>OY720457.1:31943714-32128714 GCA_963082715.1 Harpalus rubripes
AGAAAATAATCAGTTTAAAATTGAAGAAAAGAATGTAGGAATTAAACAACGTAAGGTACGCTATGAATGTAAGATATGTTTATTCTTATTTTATAAATTATTTTGTAAATAGATTGTTGAAAATGTTCGAGGTTATTAAACGACGAAATGGACGAGAAATGTAGGAAAAGCATTAACGACAAGAAAGACTGTGGAGGACAAATTGTACAGTGTACAGAGAGAATGTCAAGGATTGTTTTCTGTGCCGGTCAGTGTATTAATCTAAGATATGTTTATTTATATTTTATTTTGTAAATAGATTTTATAAAACTGACAAAAAGAAACTGGTAGTATTTGGGTTGGCAGTCCAGCGTGTTTTATTCGCACAGCTTTACCATATGTTTTAAACCTAAACCGTACACAAATAACGGAGTGTGTGGGAATCTTTAGGGCAGATTGCGTTGGTAGTTTGGGTGGGCATGTTGCGTGGGCAGTTTGGGTGGGCATGTTGTTGCGTGGGTAGTTTGGGTGGGCATGTTGCGTGGGTAGTTTGGGTGGGCATGTTGCGTGGGTAGTTTGGTTGGGCATGTTGCGTGGGTAGTTTGGGTGGGCAGTTTGGGTGGGCATGTTGCGTGGGCATGTTGCGTGGGTAGTTTGGGTGGGCCTGTTGCGTGAGCATTTTGGGTGGGCATGTTGCGTGGGCAGTTTGGGTGGGCATGTTGCGTGGGCATGTTGCGTGGGTAGTTTGGGTGGGCATGTTGCGTGGGCAATTTGGGTGGGCATGTTGCGTGGGTAGTTTGGGTGGGCATGTTGCGTGGGCAGTTTGGGTGGGCATGTTGCGTGGGCAGTTTGGGTGGGCATGTTGCGTGGGTAGTTTGGGTGGGCATGTTGCGTGGGCAGTTTGGGTGGGCATGTTGCGTGGGCAGTTTGGGTGGGCATGTTGCGTGGGCAGTTTGGGTGGGCCATTTGCGTGGGTAGTTTGGGTGGGCATGTTGCGTGGGCAGTTTGGGTGGGCATGTTGCGTGGGTAGTTTGGGTGGGCATGTTGCGTGGGTAGTTTGGGTGGGCATGTTGCGTGGGCAGTTTGGGTGGGCATTTTGCGTGGGCAGTTTGGGTGGGCATGTTGCGTGGGTAGTTTGGGTGGGCATGTTGCGTGGGCAGTTTGGGTGGGCATGTTGCGTGGGCAGTTTGGGTGGGCAGGTTGCGTGGGTAGTTTGGGTGGGCATGTTGCGTGGATAGTTTGGGTGGGCATGTTGCGTGGGCAGTTTGGGTGGGCATGTTGCGTGGGTAGTTTGGGTGGGCATGTTGCGTGGGCAGTTTGGGTGGGCATGTTGCGTGGGCAGTTTGGGTGGGCAAGTTGCGTGGGTAGTTTGGGTGGGCATGTTGCGTGGGCAGTTTGGGTGGGCATGTTGCGTGGGTAGTTTGGGTGGGCATGTTGCGTGGATAGTTTGGGTGGGCATGTTGCGTGGGCAGTTTGGGTGGGCATGTTGCGTGGGTAGTTTGGGTGGGCATGTTGCGTGGGTAGTTTGGGTGGGCATGTTGCGTGGGCTGTTTGGGTGGGCAGTTTAGGTGGGCATGTTGCGTGGGTAGTTTGGGTGGGCATGTTGCGTGGGCAGTTTGGGTGGGCATGTTGCGTGGGCAGTTTGGGTGGGCAGGTTGCGTGGGCAGTTTGGGTGGGCAGGTTGCGTGGGCAGTTTGGGTGGGCATGTTGCGTGGGCAGTTTGGGTGGGCATGTTGCGTGGGCATCCTGCGTGGGCAGTTTGGGTGGGCAGGTTGCGTGGGCATTTTGGGTGGGCATGTTGCGTGGGCATTATAAACCACGATCGGCGGAGCCCTAGGGAAAACTCGGCGAAGCCGAGGTTACGCCAGTAAATATACTAAATTATCTATTTCTAAGTATTAAAATATAATAATTAAACTTTACGCGTAAGAATAAAAAAAAGAAAAAAGATGGCCGAAGTTCAAGCCGTGTCTGGTCATCTTCGAGAATTTAACCACGAGGTCGATAACTGGACAATTTTTAGTGCTAGGTTGGAAAATTATTTCACCGCGAACGAGATTACCGGCGAAAATAAAAAACGAGCGATTCTATTTAACATTTTAAATGAAAGTGCATACAAATAAATTTATAATCTTTGCCTACTGTCAAAACCAGAAGCAGTGGCGTACGCAACCTTAATTAATAATGATCGATCAGTTTTTCCTTTACCCACTTAATTAATAACTTTAATTATTATTTCGCACCTCAAAAATCAGTGTTTAGTTACCGATATAAATTTTATAACGCGGTTAAGACTAAAACGGAAAGTGTCCATAAGTGGTTGGCGCGAGAACGAAATTTGGCGGCCGATTGTGAATTCGGATCCAAATTGGAGACCAAGATGAGGGACAAATTCATCATGGGATTCGAGCAAGGAGCAATCCTGGATCGACTTCTGGAGAAGAAGGACGTGACGTTGAGAGCAGTCGAAATCGCGGTGGTGAAAGATGCTTCCCGCCAATTCAACATTGCAAGGTCTACTTCGATCGAACAGGAACCAACCGAGTTACACCACTTCCGAACGGGCAAGAACCCTTCTGGTTCGCAACGATCACCTCAACAATCCACGCAGAGAACATCACCACATATACACAAATGTGATGTGTGTGGCAAATCAAACCACACAAAAGATAAGTGTTTTTGTTACAAAAATAAATTAAATGACAAATTTATTAGTAATTAATAAAGGAGGACCACCCATTTTTTAAAATTGTTTAAATTAGAAATTGAAGAAATTAATTTAGTAAATGTTAACGCAGAAATTAATAAATTGTTAGACAAATATAAGGAATTATTTGAACCTGATCTAGGAAAATTTAATAAAGGGGTATTTTCTTTTAAATTAGAAAAAGACGTAACTCCGAAATTTTGTAGACCACGACCACTACCCTTTGTATTAAAACAAAAGGTAGAAGATGAAATAGAGAAGTTAATTAAGCTAGAAATAAATACACCCGTAGATTTTAGCAACTGGGCTACCCCCATTGTACCCGTCATCAAAAAAGACGGAACAGTACGAATTTGCGGTGACTGCAAAGTCACAATTAATCCACATTTAAAAATGGAACATTATCCCCTACCAAAAGCTAATGATTTATTTAGTCAGTTGCAGGGAGGTCAGCACTTTACCAAAATTGACCTAGCGCAAGCCTACCAGCAAATTGAACTGGATGACGCCACTAAAGAACTACTGACCATTTCGACCCACAAGGGACTGTTCAGATAATAGTACATTAAAACACAAGTATCATAAGGCAATCTGTTAACGTACGAGTCCAAGTTTGGAAAACGAGCCGCTAGGCGAGTTTTACAAAGGACGAGTGCGTCAACAGGCCTTATGATACATGTTTTTTATATTATTTTTTCTATTGAAGTAATTTTACAATTAGATTTTTAAAAAAGGACTTGTCAAAAATATGAGTTGGTGTCTTTTTTATCAGTAATGTTGGTAGCGCTTCCCTCTAAAAATTGAAATTTCATATTTTGACAGTTTGTGTATCTTGTGAATTTGTCTGTTTACATTAAAACATTGTATCAAGCATTATACAATTATGAAAGAGGAAGACCAATACATACAATGAACTCGAAGGTTTATTAAACACAGCTATAGCTATAAATTTATTTTCTTTCTAGTCCTAACACCTAGAGAAAGGATAAAAATCCACAATTAGAAATAATATTTCAACACAAATAATTTACCATTTTGAGGTTATCTGTCAGTTATGAAAACATGACTACCATCTCTAGAACATGAAAGGCGCCAAAAACAGTACGTTTATAGATTTTCTAAACGTCGTGTTTTCAGTGATAAACAGTGCTTTTGTAGAAACATAAGAACACCGAAATAGAAAAAACCGATTGCCATACGGAATCAACACTGCACCCACAAGGTTCCAAAAAATCATGGAGGTGGTGCTACAAGGAACACCTGGGACAATCTGTTTCTTGGAGGACATTCTCATTACTGGTAAAACTAAAGCGCAACATGTCGAAAATTTAAATTTGGTATTTACAAAATTAACCAGTAATGGTTTTAAATTAAATATTGATAAATGTAGTTTTTTCCAAAATTTAGTAAATTATCTTGGTCATATTATTGACAAAACTGGCATTCACACATGTCCTGAGAAAATCCGTGCAATTCAAGAAGCACCTACGCCCGAAAACATTACTCAATTAAAATCTTTCCTTGGGTTAATAAATTATTATAGCAAATTTGTTAATAATCTAGCTGAAATCTTAAATCCACTGTACCAGCTCTTAAAGAAAAATTGTAAATGGAAATGGACTGATAATTGTGATCATGCATTTAATGAAGCCAAACAAAAATTAATATCATCAGAAATATTAGCACATTTTGATTCTGAAATACCCTTCAAATTAACTGTAGATGCGAGCGACACAGGAGTTGGGGCGGTGTTAAGCCATATTAATCCGTCACACATTGAACGTCCGATAACTTACGCATCGCGAACTCTCTGTGAACGTAAAACTAAATATGCGCAAGTTGAAAAAGAAAGCTTAGCAGTTATATTTGTAATCAATAAATTTCATCAATATTTGTATGGTAAGAAATTTAAATTAGTAACTGATAACAAGGCTTTAGTAACAATATTTCACCCTAATAAAAGCATTCCAGTACACTCAGTAAATCGTTTAAGACGTTGGGCCATAATTTTATAAAATTATTCTTATGATATCAAATATGTTAAATCGATTGAGAATACGACTGATAGTTTGTCAAGATTACCGTTACTGAATACTGAAAATGACATGAACCCAGAAAATGTAGATGTAAATTTTTGTGAATTTTTAAATAATGAAATAGTTCCATTAAATTTTGATTTAGTTAAGGAATCTACACGTGAAGATAAATTATTAAGTGAAATCATTCAATATGTTCGTAAAGAATGGCTCGCAAAACAAGAAATTAATACAAACTTAAAACCATATTATTTCCGTAGAAATGAATTATCTTGCGTAGACGATAGTTTATTTTGGAACAACCGAATTATAATTCCTGAACAATTGCGTGAATCCATGTTAAATCTCTTACATTCCTCACATTTTGGTATAAGTAAAATGAAGGGCATAGGTAGATCTTATTTTTGGTGGCCAAAATTAGATTCTGATATAGAAAATTCATGTAAATCATGTGAAGCTTGTGTGACAAATTTAAATTCACTCCAACAAATTAAAATGAATCCGTGGATATGGCCCCTTCACCCCTTTGAAAGAATACATATGGATTATATGGAATACGCTGGTTACTATTTCTTAGTAATTATTGATGCACATAGCAAATGGGTAGAAGCTTTCCCAACAAAAACCATGACTGCTAAATTTACAATAGAAGCTTTACGCACAATTTTGCTAGATTTGGAATTCCTATAACTTTAGTTTCCGACAATGCTAGACAATTTGTACATTCCAGTGAATTTAATTTTTTTTTAACGCTAAACAATATCGAACATATTACCAGTCCACCTTACCATCCACAATCAAACAGTGCAGCGGAAAATACTGTCAAAATAATTAAAAATGCCATTCAAAGTCGTTATATAATAAAAGGGTATCGAATTTAAATTTAATACTGAACAATATACTGTTCGATTATAGAAATTCGATTCATAGTACAACAGGAAGAACTCCTGCTCAGATGGTGTTCGGTAGAAATATAAGAAACGGATTTTCTCAAGTGTTACCTTATTCCACAAGTAAAGATTTAATTTCAAATACCATTAATAAAGAAAAAGTTTCCAAAAATGTGTTAAAAGCTAAAACTAAACAAATGAAAAATTTTAAGGCCGATCGTAAAGTTCATTTTGCGGTAGGCGAGGTGGTATTGGCTAGAAATTGTATAAATGTAGCAAAATCGACTTGGGTAAAGGCTAGAATTATAAAAAAAATTAAGTAGTACTACCTATATAGTAATTGTACCAGAATTAGGAAATATAGAAGAGAAACGCAACTATAATTATAATTATAATTATAATTATATTATAATTATAATTAATTATAATTATATTATAATTATAATTATAATTATAATTATAATTATAATTATAATTATAATTATAATTATAATTATAATTATAATTATAATTATAATTATAATTATAATTATAATTATAATTATAATTATAATTATAATTATAATTATAATTATAATTATAATTATAATTATAATTATAATTATAATTATAATTATAATTATAATTATAATTATAATTATAATTATAATTATAATTATAATTATAATTATAATTATAATTATAATTATAATTATAATTATAATTATAATTATAATTATAATTATAATTATAATTATAATTATAATTATAATTATAATTATAATTATAATTATAATTATAATTATAATTATAATTATAATTATAATTATAATTATAATTATAATTATAATTATAATTATAATTATAATTATAATTATAATTATAATTATAATTATAATTATAATTATTATTATTATTGTTTGACAATAGGATTATCTTCTACATTTACATCGTTTTCACATCTTTTAGGAGTTTTATTATTGTGTACTGGTAAAATGTCGACAATATGTTTTAACAATTGATTACAGTGACGTTTCTCTTCTATATTTCCTAATTCTGGTACAATTACTATATAGGTAGTACTACTTAATTTTTTTTATAATTCTAGCCTTTACCCAAGTCGATTTTGCTACATTTATACAATTTCTAGCCAATACCACCTCGCCTACCGCAAAATGAACTTTACGATCGGCCTTAAAATTTTTCATTTGTTTAGTTTTAGCTTTTAACACATTTTTGGAAACTTTTTCTTTATTAATGGTATTTGAAATTAAATCTTTACTTGTGGAATAAGGTAACACTTGAGAAAATCCGTTTCTTATATTTCTACCGAACACCATCTGAGCAGGAGTTCTTCCTGTTGTACTATGAATCGAATTTCTATAATCGAACAGTATATTGTTCAGTATTAAATTTAAATTCGATACCCTTTTATTATATAACGACTTTTTAATGGCATTTTTAATTATTTTGACAGTATTTTCCGCTGCACTGTTTGATTGTGGATGGTAAGGTGGACTGGTAATATGTTCGATATTGTTTAGCGTTAAAAAAAAATTAAATTCACTGGAATGTACAAATTGTCTAGCATTGTCGGAAACTAAAGTTATAGGAATTCCAAATCTAGCAAAATTGTGCGTAAAGCTTCTATTGTAAATTTAGCAGTCATGGTTTTTGTTGGGAAAGCTTCTACCCATTTGCTATGTGCATCAATAATTACTAAGAAATAGTAACCAGCGTATTCCATATAATCCATATGTATTCTTTCAAAGGGGTGAAGGGGCCATATCCACGGATTCATTTTAATTTGTTGGAGTGAATTTAAATTTGTCACACAAGCTTCACATGATTTACATGAATTTTCTATATCAGAATCTAATTTTGGCCACCAAAAATAAGATCTACCTATGCCCTTCATTTTACTTATACCAAAATGTGAGGAATGTAAGAGATTTAACATGGATTCACGCAATTGTTCAGGAATTATAATTCGGTTGTTCCAAAATAAACTATCGTCTACGCAAGATAATTCATTTCTACGGAAATAATATGGTTTTAAGTTTGTATTAATTTCTTGTTTTGCGAGCCATTCTTTACGAACATATTGAATGATTTCACTTAATAATTTATCTTCACGTGTAGATTCCTTAACTAAATCAAAATTTAATGGAACTATTTCATTATTTAAAAATTCACAAAAATTTACATCTACATTTTCTGGGTTCATGTCATTTTCAGTATTCAGTAACGGTAATCTTGACAAACTATCAGTCGTATTCTCAATCGATTTAACATATTTGATATCATAAGAATAATTTTATAAAATTATGGCCCAACGTCTTAAACGATTTACTGAGTGTACTGGAATGCTTTTATTAGGGTGAAATATTGTTACTAAAGCCTTGTTATCAGTTACTAATTTAAATTTCTTACCATACAAATATTGATGAAATTTATTGATTACAAATATAACTGCTAAGCTTTCTTTTTCAACTTGCGCATATTTAGTTTTACGTTCACAGAGAGTTCGCGATGCGTAAGTTATCGGACGTTCAATGTGTGACGGATTAATATGGCTTAACACCGCCCCAACTCCTGTGTCGCTCGCATCTACAGTTAATTTGAAGGGTATTTCAGAATCAAAATGTGCTAATATTTCTGATGATATTAATTTTTGTTTGGCTTCATTAAATGCATGATCACAATTATCAGTCCATTTCCATTTACAATTTTTCTTTAAGAGCTGGTACAGTGGATTTAAGATTTCAGCTAGATTATTAACAAATTTGCTATAATAATTTATTAACCCAAGGAAAGATTTTAATTGAGTAATGTTTTCGGGCGTAGGTGCTTCTTGAATTGCACGGATTTTCTCAGGACATGTGTGAATGCCAGTTTTGTCAATAATATGACCAAGATAATTTACTAAATTTTGGAAAAAACTACATTTATCAATATTTAATTTAAAACCATTACTGGTTAATTTTGTAAATACCAAATTTAAATTTTCGACATGTTGCGCTTTAGTTTTACCAGTAATGAGAATGTCCTCCAAGAAACAGATTGTCCCAGGTGTTCCTTGTAGCACCACCTCCATGATTTTTTGGAACCTTGTGGGTGCAGTGTTGATTCCGTATGGCAATCGGTTTTTTCTATTTCGGTGTTCTTATGTTTCTACAAAAGCACTGTTTATCACTGAAAACACGACGTTTAGAAAATCTATAAACGTACTGTTTTTGGCGCCTTTCATGTTCTAGAGATGGTAGTCATGTTTTCATAACTGACAGATAACCTCAAAATGGTAAATTATTTGTGTTGAAATATTATTTCTAATTGTGGATTTTTATCCTTTCTCTAGGTGTTAGGACTAGAAAGAAAATAAATTTATAGCTATAGCTGTGTTTAATAAACCTTCGAGTTCATTGTATGTATTGGTCTTCCTCTTTCATAATTGTATAATGCTTGATACAATGTTTTAATGTAAACAGACAAATTCACAAGATACACAAACTGTCAAAATATGAAATTTCAATTTTTAGAGGGAAGCGCTACCAACATTACTGATAAAAAAGACACCAACTCATATTTTTGACAAGTCCTTTTTTAAAAATCTAATTGTAAAATTACTTCAATAGAAAAAATAATATAAAAAACATGTATCATAAGGCCTGTTGACGCACTCGTCCTTTGTAAAACTCGCCTAGCGGCTCGTTTTCCAAACTTGGACTCGTACGTTAACAGATTGCCTTATGATACTTGTGTTTTAATGTACTATTATCTGAACAGTCCCTTGTGGGTCGAAATGGTCAGTAGTTCTTTAGTGGCGTCATCCAGTTCAATTTGCTGGTAGGCTTGCGCTAGGTCAATTTTGGTAAAGTGCTGACCTCCCTGCAACTGACTAAATAAATCATTAGCTTTTGGTAGGGGATAATGTTCCATTTTTAAATGTGGATTAATTGTGACTTTGCAGTCACCGCAAATTCGTACTGTTCCGTCTTTTTTGATGACGGGTACAATGGGGTAGCCCAGTTGCTAAAATCTACGGGTGTATTTATTTCTAGCTTAATTAACTTCTCTATTTCATCTTCTACCTTTTGTTTTAATACAAAGGGTAGTGGTCGTGATCTACAAAATTTCGGAGTTACGTCTTTTTCTAATTTAAAAGAAAATACCCCTTTATTAAATTTTCCTAGATCAGGTTCAAATAATTCCTTATATTTGTCTAACAATTTATTAATTTCTGCGTTAACATTTATTAAATTAATTTCTTCAATTCCTAATTTAAACAATTTTAAAAAATGGGTGGTCCTCCTTTATTAATTAGTAATAAATTTGTCATTTAATTTATTTTTGTAACAGAAACACTTATCTTTTGTGTGGTTTGATTTGCCACACACATCACATTTGTGTATATGTGGTGATGTTCTCTGCGTGGATTGTTGAGGTGATCGTTGCGAACCAGAAGGGTTCTTGCCCGTTCGGAAGTGGTGTAACTCGGTTGGTTCCTGTTCGATCGAAGTAGACC
Source organism: Harpalus rubripes (assembly GCA_963082715.1). Taxonomy (NCBI): domain Eukaryota; kingdom Metazoa; phylum Arthropoda; class Insecta; order Coleoptera; family Carabidae; genus Harpalus; species Harpalus rubripes. Next base: position 31,953,831 of record OY720457.1, read on the forward strand.
TTGCAATGTTGAATTGGCGGGAAGCATCTTTCACCACCGCGATTTCGACTGCTCTCAACGTCACGTCCTTCTTCTCCAGAAGTCGATCCAGGATTGCTCCTTGCTCGAATCCCATGATGAATTTGTCCCTCATCTTGGTCTCCAATTTGGATCCGAATTCACAATCGGCCGCCAAATTTCGTTCTCGCGCCAACCACTTATGGACACTTTCCGTTTTAGTCTTAACCGCGTTATAAAATTTATATCGGTAACTAAACACTGATTTTTGAGGTGCGAAATAATAATTAAAGTTATTAATTAAGTGGGTAAAGGAAAAACTGATCGATCATTATTAATTAAGGTTGCGTACGCCACTGCTTCTGGTTTTGACAGTAGGCAAAGATTATAAATTAATTTGTATGCACTTTCATTTAAAATGTTAAATAGAATCGCTCGTTTTTTATTTTCGCCAGTAATCTCGTTCGCGGTGAAATAATTTTCCAACCTAGCACTAAAAATTGTCCAGTTATCGACCTCGTGGTTAAATTCTCGAAGATGACCAGACACGGCTTGAACTTCGGCCATCCTTTTTTTATTCTTACGCGTAAAGTTTAATTATTATATTTTAATACTTAGAAATAGATAATTTAGTATATTTATATTTAGACAAATACTCGTCGCCACTTTGCACAAACGCTAAGTTGAAGGCTTTAAATAATTTATTATCAGTCCCAAACATACAACTGATTTATTCAACTAATTAAAGACAAGTACAACTATTTGTACAGAAAAACCCGGTATATGCCTAAGCGTGCGAAATCTTATGTACATTTATCACTAGATGTCACAATAATAATAATAATAATAATAATAATAATAATAATAATAATAATAACAATAATAATAATAATAATAATAATAATAATAATAATAATAATAATAATAATAAGCAGAGCAGTACAAGAATAAGTAATTTTTATTTAAAATAATCAAATACAATAAATTTTATGCATTAAAAAAAATTCAACATTAAATAACTTTTTTAGACTGTCTTCTTAAAAATTTTCACGCCTACTCAATTCAAATAATTAGCTTATATTCTCTGATTTTATACACTTGACATCAATATAGAGCACATCGATCCATTGTTTTAATGAAAGAATTTTCACCAATTAATATTTTTTTACATAAAAACTATGCACAGTAAAAATAAGAGACATATCAAAGGCCTTATGTTGATTTATTCTTTACTATTTAAAGCAAATTCCATCAAAATCGCTGAAACCGTTTCAGTTGTGGCTTTGTTCAAAAATTTCCCGATCGTCAGATTGTCCCAGGTGTTCCTTGTAGCACCGCCTCCATGATTTTTTGGAACCTCGTGGGTGCAGTGTTGATTCCGTATGGCAATCGGTTTTTTCTATTTCGGTGTTCTTATGTTTCTACAAAAGCACTGTTTATCACTGAAAACACGACGTTTAGAAAATCTATAAACGTACTGTTTTTGGCGCCTTTCATGTTCTAGAGATGGTAGTCATGTTTTCATAACTGACAGATAACCTCAAAATGGTAAATTATTTGTGTTGAAATATTATTTCTAATTGTGGATTTTTATCCTTTCTCTAGGTGTTAGGACTAGAAAGAAAATAAATTTATAGCTATAGCTGTGTTTAATAAACCTTCGAGTTCATTGTATGTATTGGTCTTCCTCTTTCATAATTGTATAATGCTTGATACAATGTTTTAATGTAAACAGTCAAAATCACAAGATACACAAACTGTCAAAATATGAAATTTCAATTTTTAGAGGGAAGCGCTACCAACATTACTGATAAAAAAGACACCAACTCATATTTTTTATTATTATAATTATAATTATAATAATGAAGGTGTTCAGCCCATGCCTGAGGAGCAGCAAACAAGGAGAAAGAAATTTAAATGGACGAAAGAAATGAATGAGTATCTCTTTTATATTCATTTTTCGTTAACAAAACTGGACACGATTAAAGTCTCTCAGGCTGAAATATACTCCAAGGTTATAGAAAAGTACCCTGTTCTGCAAGGTAAAAGCATTCAAAACATAACAGCACAAATAAGATCAGTGTTTCGAAACCAAAGAGTACCCGCTGAAGTGATAAACAGAATAAAAAGAACGGTGAAAGAAGAATTAGGACATAGAAGGTCAACAATAAGATTATCTATGAATCAAGAAATGGAAGAACAACAAAATCATGAGCAAATTCGAGAGCCTACTCTAGTAGAAATATATTTTGAAGAACATCTCTTCAAATATAGAGGAATGGAACCTTTGAACCGACCATCTTTGCCGAAATTAAAACATAGAAAAGAAACAAATAAGATTATTCAAGAGATCAACGACATAATTATAGAAAGAATACATGATAAAATGCCACTGGACGAAATACTAGAGTTGATATACGCCGGAGCATGTGCAACTCTACTTATGCACGACCAAAAAATAAGACCTGTCTCAAACACAGAGCAAAATAAAAGTAAAAATGAAATGCCTGGGTGGGAGAGAAGGCTAACGTTACAAAGAGATGGCCTCAGAAATCAAATAGGAGTACTCACACAACTACTCAGAGGTAATAATAGCAATAGAGTAAAGAGAAAAGCCACACAAATAATAGCACAACATACGAATGAACATTATAGAACCAACCAAGAAATATTAGACAGGTTAAAACAAAAGTTAACAGTGGTTGCAAGAAAACTGAAGAAATACAAAATCAGCTACGAAAGAAAAATAGAAAATATGTTTCAGAATTCTGAGAGAAATTTCTATAGAACTCTAAGAAATCAAACCGAAAAGGTATCAGAAAATACAGCAGAAGTAAAGCCAAAGAAGGAAGAAGTTCTAATATATTGGTCAAATATATGGGAAAAACCTGCACAACATAAACGATCAAAATGGATAGCCGAAGAAAAAGCGAGAAGAGGAGAACTGCAAACAATGACAGATTGCTTAATTACAGAGCAAGATCTGCAAAAAGCAATGAAGAACATACAAAATTGGAAAGCCCAGGGACCAGATAAGATACATAACTTCTGGCTGAAAAAATTCAAAGCTACGCACAAACAACTTGTACACTGCTTAAACAATATACTACAAAACCTGAAGGAAACACCAAGCTTCTTTTTAAAAGGAACAACTTACCTGATACCAAAGACAGCAAACCCGTCCGAAAAACCTGAAAAATACAGACCTATTACATGCTTACCTACATTATACAAACTCTTTACATCAATTTTATCCCAAAAAATATACACACACTTAGAAAGAAATAACCTTCTTGACGAAGAACAAAAAGGTTGTAGGAAGGTATCACAAGGATGTAAAGAACAATTAGTTATAGACACAATTATCACAGGTCAAGCAAGAAAGACTAAAACATCGCTCCATGTTACATACATAGACTACATGAAAGCGTTTGATAGCGTACCGCATTCATGGCTTAAAGAAGTCCTACAGATTTATCAAATAAACCCCACTATTCAAAAGTTCTTAAATCATATTATGACAATGTAGAAAACGGAACTAAGAATACAAAATACTTTCATAGGAGAAATAAATATAAAGAGGGGCATTTTCCAAGGAGATGCATTAAGCCCTCTCTGGTTTTGTATGGCGATACAGCCATTAACCACGCTGTTAAGGAAAGCTGGGAAAGGGTATTTGGTGAAGAACACAAACGTAGAAATAAATCATCTCTTATACATGGATGATATAAAATTATACGCAAAAGATAGGAAAGGAATAGAAAAACTTATAGAAGTAACTAGAAAATTTTCCGATGACATAAGCATGAACTTCGGTCTGGAGAAATGTAAAATAAACACCATGGAAAAAGGAAAGTGGAGCTATGAAGGAAATTATGTTATCAATAAAGAAAGAGAAATAGAAATAGAGCACATGGAACAAAACGAACTCTACAAGTATCTATGGTATGACCAAGCTCTAGGTATTAATCAAACAAAAGCAAAAAATGACATAACACAAATATACTTCAAAAGATTAGAATTCATTATGACGTCGCTGTTAAGCGCAAGACATAAATCAAAAGCCATAAATTCTTTCGCCATTTCCTCTCTACAATATACTTTTGGTCGACCCAGGTGTAGTAGCGGTAGCGCTGTCGCTTCACGCTCCAAGGGTCCCGGGTTCGAATCCCGGATAAGGCTTGGTTGTTGTGTATGTCTTTCATCACTTCATCTTCATCAAATATAGGTATAGAACGCCGAAGTTATGAAAATTTGTAAGAAAACTGACTCACCCACATTAAAATATCGATTGTAATAAGTTGAATACTTGATATACAATAAAGATTATTATTATTATTATTATTATTATTATTATTATTATTATTATTATTATTATTATTATTATATACTTTTGGTATACTAAATTAGACCAAGACCGAGCTAGAAAACTTAAATATTAAAACAAGAACTATACTAACGAAGCACAGAAGTCATCACCCAAAGAGCGCCAAAGAAAGAGTACATCTGTCGAGAGAATTAGGTGGAAGGGGTATACCTAACATCATTGACAGATGTGAAAGACAAAAGAATAATCTCAGGGTATACTTTTGGGAGAAAAAAGAAACATCCCAATTACATGCAGCTATAGTCCATGCGGATAAAAATATAACAACATTAAACCTTAACGATACGGGCAGTCCCCAAAATACAGAACATTCACAGGATCAATTGCTAACAAATTGGAAACAAAAGCCACTACATGGCAGATACCCAACGCTATTAGGCCAGGAACACATTAATAAAAAAGCTACTCTGTCCTGGCTCAGAACGAGCAATATATTTTCTGAGACAGAAGCTTTCATCATAGCAATACAAGATCAAGTCATCAACACAGAATATTACCACAAGAATATAATTAAAGATCAGAATGCTACGGATGAAAAATGCAGGGTATGTAAAAAACAAAGAGAGACAATTGATCACATAATAAGTGCATGCGGGAAACTTTGTCAAACATACTGTCTAAAAAGGCATAATAATGTAGCCAAAATACTACATATTGAACTTATAAAGCTATATGAAGACAGAGTGGAACCTAACAAAAAGTACTATCTGTATGACCCAGATACTGTTATAGATAAGAATGAATATAAAATATACTGGGACCGCATTATACAAACGGAAAAAGAAATTAAACATAATAGACCTGATATTGTACTACAAGATAAAGTAAATAAAACAACATATATAATTGATGTCAAAATTCCATCTGCCTTCAATATACAAGAAGCTTATGAAGAAAAAAAATACTAATTACTCACCTTTGGCTGACGAGCTCAGAAGACTGCGGAACCAAAACCAAGTCGTCGTAGTACCCATAATTGTTGGAGTCACAGGGGAAATTCCAAACAGCCTATTGGAAAACATACAGCTATTAAAGCTAAAACCTACTTTATACCAACATATGCATAAAGCAGTAATATTAGATACTTGCCATATTGTTAGAAGAATCCTTACCTGAGTATCCTGTCCAGACGAAATATGAGGGATCCTGTCTTGCCCAGGCCGATGGAGATCCTTGCCAACCAGGAGATGGTACGTGTGTCGCAGGCCAGGATTCCAGTCCACCCTACAATATAATGTAATACATGTATTGTAATTCTTACTATATTTACTGAAAAGATGTATTGTAATACTTACCTGAGAACCTGTAGAAAACATGTACAATTGAATGGTGAATAAAGTAATAATAATAAAAATAATAACAACAATAATAATAATAATAATAACAATAATAACAATAATAATAATAATAGTAATAATAATAATAATAGTAATAATAATAATAATAATAATAATAATAATAATAATAATAATAATAATAATAATAATAATAGTAATAGTAATAGTAATAATAATAATAATAATAATAATAATAATAATAATAATAATAATAGTAATAATAATAACAATAGTAATAATAGTAATAATAGTAATAACAGTAATAATGATAATAATAATGATAATAATAATGATAATAATAATGATAATAATGATAATAATAATGATAAAAATAATGATAATAATATTGATAATAATAATGATAATAATAATGATAATGATAATGATAATATATATGCGACGCCAGTACTCACTTACAGTTTTGGTGTACTTCCATGGACAGACACAGAACTTCAAGCCTTCGACATCCTTACCAGAACGGAGTTCACAAAACACAGGAGCCATCACCCGCATAGCGCAAAAGAACGCTTTCATATCCCCCGTAAGCAAGGTGGCCGTGGAATTCCAAGCATACCTGCAAGACATGCGAAGCAAATAATAAACCTGCGAACATATTTCCTCACCAGACAAAACGATAGCAATTTACACCGAGCTATAGTAAAATCAGATCACACATTAACACCACTGCGCTTAGCAGAAAAAGAAGAACCATCCAGGATAACCACTGTCCCTACTATAGAGCAACAAAAGAACCTATGGCGATCAAAACCACTACATGGCAAATATAGAGCGTCAATTGAAAAAGACCATATCGACGCAAAAGCTTCGCAAATGTGGCTCCGCACTGGTAATATATTTAAAGAAACAGAAGATTTTATTACAGCTATCCAAGACCAGACAATAGCAACAAAAAGTTACAAAAAGAAAATAATGAAGTTAGATATACCCAACATCAAATGTAGATTATGCAACAAATCTGAAGAAATCATAGATCATATTTTGGATGGATGTTCTGTATTAGCACACAAACAATATCTCGACAGACATAATAAAGTTGCATGTATACTACACCAAGCTCTTTACATCAAATACTTTAATAACATAGACATAGTTCCACATTATAAGTACATACCAACACCAGTATACGAAAACAATACAGCAACACTATATTGGAACAGAAAAATGATAACGGATAAGGAGATTCCTAACAATATACCGGATATTGTACTAACAATAAAAGAAAATAAAACAACATACTTTATTGATATCGCCATACCACTATGTGATAATATTGAAAAAACGCATGCAGTAAAGATCAATAAATACTTACCATTAGCTGACGAAATTAAGGATATGTGGGATATGACGACTGTTCGTATTGTACCAATAATAATCAGCTCCATTGGACATATACCAAAAAAAATATTTGATGGATTAGAGACACTACAGATACAAAAAAATCTATACATACCAATGCAACGAGCAGCATAGTGAGAAGAGTCCTTGGAGAGGAGAGAGACCAGAGGATGTCCATAACGAATACACCAAGATCTGCAAATAAAAACATTATTGTAATGTACTTAATCTAATTGTAAAAATGGACTTACCTATCATGATATGTATATATTTACCTGCATATATTGCTGTAATATATCTATTACATGTAACATTTATGTACAGAGAATGAGGCAATAATGATAATAATAATGATGATAATAATGATAATAATAATGATAATAATAATAATAATAATAATAATAATAATAATAATAATAATAATAAGAATGATAATAATAATAATAATAATGATAATAATAATGATAATAATAAAAATAATGATAATAATAATGATAATAATACTGATAATAATAATGATAATAATGATAATAATAACGATAATAATAATGATAATGATAATAATAATGATAATAATAATGATAATAATAATGATAATAATAATGATAATAATAATGATAATAATAATGATAATAATAATGATAATAATAATGATGGTGATGGTGATGGTGATGGTGATAGTGATAGTGATAGTGACAGTGATAGTGATAGTGATAGTGATAGTGATAGTGATAGTGATAGTGATAGTGATAGTGATAGTGATAGTGATAGTGATAGTGATAGTGATAGTGATAGTGATAGTGATAGTGATAGTGATAATGATAATGATAATGATAATGATAATGATAATGATAATGATAATGATAATGATAATGATAATGATAATGATAATGATAATGATAATGATAATGATAATGATAATGATAATGATAATGATAATGATAATGATAATGATAATGATAATGATAATGATAATGATAATGATAATGATAATGATAATGATAATGATAATGATAATGATAATGATAATGATAATGATAATGATAATGATAATGATAATGATAATGATAATGATAATGATAATGATAATGATAATGATAATGATAATGATAATGATAATGATAATGATAATGATAATGATAATGATAATGATAATGATAATGATAATGATAATGATAATGATAATGATAATGATAATGAGAATGAGAATGAGAATGATAATGATAATGATAATGATAATGATAATGATAATGATAATGATAATGATAATGATAATGATAATGATAATGATAATGATAATGATAATGATAATGATAATGATAATGATAATGATAATGATAATGATAATGATAATGATAATGATAATGATAATGATAATGATAATGATAATGATAATGATAATGATAATGATAATGATAATGATAATGATAATGATAATGATAATGATAATGATAATGATAATGATAATGATAATGATAATGATAATGATAATGATAATGATAATGATAATGATAATGATAATGATAATGATAATGATAATGATAATGATAATGATAATGATAATGATAATGATAATGATAATGATAATGATAATGATAATGATAATGATAATGATAATGATAATGATAATGATAATGATAATGATAATGATAATGATAATGATAATGATAATGATAATGATAATGATAATGATAATAATAATGATAATGATAATGATAATGATAATGATAATGATAATGATAATGATAATGATAATGATAATGATAATGATAATGATAATGATAATGATAATGATAATGATAATGATAATAATGATAATAATGATAATAATAATAATAATAATAATAATAATAATAATAATAATGATAATAATGATAATAATAATAATAATAATAATAATAATAATAAGCTGAGCGGTATTAAAATAAGTAATTTTTATTTAAAATAATCAAATACAATAAATTTTATGCATTAAAAATGGGTGCAACATGGCACATAACTTTCTTAGACTCTTCTTAAAATTTTCACGCCTACTCAATTCTAATAAATAGCATATATTCTCTGATTTTGTACATTTGACATCAATACAGAACACTTCGATCCATTGTTTTAATGTAAGAACTTTGACCAGTTAATAAGTTTTTTACACAAAAACTATTCAAAGTAAAAATGAGAGACATATCAAAGGCCTTAAGTTGATTTATTCTCTACTATTTAAAGCAAATTCCATCAAAATCGCTAAAACCGTTTCAGTTGAGGCTTTGTTTAAAAATTTCCCGATCGTCGTGACGAATTTTTGGGGCTAGGATTTTTAGTATATATGACTAGCGAAAACTCGCCTACGCCGAGCTTCCCCTAGGGCACCGCCGATAGTGTTTTATAATAATCTTTACGTACATCCAGTCTGTCTGCGCATACTTTAAACCCAAGGTGCAAATTGTAACAGGCTTCTCAAAGGTTTAACTCCTCTCCTGCTCACTCAATCTGCCCACTTAAGTTGCTCACCCAAACTGCCCCAACCAAATTGCCCTTAAAGGGGGACCTCCCATTTGATACCACACACGACATATTTTTCACAGCTTTTTGTAAAAAAACAAAAGACGATCGAGTTGTCAAGTTTCTGACATTTCCGCATGCAGCCCTTAAGAAAACTTTTCATCTGATACCAAACACAATATAATTTTGACAACTTTATGAGAAAAAAAAGACGATCGTATTGTCTTTTTTTGACATTTATGCATGACATATCTTAAGAAAACATTTCATTTGATACCAAACACGACATTTTAGACAACTTTATGAAAAACACAAAACAGCGGTCGGTTTGTTCTATCTTTGACAATTCTGCATGACAGCTCTTGAGAAAACATTTCATTTCATACCAAACAAGACTTATTTCTGACTATGTATAAAACAAAAGACGATCGTGTTATCATATTTTTGATATTTCTGCATGACAGCTCTTGAGAAAACTTTTAAATTGATACCACGCACGATATATTTCTGACAAGTTTTTTTAAAAAACAAAAGACGAACGAGTTGTCATAATTTTGATATTTCTGCATGACAGCTGTTAAGGAAAAATTTTATTTCATACCAAACACGACATATTTCTGACAACTTTATAAAAAAAAGGCAAACGAGTTGTCATATTTTTGACATTTCTGCATGACAGCTCTTGAGAAAACATTTCATATCATACCAAACAAGACTTATTTCTGACTTTATGAATAAAACAAAAGACGATCGTGTTATCATATTTTTGATATTTCTGCATGACAGCTCTTGAGAAAACTTTTTAATTGATATCGCGCACGATATATTTCTGACAAGTTTTTTTAAAAAACAAAAGCCGAACGAGTTGTCATAATTTTGATATTTCTGCATGACAGCTGTTAAGGAAAAATTTTATTTCATACCAAACACGACATATTTCTGACAACTTTATAAAAAAAGACAAAGAAGGTGTCATATTTTTGACATTTCTGCATGGCAGCTCTTGAGAAATCATTTCATTTGATACCAAACACGACATATTTCTGACAACTTTATGAGCAAAACAAAAGACGATCGTATTGCCTTTTTTGACATTTATGCATAACAGTTCTTGAGGAGACATTTCATTTGATACCAAACACGACATATTTCTGACAACTTTATGAAAAAAAGAAATGATGATCATGTTATAATATTTCTCACATTTCTGCATGACATCTCTTGAGAAAACATTTAATTTGATACCGAACACGACATGATCCTGACAAGTTTTTGCAAAAAAAGACGAACGAGTTGCCATAATTTTGACATTTCTGCCTGAAATCTGTTGAGAAAACATTTTATTTGATACCAAACATGACATATTTCTGACATCTTTCTGTAGAAAACAAAAGACAATCGAGTGGATATATTTTTGACGTTCCTGCGTGGCAGCTGTTAAGAAAACATTTTAATTGATATCAAACACGACATATTTCTGACAACTTTAATAAAACAAAAGACAGTCGGCTTGTCATATTTTTTATATTTATGCATAACAGCTTTTGAGAAAACATTTTAATTCATACAACACACGATATATTTCTGACAAGTTTTTGAAAAAAACAAAAGACGAACGAGTTGTCATTAGTTTGACATATCTGCATAACATCTGATGCGCTAGCCTCATTTTCAATTGACAGGAAGTACTACTGTTACTGTATCTCAGTTTGTAAATACCGGAAGATCTTGTTAGTAAAAAATCTACTGTCACTGTTACACTTTGATTTAATTGGCGTGAGGTACTGTTGCTCTAGTTTCATTTTCAATTGACAAGAGGTATTGTGCTACTGTTACTTTATAGCACTTTGGAATTAGCGTGACGTTTTAGTAAAAAAGGTACTGTCCACTTTTCACTTTTATTCAATTGGCGGAAAGTACTGTTGCTCTAGCCCCATATTCAATTGACAGGAGGTACTGTGCTACTGTTACTTTACCTCAATATGTAATGAGCGGGAGCTCTTGTTAGTAAAAAAATCTGTTACATTTACACTTTGGTTTATTTAGTGCGAGGTACTGTTGCTCTACCTTGATTTTCAATTGACGGGAGGTACTGTGCTACTGTTACTTTATCTCAATTTGTAATTAGCGGGAAGTCTTGTTTGTAAAAGAAATCTGTCACTATTAAACTTTGACTTAGTTGGCGGAAGGTACTGTTGCTCTAACCTCATTTTCAATTGACGAGAGGTACTGTGCTACTGTTACTTTACCTTAATTTGTAATTAGCGGGAGGTCTTGTTAGTTAAAAAATCTAATGCCACTTTCACACTTTGATTTACTTTGCTGGAGATGAATTGGCTTCATTTTCATTTGACGGGAGGTACTGTGCTACTGTTACTTTATCTCAATTTGTAAGTAGCTGGAGGCCTTGTAAGTAAAAGATATCTGCCATTATTACACTTTGATTTAGTTGGCGGAAGGTACTGTTGCTCTAGCCTCATTTTCAAATGACGAGAGGTACTGTGCTACTGTTACTTTATCTCAATTTCTAATTAGCAGGAGGTCTTGTTAGTAAAAGAAATCTGTCACTGTTACACTTTCACTTAGTTGGCGGAAGGTACTGTTGCTTTAGCTTCATTTTCAACTGACGGAAAGTACTGCGCTACTGTTACTTTATCTCAATTTGTAATTAGCGGGAGGTCTTGTTAGTTAAAAAATCTATTGCCACTTTCACATTTTGATTTACTTTGCGGAAAATAGATTTGCTCTAGCTTCATTTTCAACTGACTGGAGGTACTGTGCTGCTGGTATTTTATCTTAATTTGTAAGTAGCTGGAGGCCTTGTTAGTAAAAGAAATCTGTCACTATTACACCTTGATTTAGTAGGCGGAAGATACAGTTGCTCTAGGTTCATTTACAACAGACGAGAGGTACTTACTTTACCTCAATTTGTAATTAACGGTTGTCTTGTTAGTAAAAAAATCTGTTACATTTACACTTCGGTTTATTTAGCTGGAAGTACTGTTGCACTAACTTGATTTTCAATTGACGAGATGTACTGTGCTACTGTTACTTTATCTCAATTTCTAATTAGCAGGAGGTCTTGTTAGTAAAAGAAATCTGTCACTGTTACACTTTGACTTAGTTGGCGGAAGGTACTGTTGCTTTAGCTTCATTTTCAACTGACGGAAAGTACTGCGCTACTGTTACTTTATCTCAATTTGTAATTAGTGGGAGGTCTTGTTAGTTAAAAAATCTATTGCCACTTTCACATTTTGATTTACTTTGCGGAAAATAGATTTGCTCTAGCTTCATTTTCAACTGACTGGAGGTACTGTGCTGCTGTTATTTTATCTTAATTTGTAAGTAGCTGGAGGCCTTGTTAGTAAAAGAAATCTGTCACTATTACACCTTGATTTAGTTGGCGGAAGATACAGTTGCTCTAGGTTCATTTACAACAGACGAGAGGTACTTACTTTACCTCAATTTGTAATTAACGGTTGTCTTGTTAGTAAAAAAATCTGTTACATTTACACTTCGGTTTATTTAGCTGGAAGTACTGTTGCACTAACTTGATTTTCAATTGACGAGATGTACTGTGCTACTGTTACTTTATCTCAATTTCTAATTAGCAGGAGGTCTTGTTAGTAAAAGAAATCTGTCACTGTTACACTTTGACTTAGTTGGTGGAAGGTACTGTTGCTTTAGCTTCATTTTCAACTGACGGAAAGTACTGCGCTACTGTTACTTTATCTCAATTTGCAATTAGCGGGAGGTATTGTTAGTTAAAAAATATATTGCCACTTTCACATTTTGATTTACTTTGCGGAAAATAGATTTGCTCTAGCTTCATTTTCAACTGACTGGAGGTACTGTGCTGCTGTTATTTTATCTTAATTTGTAAGTAGCTGGAGGCCTTGTTAGTAAAAGAAATCTGTCACTATTACACCTTGATTTAGTTGGCGGAAGATACAGTTGCTCTAGGTTCATTTACAACAGACGAGAGGTACTTACTTTACCTCAATTTGTAATTAACGGTTGTCTTGTTAGTAAAAAAATCTGTTACATTTACACTTCGGTTTATTTAGCTGGAAGTACTGTTGCACTAACTTGATTTTCAATTGACGAGATGTACTGTACTACTGTTACTTTATCTCAATTTGTAATTAGCAGGAGGTCTCGTTAGTAAAAGAAATTGTCTCTATTACACTTTGACTTAGTTGGCGGAGGGTACTGTTGCTATAGCTTCATTTTAAACTGACAGGAGGTACTGTGCTACTGTTACTTTACCTCAATTTGTGATTAGCGAGAGGTCTTGTTAGTTAAAAAATCTATTGCCACTTTCACACTTTGATATACTTTGCGGGAGATAGAGTTGCTCTAGCTTCATTTTTAACTGACGGGAGGTACTGTACTACTGTTACTTTATCTCAATTTGTAAGTAGCTAGAGGTTTTGTTAGTAAAAGAAATCTGTCACTATTACATTTTTATTTAGTTGGCGGAAGGCACAGTTGCTCCAGCCTCATTTTCAACTGACAAGAGGTACTGTGCTACTGTCACTTTACCTCAATTTGTAATTAGCGAGAGGTCTTGTTCGTAAAAAATCTGTTACATTTACACTTCGGTTTATTTAGCGGTAGGTACTGTTGCTCTACTTTGATTTTCAATTGACGGGAGGAACTGTACTACTGTTACATTATCTCAATTTGCAATTAGCGGGAGGTCTTGTTAGTTAAAATATCTACTGTAATTTTTTCTCTTTGATTTAATTAGCGAAAGGTACTGTTGTTCTAGCTTATTTGAAAATGAACACCTTGTATTCCATATTAATATTGTCGATAAAGAGAAAATAGGGTAAATTTTAGCGGTTTTAATTTTTTTAATCAAAAACTATGCATCCCACTGAAATTTAAACCGACTAAATCGGTTAAGCCGTTTACGCTGTAGAGGTGAACAAATGTCGTGATGAATCAATATATATATATATATATATATATATATATATATATATATATATATATATATATATATATATATATATATATATATATATAAAGTGAATTATGCCTTCTAGGGCTCCGCCGATAGTGTTTTAGAATAGTCTATACGTAGATCTAATCCGTCTAGGCACACTTTAAACCTAAATTGCTAACGCTAACTGTTTTTAAAATTGTCTTGACCACCAAAGCTGCCCACGCAACATGCCCTCCCAAACTGCTTACGCAACATGCCCACTCAAGCTGCTCACGTAACATGCCCACTCAAACTGCCCATGCAACATGCCCACCCAAACTGCCCACGCAACATGTTCACCCAAACTGCCAACGCAACATGCCCACCCAAACCGCTCACTTAAACTGCCCACGTAACCGGCCTAATGTTAGTCGACATAGAGTTTGCCAGTGTTACTACCCCGCGACATGTATATATATATATATATATATATATATATATATATATATATATATATATATATATATATATATATATATATATATATATATATATATATAAATACAGGATGTTTCCTTTAACACAACAAGCGCTTTTTTGGGTGAACTAATGACTTCAGAAAAAAATGTTATATACAAGAAATGATTAAGAATTAGGGGCTAATGTAGTAATAATAACAAACCGAAAATTCGACCAGTAGTTCTCAAACGGCAGAACAAAATTATATTTTTTTAATGGTATCCTATATAATTTTATAACCCAATAGATAGAGAATTTTTTTCTTATTTCAACGATATATGGTATAGGGTTGTATAACAATTATTTCGACAAAAAAATGTTATAATATTACAATAAGCTATGCAATACATGTTGCCTAGTTACGCTAGTAGTAAACCCATTTCTTATTACATTATTTCTAGTTTTTAATTTAGCACTTTCATAATCGGCTGCTTTTACATAAGCCCTAACTTTTGTAACACATCGTGCTTAAATTTAATGTCTGATTCATTGGAATTTATTACAACTATGTACAACAGCCATAATATCATCTTTATTGGTGACTTTAACTCAAAAATTGGTAACTTAAATCAAATAGAAAATGATTATATTATCATCAACCCAAATATTTTTGAAAAGAGAGTTTCTCTTGATAGTAAAGTTGATGAAAGAGGCAATAAATTAGTCGAGTTGATGGAAAGCTTGGGCATATTGGTTCTTAATGGTAGAACTAAGGGTGACTACCCTGGAAAATATACATTCTCTAACCACATGGGCCAAAGTATAATCGATTTGGCATGGTCCAACCTAAATTTCGCGGAACATGTGAGAAATGTTGAGATTTACCCCTCGATTAGTAATACCGGGCACAACATATTAACAATACAATGTTTTAATGAGAATAACTGCAATAATGCCGGACTATCTTATAAAACTAAAGTCAAATGTGAGTATTCTGTCAAATTTAAATTCAATCATAGTAATTCGCATTTATTTTATAATTTAATGGTCAAAGACGAACGCATTTACTTCAACTCGTTTAGCCCTGAACATTTATATAAAAATTTACTGTATTCCATAAAAGACTGTGCAAGTAAATCAGGTATGCTAAAGGTTGAAAAACGACATCCAAAAAATATAAACAATGCTAATAGTTCCGGCGTGGACTCTAAAATTTGGTTTGACTTAGAATGCAAAGTATATAAAAGGCAGGCAGTAACAGACCTTAGAAAATACAGAAATAATCCCTCTAAAGTAAATTTAGAAGCCTATATAAAAAGTAAAAAGCAATATAAAAATAAAGTTAAATCTTGTAAAAAAAACTATGAAACAGACTTTATAAATTTGTTAGCTAATACAAGGAATAGTTCAGAATTTTGGGCAACGATTCGAAAATTAACCCCAATACCGACTAACCGAGACAATCGCATACCGATAGAGGAGTGGCAGCAATTCTACTTGACTTTATATAATGGTAAAACTTTTGGAAATTACAACTTTTACGTAGATTGCCTACACCCTTACTTGGACGAACCCATTACTCTAGATGAGCTACAACTTAGTATAGAAAATTTCAAAAATAATAAATCACCAGGCCAGGATGAAATCAACTATGATTTCTACAAAAATTTACCCCCCAACTGGCTTCATTACATATTGAATACATTTAATAATATTTTCGACATTGAAGCGGTACCGAACGATTGGTCAATAATCCAAATGACCATGTTATATAAAAAAGGGGATCCGGAAGACCCAGGAAATTACCGCGGGATCGCCTTAATAAACAACTTGTGTAAAATTTTTACTCAAATTCTCCACAACAGACTTCAAACATTGTTAGAAGACAATAACTTGTTAGCTGAAAACCAGTCGGGATTTCGAAAAGGCAGAGGGACTGTAGATAACATTTTTTGTCTCACATCGTTAGTACATTTGCAATTAAGGCTTAAAAAGGGTAGAATGTACTCCGCCTTTGTGGATCTCAAACGGGCCTTCGATTCCGTCAACCACGTGAAATTGTGGGATAAACTTTACACCATCGGCGTCAGTTCGAAATTTATACGAATACTTCAAACTTTATATTTCAATGCAAAAATATCAATAAAAAGTAAAAATAATGAAATTAATAATAATATTGTCCCTTTACGAGAAGGAGTTCTCCAAGGAGAAATATTAAGCCCCCTGTTATTTGCAATTTACATTAACGACCTTGAAGATTTTCTTAGAAAGAATAATCAGAGTGGTATAAATGTAAACGGATATGATGACATTATAATGCTATCGTACGCTGACGACCTAGCGATTATGGGCGACTCTCCCGTCTCTCTTCAATGCAAGTTAACACTATTAGAATATTACTGCAAAGAGAATGACCTAACTGTAAACATTGCCAAAACTAAAATTCTTCCATTTTATCGTGGACGTAAACCACCGATGCCCACATTTAAATATGGGGAGCATAACATTGAAGTAGTAAACAGCTTCTGTTACTTGGGAGTTACTTTTTCGACTACAGGAAAATTTTATGAAAACACGAAACATGTCACATTGAAAGCAAATCTAGCTACCTATAAAGTTAATAGTATGCTGATCAGGGGTAAATCTCAAACGTGGGCTGAAAAGCGCATCTTACTCGAATCGATCGTTAAAGCAATTGTTTTATATAGCTCCGAAGTGTGGGGGCTACGATACATTGAAATTCTTGAAAAATGTCAAACTAAATTTATTAAATTAATCCTAAAATTCCCCCGTACCACACCCAATTATATGCTACGACTTGAGACAGGTACTGTTCATACTATCTGTCAAATTTTGAAAAGAAGTCTAAATTTATTCCTTAAGATAATAAACATGGAGGACAACAGATATCCTAAAATGATAATAAACAGATTAATTTATCTAGATGGTTTAAGCACAAACAAACAGCACATGAACTGGTATTCCCAATTAAAAGCTATCATGGTTGAATATAATATGGTTGAGCTTAACAACTTAACTAAATCGAAAATTAAAGCCGCCGTGGATAATTTTAATATTGCCTTGATAAATCTAGATGTAGAACGTATGCAACAAGGGTCATATAACGAACACTATAAGAAAATCAAACAAATTTTTTTTACGGAAAAGTATCTATTGGAAAAACTCCCTATCACGAAAATTAGATTAATAGCTAATCTCAGACTATCGAATAAAAAAATATTTTCAATTCCATATAATAATATAAGGCACTATTGGGACACTAATCAAATCTGCTCCATTTGCAACTTACACACAAACGAAAATCTTGAGCACTTCTTCTTTCACTGCCCGATATACAAACCGTACAGAGATTTTTATCTGGCTGAATACATACTTACCACCAATGATAATCCAAAGATTGATATCCTTTTGGGATCCCTTGACCGCAAAAAGATAAATAACATTTTTTATTATACAGTAAAATGTCTAGCCCTAAGAAGCTTCTGTTTGAATGAATGAAAATACACTGCAAGTGTAACTCATAAGTCAAGTACCTCCCTACTCCATATACTCGTTTGATAAGCTGAGCTTATTTAATTTCTCCTGTTCGATGTATTCCAATAATACTTTTTTCACAAAATGTTTTGAACGAATATTCGTCTATATTATATTGTTCAATTCAAACATTTATTTATTTGTTATCACCTTTATAGTATATTATCTATATTTAATTTATGTATATTTCTAATATGAAACACATACTGCTTTTTATATATTATGTAAGCTAGATATTTAATTTATTTAATAAGGGTTTCAAATCTCAATATTCTTGATATAGTATTATACTATTTGCTTATGTATAGTTTTCTTTCCTATATCATACTGTATTTACCTTATAGAATGAAATATATTTTGTTCTCTACCTCCCCTTTCGTATGGGGCTCTGTATCCCAGAATCGAAATAAAGATGATGTATTATGTATGTTTTTAATACCATTTTTCTCGAAATAATTGTTATATAACACTATGCTATATTTATATCGGTAAAATCAGAAAATAATATTCTATTTAAAGAGTTAAAAAATTATATAGGGTACCATTTAAAAAAATATAATTTTGTTCTAGCGTTTGAGAACCACTGGTTAAATATTCGGTTTGTTACTATTGATACATTATCCCCTTATTCTTGATCATTTTTGGTATAAAACATTATTCTCTAAAGTTGTTAGTTCGCCCAAAAAAGTGCTGGTTGTTTTGAAGGAAACACCCTGCATATATATATATATATATATATATATATATATATATATATATATATATATATATATATATATATATATATATATATATAGTTATAGTTATAGTGCCACTTTATGCTGAATGGACATTATCCCGTTTCATACTTCTTATATTATGCTAGCTTAGATTATCATGTAATGTAGTTTTCCTCTTTGAGGAATTGCAGCATCTTAGTCAGTCTGTATTCAGAGCTTATATTGTAAAGACATAAAAATAAGGTTTATAAGAATAAATAAACTTTTTAAAAAGCGACTTGTATTGTCTCGATATTTAACTGGCGCAGTCGGACTGTAGGATTGCTAAAACGAATTAGCGCACATAATTCATTTCACTTCAGTGATTTATTTAGCAAACGAACCCTTAACGTAGTGACAAATCAAATTCGCCATCGAACCACTTCCTGGGGCCTGCCGAAGCTGAACGCACATCAGCCATCCAGACCTCCTGCACCACAAGAAGACCTGCATCATCGACTTCAGGGCAAATGAAGCGAGTGCTGCTACTTCTGCTGTGAGTACACTTATGTCACTTAGAGAAATTTCTAATATAAACTCAGACTCGAGTACAAATTCTGAATCTGACTCCGATCCTGAAGATCGTAACGAAATACCAATTCCTCAAAATAAAATCCCACTTCGTTTGAAAGAATCTATTTTGCAAGCCACAGTAGACAAAATTACAATGGCAACCGAATTAAAGAAAGAATATTTAGATATGATACCCGAATTTAGGGGTGAACGCGAACTTCTACCCAGATTTATTGAAATATGTTTAAAAATAGTCACGAAATACAGCAGATTTTCAAAATGAATATCTAATGAGTACTATACTGTCAAAGGTAAAAGGCGAAGCAGCCATAAACATAGCTAGTTCTGTAATTAAAACGTGGAAAGATTTGTTACATGTCGATTTCTCTTACGCCTACTTCTTAGTCAACCTTGATGACGTCCCCGCGTTGCGGTCGTCTTCGTCATCTTGACCCACTCAGCTAGTTCGTTCTCAAGGCCAGGTGAACGACCTCCACCGACGCTTGTGCAAAGATTTAACGTGTTTATTGGTAAAGGATTGCAAAATCTTAATTTTTCAAGGCTTCTTGGTTAGCAGCCTGTGGAGTTGCACGTGCAATTTTGGTGTCGCTGAAGTTACCGTTTTTATCGTTTTTCGAAATATTATCCTCGTGTGAGGGAATTTTTGTACGGCAACTAATTTTCTGGAACAGAGTGGTTCCTCCGTGTATTCGGGATTTAATGCACACGGTTTTGCAACTGAATTTACTATTGTAGCCACACATTAACTAAGGCTTTTTATTTTTGGTTCTATTCTCAAGTTACGTTTCTTTTACGTTACCGTCTTGTCACGTTTACGTGTACAATTATCGACTTTATTCTCGCTACGTTTATCGTGACGTCACCCCATCGATTGTGACTTTACTTATCGATCACGAGCTGTACATCACGTATCGAACCTCAGGGTTATTTGCTCAGCTTTCGTTGATGAAATACCTGTGCCGTTTGACGCCTACGACTGATTATATGGAAGTTACCACCACTACTCGCCATCACAGTTTCCTGTTCTTGTGGGAAAACCACCTGGTGCAACCTGGTTTGGCTATCTGCACACACCTCGTCTGCGATTGGAGCTTTTGGTGTCATCTGTCGTCTCCACACCCACAGCCAGCCGTGTCAACCCAGCGACCAGATAAGAGTCTTTTCACTTTATTATTCCATGCTATTTATTGGGACAACGGCTTCCCTGTTGTCCAACTCATTTATTTCAAACGCACTGTCATATTTCATAACCTGCATTCATGTTTATTATGTAATGTCTAAATCGATTATCTATATTAGTTGTACTTACGCTTTATATAATTGTTCAACGTACACCATTGTTTACCAAGCCGATTCGCGGTCGACTTGTATATTTAATTCATTTGTAAACTGGAGTACGAATCTGCGAACGACTTCGTTTAGGTTAGAATACCGTTCAAGTTGTTTATTTACTGCGACTGACGTGCATATCCCTGGCCAGCGACGCACACATCATCGCCCGCGCTATTTTGAAATATTAGTTACTTTTTGTCAATACCAACCGCTCGCAGAAACGCACGATTCAGTGTCGCTTTGTTACTAAATTATTTGAATGTTCCCGCGAACCGGACTTAAGGTTTTTTTTATGTTTGTAGAAGTACGGCTATTAAATATTCGTTTTATTTTACGTACAGAGTTTATGTTCGAAGTATATTCCCCTATTATCATTACCGTTAACATCACTATATTTCCTTATTGCCGCATTTTCCCAGTTCCGTGCCGTGTGTCGAAACACGTTCGGTTGAGAGAGGCTGAATTTTATTTCGACTGGCGCCCTTTCCCTCTTCTTTACGTAAAACTCACCCCTAATCTACCACTGAGTTACACCGCTCTCACCATTACTTTCACGGGTTCAAAATCTGGGCATAGTAGTAAGATTTTTCGTATCGTCCATAAATTAACGTTGTCGCCCAGTTTTATAGTTTTTGTATTTTATCGTTTACCATAATTATTATCCACTCAGGGCAAGAGTGGGTAATAAACCGCCTTAGTGAACACATACGCGGATAAACGCGACGGTTACACTCTGTGTATAGAAATGACCGAATTAAAACAAAATGAAAAAGAAACTGTGTTCGAATTTTATAACAAATTACAACACTCACTGAATTTACAAATAGCATATATTCAAACTAATTCTGCAGCTGCCGAAGCAGAAGTTTTAATTAAATATTTTCAAAAATATGCACTACGAATTTTTTAAGGAAGTTGAAAGAACCAATAGGGCAGTTAATGCGTGCGAAAAATCCCGCAGATTTAAACTCAGCATTGTTTATGCTTACAAACGAGTTTCAGTATAATGACATGATGAGATATACAAAAAAAATCAGTAATAATAGTAAACCGCAAAAGTTCAATCAAAAAACTAATTTCCAAAATTCATCATATCCAACACCACGGTATATGTTGCCTCAACCATCGCAACCTATGCACCAAAATTCTTACCCATTTAACAGACAAACGAATTTTAATCCAAATATACAAAGAAATAATTTTGGAAATAATTATGGAAATCAAACAAGGAGGCTCATGGCATGTCCACAGAGTTGTACAGTACAAAAGTTCCTGTTTCAAAAATAATTAATCTGAATACTAATCAAAATTTAAAATATCATTTATTCAATTTTCGCGATCAATTTGATATGTTACTTGGCATGGACAACTTAAAAAATCTGAAAATATCAATTGATACCGCAAATGATTTATTTATTTCTCCAAATTCAAAAATAAAAATACATTATCTTGATAACGCAAATCAAAATGTCATTTCTAATAATTCAATCGAAAATATTATAGAACCAAACGCAGAACAAATTTTAAAAATTAAAGTAAATGTTGAACACGGTACTGTACTAGTCCCACATATCAAGTTTCACAACTTATCTATTCCCGAGTGTGTGACTGTAGCTAAAGACTACCATTGTTTATGCACGGTTATAAACCCAACTGATAACAAAATTAAATTCAAAATCCCAAATACAATTAATGTCGAAAAAATTGACGATTATGTCACATTCTCTAGTCCAAATTTTAATTGCATACAAATAAGTAATAACAATAATTTTGATCCCTCAAAAATTCGTACTGATCACATGGGTTCAGAGGAAAAAACCGAAATTCTTAGTTTGATAAAAAAATATTCCGATGTATTCCATTCCGAAGATCAAAAGTTAACTTTCACCAACCAAATTAAACATAGTACAAAAACAACAGATGAAGTCCCTGTATATACAAAATCATACAAATACCCGCAAGTACACAATGAAGAAGTACGTACGCAAATTCAAACAATGTTAGATCAGAAAATAATACGTCCATCTAACTCGCCATGGTCCAGCCCCATTTGGGTTGTTCCAAAGAAACTCGACGCTTCCGGTAAAAGAAAATGGCGAATTGTAATTGATTACAGGAAGCTAAACGACAAAACAATAGGAGACAAATACCCACTACCAAATATTACCGACCTTTTAGACAAGCTAGGACGATGTCATTACTTCACGACACTGGACTTAGCCTCTTGTTTCCACCAGATAGAAATTAACGAACCCGACATACAAAGGACAGCTTTCAACACCGAAGATGGCCACTACGAATTTCTACGTATGCCATTCGGACTGAAAAATTCCCCTGCAACTTTTCTGAGGGTTATGGACAATGTATTACGCGCTTTGACTCACAAAATTTGTTTAGTTTATTTGAACGACATTATAATTTCAGTACAAGTTTACAAGAACACATTAATAATTTAAAATTAGTTTTCGATCGACTCAGACAATCAAATTTCAAAATTCATTTAGATAAATCCGAATTTTTAAAAACAGAAGTCGCCTGTCTCGGACATATTGTGACACCCGAGGGCGTTCACCCTAACCCAGATAAAATAAGTGCTATTCAAAATTATCCCATACCGCAAAATGTTACACAAATCAAAGGATTTTTAGGCCTCCTAGGTTATTATAGAAAATTTATAAAAGATATGGCGACAATAACCAAACCAATGACAAAATGTTTGAAAAAAGACGCGACTATAGACATTAACAACCCCGACTACATAAAATGATTTAACACATGCAAAAATTTATTAATCAACGAACCTCTTTTACAATACCCAGATTTTTCTAAAGAATTTAATCTAACATGTGATGCTAGTAACGTTGCACTTGGAGCCGTGTTATCTCAAGGAAACATAGGTAATGACCTCCCGGTAGCTTACGCGAGCAGAACACTAAATAATTCTGAAATGAACTATTCTACAATAGAAAAAGAACTTGTGGCAATCGTTTGGGCGACACAATGCTTCAGACATTACCTATTTGGCCGTAAATTTAAAATTTATACAGCCCATGGACCATTACAATGGCTAATTTCCTTGAAGCAATGCAGTCAAAAACTAATTCGTTGGAGACTCAAGCCAGAGGAGTTTGACTACGAAATTATATACAGGAAAGGCAAACTAAATACAAATGCGAACGCATTGAGTCGCATTACCCCTGAAACAAACGACAAAATTCAAAATTACCCAGTCACAATCCTCTTTATTAGCACAATATCAACAATACCTGACGACTAAAATTACTAATACACCCACAAACAATAACATACTAGAAGTAGAAGGTGACTTATTTGACACAACACCAGATAACAACCTAGCGCACTGTATCAGTAATGACCTACATATGGAAAAAGGAATTGCCAAACAATTTAAAAATAAATTCGGGAACGTAGAAAAATTAAAAAATCAAAATCCCCAACTCCATTCATTAGTTTATTTGAAAACTAAATTCAGATTCATTATTTATTTAATTACAAAGGAATACTATTATGAAAAACCCACCATACAAGATGTATTTTACACACTTCTGAACTTAAAATCATTTGCATTAAAAATAATATTAAAAATCTCTGTATACCCAAAATTGGTTGTGGACATGACAGATTAAAATGGATACACGTTAAACCAATGCTACAGCATATCTTTAACAATACTAATATACTTATCACAGTTTTTAAATTACCGGACTTTGAAAACATTGAACTAAATGTAAACGATTTAGACAACAAAGGAAACTACACTAAAAATAAAAATAATGACTCAAACGATATAGAAGGTTTTATTAAACACTTGGAACAGTTTAACAAAGAATTAGAAAATACAAAACGCTTACAACCAGACAGCCAATACTTAATTGTAGAGACAGGTGGCGACACTGACAATGACGACGAAACCCCTAGCGAAAGTGATATAACAATTCATTCTAATAAAGAAAACCCAATAGTTTGCATACCGATAGTGGAATGCCCAGTGAATTACGGAAAAAATCAAATAATTATTTCAGAAGTAGAACACAGTCCTAAAAGGACAATAATTCAAAAACTATATGAAATCAAAAAACAAAGATTTCTGGTAGAAATTTCGAAAAACAATTTTGAAAAAGAAATATTTAATTTTATTAAAGAATTTATTGTACCTAGGATAAAATACCATATCTATTTTAAAAGCGACCTATACGAAAATTTTAGTTTAGTTTTACAAAATTATTTCAAAAATTCAGAAATTAATAAATCAAATGTTCACAATTCCTTACTGACTTAACAGACGAAGATGAAAGAATAGAAATTATTCGTAATTACAATGAGGGAAAAACAAATCACCGAGGTACAGACGACACTGAAGCTCGTATCAAACAAAATTACTATTGGCCTAAACTACGTAAATCCGTACAAACCTATATAAATCTATGCGAAATATGTCAATTAACAAAGTACGATAGGAATCCACTCAAGTTAAAATTAAACATTACACCTACCGCCTCAGAACCTTTCGAGATACTTCATATAGATAGCATAACACTTGAAAAAACCAAATTTCTCACAATAATCGACTCCTTTTCAAAATACGCACAGGCCTATAAATTAAATTCAAGTCAAGGTATCAAAATTGCAAATAACAGTCAAATATTTCACCCATCACGGCATTCCCGGCCAAATAATTTCAGATAACGGATTAGAATTCAAAAACTCGATCGTCACAGAACTGTTAGCTCTGCACAAAATTCAAATACATTTTATAACTTCACAACACCCTGAATCAAATGGAATTATTGAACGTTTCCATTCTACCTTGATAGAACATACTAGGTTATTTAATAACCAAGGAATTTATAAAAAGGAGCCCATCGAAATAAAAGTAAATTATGCTCTTCTAGCATATAACCAAATAATACATTCCGTAACAAAATTAAAACCAGCAGAAATTATATCAGGCCACCTAGAAACTCAATCTCCCCTTAAAATAGACATAGATAAACAACTAATAAACAATTACCTAGAAAATCATAAAAACAAAACCAAACTTTTATACGAGTCAATTAAAAATAAAATAGATGACAATAAAAAAAAATTATCGGAAAGGTTAATGAAACAAGAGAAGAACTACCTGAAATCCCCGGCGAAGTTCATGTCAAAAATAGACAAAAACAAGCCAAAACAAAAAATAAATACAAATCTGAAAATTTAAGAACAATTAAAAAAAATTAAAAACAGCGAAATTAAATCCAACACAAGGCAACACAGTAGAGAAAATCCATTTATCTAATATAAAAGGTCCGAGAAAGAAAAATTGTCATTTCAAAATTCTTCCAGGTACCTTGCGGTCAGCAACGGATCAATTATCCAAAACATAACAGAAAATTTGGGAATACTTCCTATTAAACTGGGGCAGGCAAAACTTGAAAAACTTCACATACATTCATCCACTATTATAAATTAAGGCCACTTTTCCAGCAGTATAATAATTTAAATAAACAATATGACAATTTTAAAACAATTATTTCAAATAACTCTTTCTACGTCAATGAATAAAAAAAATGAAAAAATCATTGATTACACTAGAAGCAGTATTAATAATAAAATTGCAAACATTGGCTTTCATTCAACCGCCTTAACAAAAAGAAATAAAAGGGGCCTAGTAGATGGATTAGGAACTGTTTTCAAATTCATATCAGGAAATTTGGATGCCGAAGACGGTAAGCGATATAATAAAATCTTATCAGATTTGGAGCAAAACCAACATAAGATAGAAAATCAATTAAAACTATCCTATTCAGTTAGTAATCAAATAATAAACAATTTCAATAGTACTCTGCAGGATATACAACATAATAAAAATTTGTTGCAAACGAAAGTATTACATTTAGCCAACTTTATAAATAAATGGCTTATTGATGACTTTACATTCGCTAGAGACATTTTTAATCAACTAATTATGCTTTATAATCCCATCCTGAACATATTACAAGATATAGAATATTCCATAACATTTTGTAAATTGAGAACTCTTCATCCAAGTATAATTCAAGCAGATAAATTATTATTAGAAATTCAAAAAAATTTCAGAGCACTATAAAACTCAGCTACCATTTGAACCTAAACTCGAAAATATTTTAGAATACGAACAATTATTAAAAATTAACTGTAAAATTGAACCCTCACAAATTATCTATTTCATATCTATTCCTATTAACTTTGAAGCTAAATTCGATCTTTATCATTTAGTATCAACCCCAACAAAATATGGTTCAGAATTTGTTTCTATTATCCCAGAGTCAAAATATATTTTGCAATCACACAAAGATATCATTCCTCTAAGCGACATGTGCATTCAGAGTAGAATATATCAGTGCCCAAATAAATTCAATGCCCACATCAACCCCGTCTGCGAGAAAGAAATCCTTAATAAACAACATACAAGCCAATGCCACTACAGAGATAAACCAGTATTTAGCCATCAAGGAAGAAAAACTCACCATCAATTACCTCGTAAGATCCAGCATCGTGTCACTGACCGGTATCTACCTAATTAAAAGTGATACTAATTGTGAAATAATATTTAGCAAGCAAAAACTATTTTCCTCGATAAAACACGTGGATCCCCTTTACTACCGACTAAATTAAGTTATAAAATAAAATTTAATAAAATCTCAAACTTCTCAATTAATCTATCGCCTCTCAAACTGAACGATATAACATTAAACCAAATAACACCAATCCAGGACATCGAAACCTACGAGTACGTCCACATTCCCGACATTTGGACGATAGTTGTCTACTCCGCAGCTATAATAATAATTATTTATCTAATAACTAAAAGGCTGCGAATACAAATACAAAACCGAAGTTCAGCAAAGAAGACTGAAGACATCGAAGTCCAACTTCCAGGGAGTGCTTTCTTCTAAGGGTGGAGGAGTCATAGTGCCACTTTATGCTGAATGGACGTTATCCCGTTTCATACTTCTCATATTATGCTAGCTTAGATTATCATGTAATGTAGTTTTCCTCTTTGAGGAATTGCAATATATATATATAAGTTATAGTGCTACCAAATAGACAAAGTGCTGATTTACCAGTATGTGACTCTATCATATTACATTTGTATAAAAACACATGTGACTCACAAAAATAAACTTTTTAAAAACCTATTTGATCGAATAAGAAATTCAAGTGGTGCAGTCTTGGTAGGATTGCCAAAACAATTTAGCGAATATAAATTGTTTCACTTTCGTGATTAATTTGGCAAATTCGAACATCTTCATACTTCGATCACCGTATCCTGCATCTGAAAGGACATCAGAAGCAAGAAACATCTCGACGAACCGAGCGAGCCAAGCTGAACGGACATCAGTGTAACTCCTAAACTTCGAGACCGTGTACGACTTCAGGGCACACGAAACCGACACTGTTATTTTTGTGAGTACCGTATGTCACTTAGCGAGCAAGAATCTTTGTCAGATTCAAATAATTCAGAACCAGACTTCGATCTCGAAACAAGATCGTATAATTAATTCAAATAGAAATCCTATTAATAATATCATTTTAAGACCACCAGTATTAAACATGGTTATCCCCGTATTAAAAAAGGAATATTTGACATGGTGCCAGAGTTCCATGGGAAACGTGAATTACTCCCAAGATTTATTAGTGTTTGCGAAAAACTAGTATCAAAATTTTATAATATTGCAACCCCAACCGATTTTCAAAATGATTATCTAATGAGTAGTAAATGGGAAGATATAAAAGAAGCATTAAAAATCCTTATTCGGACAAATGTGACTGGTTCACAATAAATATGGAAATAACGGAACTGAAATAAAATCTTAATGAAAACGTATTTGATTTTTACGGTCGTTTACAACACCTCTTAAATTTACTAATTTCTAATATTTCAACAAACGCCGCTGCCGAAACATCCGTTGCAATGATTGACTATTTCCAACATTATGCTTTGCGCGTCTTACTAAAAGGTTTAAAAGAACCTATAGGACAATTAATGAGGGCAAAAAACCCTACAGATCTAAATTCGGATTTAAGTATACTAGCGAATGATTTTCAATTTGAATATTATGCCAAATCCAAAAACGCTAATCAGCATACACCCAAATTAAAACAAAAACTACAGACACACCAACCAAGATACAACTTTCCTAAACCCATACCCTATTTTAATTATACACCCAATAAAACTTTGCATCGTTCACCAATGCAACAAACGGCATTCAGACAACAATATACACCCCAACAACCAAGACAATATACACCGCAAACACCACGTCAAGGTCCATCCACCAGACAAACCCTTCTTGCACCTACTCCGATGAGTATTTCCACCCGAAATACAGCCCAATATCGTCCTACACCTGGCCCATCCAGACAGGTACAAAACCACTACGGACAAAATCGCGCTAACACAGCAGGAGAGTTATTTAATATCAACGAGTCAGCTGTACCTGCAGTTGACCCATTTGTTTATTACGATAACGAAGAACAAACTGACCAAATTTTAATTGATAACGATTATGAAAATGCACAAAATCCCCACAATTTTGAAGACGATAATTTTTTAGACATTGCGGCTTCGGAAACAGTACAAAACAATTACCCAGAGTCGAACTAATGAACTTGACGAATAAAAATAAATTACCTTATATTATATTCCCCGAAAATAATTTGAAGGTTTTAATAGGCACCGGAAGTACGAAATCTTTTATAAAACCTGCCATAGCGCATAAATATTACAAAAATTCTATTTTTAAAGACCTATTCCAAATTTCAACCGCGCATGGAACTTCGATCAAAAATTATAGCACACTCGTACCTATTTCAAAATTATTCAATATAAAGAAAAATGCGAGTCTAAAATATGACATTTTCGATTTTCACGACGAATTCGATCTCTTATTAGGATTAGATAATCTGAGTTCATTAAAAGTTATTATAGACCTGAATAAAAATTTAGTTACAACCCCTACCTGTCAAATAAAAATTCAACATCAAAATTCTAAAAATAAAATTAATAGGAATAATATTTGCTATCCAAATAATAAGATCCTAAAACGGAAAATGTAATTAAAGTTCAAGTAACCCAACAAAACGGAACTATTCCAAAACAACAATAGAATAATCTAATTATCCCCGAATGTGTCACCACAGCAAATAATTACCATGCACTTTGTACAGCAATTAATAATTCGGAATCACATATCAAATTCACACAATTACAGCCAATTACTGTAGAAAACATCTCCAATTATGAAACGTGCTAATCACCTAACTTTAATTTCATTCAATCAGAAAAAATTAAATTTAAAATTTCCAAAATTCGGACAGATCATATGATTTCGGAAGAAAAATCAGCTATTACTGAATTAATTCAAAATTATTCCGATATATTTCACGTAGATGACAAGAATTTAACATTTACTAATCAAATTAAACATTCCATAAAAACAAGTGACGAAATTCCTATTTATACGAAATCTTATAGATACCCAGAAATTCACCGGCAAAAGGTACGTTCTCAAACACAAAAAATGTTAGATCAAAATATTATTAGACCATCATGTTCGCCATGGTCATCACCTATTTGGATTGTCTCAAAAAACTTGACGCAACCGGTAAACGCAAGTGGCGTATAGTGGTTGACTACACAAAATCGAATGAAAAGACTATTAGCGACAAATACGCATTACCAAACATAACTGATTTACTAGACAAACTCGGACGCTGTCAGTATTTCACTACTTTAGACTTAGCATCTGGCTTCCACCAGATTGAAATAGACTAGCCTACAAGAACATATTCAAAATTTAAAATTAGTTTTCTAACGTTTCAAACTTCAAAGTACAACTAGACAAATGTGAATTCCTTAAAAAGGAAGTAGGTATCTCGGGCATATCGTAACCCCTGATGGCGTAAAACCAAATCCTGACAAAATTTCGGCTGTTCTAAATTTTCCAATTCCAAAAACTACAACGCAAATTAAAGGCTTCCTAGGACTTTTAGGCTACTATCAAAAATTTATCAAAGACTTCGCTAAGATAACCAAATCGCTGACTAGATGCTTAAAGAAAAACGCAGTTATTGACATCTATGACCCTGAGTACAGACAATGCTTTGAAAATTGCAAGAATTTGTTGACTAACGAACCATTACTCCAATATCCAGATTACGACAAAGAATTTAACTTGACATGCGATGCAAGCCAAGTAGCAATAGGAGCCGTGTTATCTCAAGGCAGCCTAGGCAACGACCTACCGGTAGCTTACGCTAGCAGGACATTAAACGAGACAGAGATAAACTATTCCACCATCGAGAAAGAAATGTTAGCTATCATTTGGGCGACTCAGTGCTTTAGAACTTACTTATTGGGACGAAAATTTAAAATCTATACAGACCACCGACCCTTGCAATGGCTATTCTCTTTAAAACAATGTAGCCAAAAATTAATAGGATGGCGCCTCAAATTAGAGGAATATGACTATGAGATAATCTAGTAAAAGGCAAACATAATACCAATGCCGACGCCTTAAGCCGTATACCTATCGAAAATAATAAAATTCAAAATTCACAACCACAAACACAATTAAATGACACTCCACTAGCTCCATACAAAGACTATTTAGATAAGAAACATTGCGTTAATCACAATAACAACAACATTATAGAAGTAATAGGTAATCTATTCGACGCACCATCCGACTCTAGTCTAGCTAATTGCTGGAGCAAAGATTTAGAAATCGCATCGGGTATTGCCAAAATTTTCAAAAATAAATTTAATAATGTGCACAAGTTGAAATCTCAAAATCCTCAACTTCTTAATCTAGTATATTTAAAAACCCCACAAAGATATCTACTGTACTTAATAACAAAAGAAAACTATTATAATAAACCCACTAAACAAGACATATTCTATACCTTACTAAATTTGAGAAAATTCTTTTTACATTATAAAATCAGAAATTTAAGTATACCAAAAATTGCATGTGGTCATGCCAATCAAAATTGGGACGAAATTAAATTAATGTTAAAATATATATTTGATAACACTGACATACTAATAACTGTTTACAAACTCCCTGAAAACAAAACTACCCAGATCGAATTAAATATAAACGAAGCAGAAAATATGAAATACTTTCATAAATTCATATAAAATTTTAACACAGAATTAAAGTATAAAACAGATAACAAAGACGATGATACTCAATCCCTTGCAGTCGAGGTAGGTGACTCACACCATAATGAGATAAACGATGACGACACAAGCGATAGTGATATCACAATACATTCAAGTAAAGAAAATCCTATCGTCGGAATACCGATAGTAGAATGCCCCGTAAACTATGGCAAAAAACAAATTATTATAACAGAAGTCGACCTTAACCCCAAACAGGTAGAAATTACAAAATTATACGATAACAAAAAATTACGATTGGAAGTAGAATTTTCAAAATTTAATTACAAAACTGAAATTATTGCATTTATTAAAGAATATCTTGTTCCAAAAGTAAAATATCACATTTATTTCAAAAATGAACTATACGAAAAATTTAGTTTAATCCTTCAAAATTATTTTAAAAATTCTCTACTTGGTTTAGTAAAATGTACAAAATATTTAAGTGACGTTACCAACGAGGAAGAAATCATACACATTATATCGAATTACCATTGCGGCAAAATTAACCACCGCGGCATCGACGAAACGGAAGCGCGTACAAAACAACAATATTACTAGCCAAAACTAAGGAAATCCGTTGAAACATTTATTAATAGCTGTGAAATATGCCAAGTAACAAAGTACGACAGGAGACCCTTAAATGTAAATTTAAATATCACACCCACAGCTACGAAACCTTTCCAAATTTTACATGTAGACAGCATTACTTTAGAACAAGCAAATTATTTAACTATTGTAGATTCATTTTCAAAATATGCACGAGCATACAAATTAAATTCAGGACAAGGCATAGAAGTTTGTAATAACCTGGTTAAATATTTTACACATCACGGAATCCCAGAACAAATTATTTCAGATAACGGGTTAGAATTTAAAAGCTCAGTCGTAAAAGAATTGCTGACACTACACGAAATCGACACATTTCATAAGCTCACAACATCCAGAATCTAACGGCATAATAGAACGTTTCCACTCGACCTTTATCGAACACATCAGACTATTTAACAATCAAAACGAATACAAAACGGAGCCTACAGAATCCAAAGTAAATTATGCGTTATTAGCTTATAACACAATTCATTCAGTAACAAAATTGAAACCGTGCGAAATTATTACCGGCCATTTAGACACTAACTCTCCATTTAATATCGACCTCGAAAAACAGCTTATTAACAATTATATAGAAAGTCACAAGAATAAAACTAAATTACTTTACGAATCAATTGGAGACAAAATCCAGACGAATAAAGAAAAGGTAATAAATAAATGTAATAAAAATAAAGAAGAACTGCCAGAAATCCCCAAAAAGGTATACGTGAAAAATAAACAGAAACAACAAAAAACTAAAAACAAATACAAATCCGAAAAACTAAGCAAAATTAATAAACATCTTAAAACAGGGAAAATCCAAACCACCCACGGTAATACCACAGAGAAAATCCACCTCTCTAACATTAAACGCCCTAGACAAAAAACTTACAACTTTGAACCAATTCCAGGTTGTTCGCATTGGGACAAGGAACAATGATTAGGAACATAACAGAAAACCTCGGAATCCTTCCTATCAACCTCGGTCCTGCCAAACTCGAAAAGACGACTCATACCTTCATACACTACTACAATCTCAAAGCTCTTCTTAACCAGTACAGCAGTCTAAACACACAATATTCAACACTAAAATCCACCATATCTAATAACTCACAGCATTTCAACGAACTTGAAAATTATGACAAAATACTAGAATTTATTCGCACAAATATCGACAAAGAAAATAATAATATCGGCATTCATTCTGTTCAACATAAGTCTCTGGAAATTTAGATGCCGAAGACGGCAAAAGATATAACGAAATGTTTGCACATATGCAAGAAAACGAGCATAATTTTGAAAGTCAAATCAAACTCTCATATTCGGTGAATCATCAAATTATTCAAAATTTTAATAAAACTATCTCGGATATCCAGCACAACGAAGAAATATTAAAATTCAAAATATTACAACTTTTCGAAATAATAAAGGGTACGCACATTCAAATTATACTATATTTTGGCAAAAACATTTACGATCAACTTATTATATTATACAACACTATATTAAATGTCTTACAAGACGTTGAAAATTCAATCACCTTTTGCAAATTAAGAACGCTGCACCCTAGTATAATGCACCCCATGGAGCTACTAGCAGAATTAAAACAAACTTAAAAATTCTATCATTTAGACTTACCATTCGAACCTACACAAGAGAATCTATTAGACTTCGAGTCGTTGTTAAAAATAAATTGTAAAATAGAAGCAACTCAAATAATCTATTTCATTTCTACCCCCATAAACTTTGAAAACACTTTCGACCTCTACTACATGTACTCCAACCAAACACGAATCAAAATTTATTACAATCATTCCCATTACGAAATACCTTCTTAAATCTGATAAAGAGATCGTGCCGCTGAATGACATGTGTGTTCAAGCAAAAATATTTCAGTGCCCTAATAAGTACCACGCCTATATCTCAGCGATGTGCGAAGAAGAAATATTCCAAAATCAAACTTCGAGTCACTGTCATTATACAAAAATTAACTTAATTACAAATCATGTCGTAGTGATTCCAGAAATCAACAAATACCTAGCCGTTTTCCCAAACGAGGAGAAAATCACCATTAAATGTCATGAAGAAACCAACATCCAAACCTTAGAGGGAATCTTTCTAATTAATAATCAAAACAACTGCGAAATTCACTTCAGGCAGCAAACACTAATATCCCAAAATGAAAACCATGGTCAACACCTATTACTCCCTAAATTAAATTTAAAATCCCAATCGTACAAAATTACAAGTTTCTCCGTTAACCTAAATCCCTTGAAATTAAATGATATATCCTTCAATTCAATCGTCTCGATACCAGAAGAAAAATTCAACATGCACATCCCAAGTATATGGTCCATCTTCCGTATGCGATCGCTGCAATCATCGTTGGGTACTTCGTATACAAACACATAAAGAAGAGGAAACTAGCCACACAGAGGTCATCTTGCACCCCTGAAGACGTCGAACTTCAACTTCCCCAGGATGCTCGAATCTGAGGAGGGACGAGTTATAGTGCTATCAAATAGACAAAGTGCTGATTTACCAGTATGTGACTCTATCATTTTACATTAGTATATAAAAACACATGTAACGCTTAAGATTAGTCAGTTTGTATTCCTTATTCATATTATCAAGTAGTTTATAGCATATTATAACTGTACTCACAAAAATAAACTTTTTAAAAACCTATTTGATCGAATAAGAAATTTAAGTTATATATATATATATATATATATATATATATATATATATATATATATATATATATATATATAGAGAGAGAGAGAGAGAGAGAGAGAGAGAGAGATAAAGAGAGAGAAAGTGAAGTATGCCTTTTACTATAAGGACTAGCGAAAACTCGGCTTCCCCTAGGGCGCCGCCAATAGTGTTTTATAATTATATTTACGTACATCCAGTCGGTCTGCGCATATTTTAAACCCAATGCTAACGGAAACAGTCTTACCAAAGATTTATATCCTCTCCTGCCCACTCAATCTGCCCACGTAACTTGATTACCCAAACTGCCCCAACCAAATTACCATTAAAGGGGGACCTCCCATTTGATACCACACACGACATATTTCCGACGACTTTATGCAAAAAAAGACGATCGAGTTGTCAAGTTTTTAACATTTCCGCGTTGCAGCCCTTAAAAAAACTTTTCATTTGATACCAAACAATATAATTTTAACAACTTTAAAGAAAACGAAAAAAACGAACGAGTTGTCATATTTTTGACATTTTTGCATGGCATTTTATTTGACACGAAACACGACATATTTCTCACAACTTTATAAAAAAACAAAAGACGATCGAGTTGTCATAATTTAAACATTTCTGCATAAAAAAAACATTTCATTTGATACTAAACACGACATATTTCTCACAACTTTATGAAAAAAAGACGGTCTTACTGTCACATATTTTTGGCAATTCTGCATGCCAGCTCTTGAGAAAACATTTCATTTAATACCAAACACGACATATTTTTTGACATTTCTGCATGACAGCTGCTGATAAAACATTTTATTTGATACGAAACATAACATATTTTTGACAACTTTCTGCAAAAAACAAAAGATGATTGAGTTATCTTATTTTTGAGATTTTTGCATGACTACTTAAGAAAAAACATATCATTTGATACCAAACACATGTTTCTGACAAAATTAAAAAAACAGAGGATAATCGTGTGTCATAATTTTGACATTTCTGGATAACAGCTCTTGAGAAAACATTTCATCAGATACCAAACACGACATATCTGACATCTTTATGAAAAAAACAAAAGACAATCGAGTTGTCATATTTTTGACATTTCTGCATGACATCTCTTGGGACTCCTCTCCTGCTCACTCAATCTGCCCACGCAAGTTGCTCACCCAAACTGCCCCAAACAAAAACAAAAGACGACCTTACTGTCATATATTTGACAATTCTGCATGCCAGCTCCTGAGAAAACATTTCATTTGATACCAAACACGGCATATTTTTTGACATTTCTGCATGACAGCTGCTGATAAAACATTTTATTTGATACGAAACATAACATATTTTTGACAACTTTCTGCAAAAAACAAAAGATGATTGAATTATCTTATTTTTGAGATTTTTGCATGACTACTTAAGAAAAAACATATCATTTGATACCAAACACATGTTTCTGACAAAATTAAAAAAACAGAGGATAATCGTGAGTCATAATTTTGACATTTCTGGATAACAGCTCTTGAGAAAACATTTCATCAGATACCAAACACGACATATCTGACATCTTTATGAAAAAAACAAAAGACAATCGAGTTGTCATATTTTTGACATTTCTGCATGACATCTCTTGGGACTCCTCTCCTGCTCACTCAATCTGCCCACGCAAGTTGCTCACCCAAACTGCCCCAAACAAAAACAAAAGACGACCTTACTGTCATATATTTGACAATTCTGCATGCCAGCTCCTGAGAAAACATTTCATTTGATACCAAACACGGCATATTTTTTGACATTTCTGCATGACAGCTGCTGATAAAACATTTTATTTGATACGAAACATAACATATTTTTGACAACTTTCTGCAAAAAACAAAAGATGATTGAGTTATCTTATTTTTGAGATTTTTGCATGACTACTTAAGAAAAAACATATCATTTGATATCAAACACATGTTTCTGACAATATTAAAAAAACAGAGGATGATCGTGTGTCATAATTTTGACATTTCTGGATGACAGCTCTTGAGAAAACATTTCATCAGATACCAAACACGATATATCTGACATCTTTATGAAAAAAACAAAAGACAATCGAGTTGTCATATTTTTGACATTTCTGCATGACATCTCTTGGGACTCCTCTCCTGCTCACTCAATCTGCCCACGCAAGTTGCTCACCCAAACTGCCCCAAACAAAAACAAAAGACGATCTTACTGTCATATATTTGACAATTCTGCATGCCAGCTCTTGAGAAAACATTTCATTTGATACCAAACACGGCATGTGTCTGACAAGTTTTTGCACAAAACAAAAGACGAACGGGTTGTCATAATTTTGACATTTCTGCCTTACAGCTCTTGAGAAAACATTTTATTTGATACCAAACATGACATATTTCTGACATCTTTCTGTAAAAAACAAAAGACAATCGAGTTGATATATTTTCGACGTTTCTGCATGGAAGTCAAAAATATGACAATTCGTTCGTCTTTTGTTCTTTGCAAAAACTTGTTAAAACAT
Organism: Harpalus rubripes; assembly: GCA_963082715.1. Lineage (NCBI taxonomy): Eukaryota > Metazoa > Arthropoda > Insecta > Coleoptera > Carabidae > Harpalus > Harpalus rubripes. The sequence goes on from OY720457.1 coordinate 31,992,011, forward strand.
GTGTTGGTATTAAATGAAATGTTTTCTCAAGCAAAAACTCGGCTACGCTGAGCTTCCCCTATGGCTCCGCCGATAGTGTTTTATAATATTTTTTACGTACATCAAGTTTGTCTGCGCATATTTTAAACCCAAAGTGAAAACGGTAACAGTCTTCTCAAAGGTTTAGCTCCTCCCCTGCTCACTCAATCTGCCCAAGCAAGTTGCTCACCCAAACTGCCCCAACCAAATTCCCTTAAAGGGGGACCTCCCATTTAATACCACACACGACATATTTCCGACAGCTTATTGCAAAAAAACAAAATACAATCGAGTTGTTAAGTTTCTGATATTTCCGCATAGTAGCCCTTAAGAAAACTTTTCATTTGACACCAACACAATATAAAAAAAAACAAAAAACGAAGTTGTCATATTGTTCACATTTCTGCATGACAGCTTTTAAAATAACATTACATTTGATACAAAACACGACATTTTTCTGACAACTTTATAAAAAAACAAAAGAAAACATTTCAACTGACACCACACACGATGTATTTTCGAAAAAATCTGATGTGGCCAGCACAGTACCTTCCGTCAGTTCTATGTATTTTGTACAAATTTCGTATAGAAAATTCCTTGCTAAAGATTATATTTCTTGTACTTTACCTTCCGGCAGTTGCATGTATTTTATGCAAATTCCATACAGAAAATATATAGCAAAAGATCCTATATTTCCAGGAAAATTATAAGACACACACACTATGTCAATGACACTGACATCTTTCAATCATATTTTTCTTAATATCGTAGCTGTCTCCATAGCTATGGCTACTTTATGAAATTTAATTTCTTTATAATTTTTTAACTTCATATCCATTTAATATTAAGTATAGAATGTAGTCAAATCGTATAGCGAATAAAATATTCTTTAATATTTATAACATTAAATGTGAAAAAATGATATTTAAAATAGTTTTTTCAAGAAAAACTGTTAAAATCTTTAAATGAAGGTACTTCCGGTTGTCCAATTCTAACCAAAATCTAATCAGCTCTTCACATGAATGTAACAAAGAGAAATACGAAAGAATTATAATTTTTAGAATTGTAGTATGGAAGTTATCGTAGACGAAAATTTTGTTACACACACACACACACACACACACACACACACACACACACACACACACACACACACACACACACACACACACACACACACACACACACACACACACACACACACACACACACACACACACACACACACACACACACACACACACACACACACACACACACACACACACACACACACACACACACACACACACACACACACACACACACACACACACACACACACACACACACACACACACACACACACACACACACACACACACACACACACACACACACACACACACACACACACACACACACACACACACACACACACACACACACACACACACACACACACACACACACACACACACACACACACACACACACACACACACACACACACACACACACACACACACACACACACACACACACACACACACACACACACACACACACACACACACACACACACACACACACACACACACACACACACACACACACACACACACACACACACACACACACACACACACACACACACACACACACACACACACACACACACACACACACACACACACACACACACACACACACACACACACACACACACACACACACACACACACACACACACACACACACACACACACACACACACACACACACACACACACACACACACACACACACACACACACACACACACACACACACACACACACACACACACACACACACACACATACATACACACACATACAGACATCATCGTAAAAATAGTAAAATCGTATTGTAGGGATCCTAAAACGTGCTTATTCATCAAAAACTCACCACCGAATTTTTTGACCAAAGACATTACTTTCCTTACCTAAAGGTGACGGAAGGTCAAAAACAAAAGACGAACGAATTTTTATAATTTTGACATTTCTGCATGACATCTGTTGAGGTAATATTTTATTTGATAGCAAACATGACATATTCCTGACTATATAAAAAAAACAATAGATGATCGAGGTGTCATATTTTTGACATTTCTGCATGACTGCTCTTAAGAAAACATTTCAATTGATACCGCACACGATATATTTCTGACAAGTTTTTGAAAAAAACAAAAGACGAACAAGTTTTCATTATTTTGACATTTCTTCATGACAGCTGTTCAGGTAACACTTTATTTGATAACATTTCATTTGATACCAAACATGACATATTCAGCAATCAACGTTTCCTCCTACTGTGAAGGTTTCAGTCTTATTCCGCATATAGATATTGTTTTAATTAAAATATTACTTAATCATTCAACAATTTACGCTGTAAATATCTATATTCCACCTACTTGTCGTCTTCAGGATTACGACTTATTATTCGATTCGCTTTCAAGTTTACAATTTCTGCATAATACCGACACAATTATTTTCGGTGATTTTAACATACCTCTGTATCTGAAATGTTACAATAGTACCTCGTCATGTCCTTTATTCAATTCACTGAACAACTTTTTAAGCTTCTTAAACTTACACCAATTTAATTTCATACTTAATGATCACGGTAAAATTCTGGACCTAGTGATTAGTAATACTCAATGCGTAGTTGCAATATCTGATGATTCTCTCTTTCGTGAGTATCCTCATCATCCTCCCTTAATGGTTTAGTTTTTCTCAAAATCCAAGCCAAAAAAATTGCAAACTGCCAATAACTATGGCTTTAATTTCAATAAAGCAAACTTTCCTTCTCTTTATAAAGATCTCTCGGATATTAAATGGGATTTCTTAGAAAACAACAACAATGTGGATTACATGATCGACATGTTTTACTCTGTCTTAAATAACACTCTGTATAAAAATGTTCCTTTGAAACGCAAATGCACTGGATCTTATCCAGAATGGTTCACTGGTTCCATTATATATAAATTAAAGCAGAAATCTAAGGCATGGAAGAAATTTAAGAATTCTAACACATTTGCAGACAAACAAGAGTTTATTAAACTAAGAAGCGAAATTAAATCTGAAGTGAGTGAAGCGTATAAAATTTACTGTATAAAAACACAAAATGAAATAATTACTGAGCCTAAAAAATTCTGGTCTCATGTAAATAATAAACGAAACACCTCCAGCATTCCTTTTGTTATGAATTACAACAATACATCGATTGAAAATACCCAATCAATAGTTGACAGTTTTGCAAATTATTTCTCCAGCTCGTTTTCTGATGATTCTAACAACATAAATTCTGTCATTCCTGACAACTTTTCTACTCTAACCTTAAAGACTATTGCTCTGTCTTTGTGAAACCCCTTACCATAATATTTAACATCATATTAAAAACTAGTACGTATCCGGAGCGGTGGAAATTGTCTCGAGTGAAACCTATTTTTATCTAATTTCAGTAAGATCTTTGAATCTATATTACACGATAAAATTTATAACCACATATGTGGCTCAATATCAATCAATCAGCATGGTTTCATGAGAGGCAGGTCCACGACCACGAATCTTATGTGTAAAACACAGTTTATATGCGAAGCATTGGACAACCAAGGACAAGTGGACGTCGTGTACACTGATTTTTCTAAAGCCTTTGATAAGCTAGACCATGCTCTTCTTCTACAAAAACTCAAACTCTTTGGCTTGTCTAACTCACTCTTACAACTAGTCACTTCATATCTCCGTAATCGGTACCACTTCGTTAACATACATGGATTTCAGTCTGAGTATTTTCTTTAGAAATCCGGCGTTCCCCAAGGGTCAATTTTGAGGCCCTTATTTTTTAACATATTTATAAACGATATTACAACTATTATCGACATTGAGCACTTACTATATGCGGACGATCTGAAACTATTATGTAACATATCCTCAATCAACGACTGCTTAAATCTCCAAAAAAAACTTGGATTCCATCTTTAATTGGTGTAGAGATAATAAACTACTCTTAAATATTACTAAGTGCCAGTGTATGACTTTCTCAAGAAAGTTGAATCCAATATGTTTTGAATATTCCTTGAACAATTGTACTTTAAGTAGGCCGGATACCTCACTTGATTTGGGAATTATTTTTGATCCGAAATTGTCTTTTTCAACACATGTTGAGGTCAAAATCTCGATTGCACTCAAGTGCCTCGGCTTCATAATACGTAATTCTGAGATGTTTAACAGTTCATACGCCTTACGTTCTTTATTTGTGTCCTTAGTTCGTCCCCAGTTAGAATATGGCTACTTGATATGGAATCCGCCTTATCGCAATCAGACTGAAGCATTAGAGCGTATACAAAGAAAATTTTTAAAATTTGCGACCTGTATTCTTTAAGGCTACTATCCACCCAGAGGTGTCTCCCAGTCTGCATTACTAGGGACATTTAACTTAACTTCACTCGAACAAAGGCGTCATATTTCCGCTGTAATAACCTTACGTAAAATAATTGATAATGCTTTGGATTGTACATTTATTATGAATAGAATCTTTTTTCAAGTTAATAGACAGGCATCCAGATATAAAAATATTTTTTATTTAAAAACTGCCAGATCGAATATATTATCTAAATCCCCCATTCATCATATTATTAATTCTTACAACATAATCGAGGACAAAATTGATATATTTCATGATGCTATTAGTAATATAATAGTATATTGTGTTATTAGGAGTAAAAGTGATACTTTGTGTGGCGAGCATGGAAGTTTGCACGACGAGCGAAGCGAGTCGGACAATTGCATGCGAGGCACACAAAGACACTTTTACTCCGAATGACACATTAAATTTTTTTTTCAAACGCACATATTTAAATAAAATAATTTAAAACTTGACGTTATTAAAAACATTTTCCGTGAAGTAGGTACGTTTGCGGATTTCAATTGCTCTGTTGCTATGGATACTTTCGTGTGTTCAGTTTTTGTTATAAACATTAAAGTAAAAATTTTCACACTTTTACGTTTTGACGTTTGAAAAGTATTGTATAATTTTATATCCTCTTTGTGTGAAATTGAAAATGTTGCAATTTGAAAAATTAAAATGTACACCTCCTGAAGTTGTGGAATTAGAGAAGGCTGCTATTGATAAATTGTTCCCAACTAAGTCTAGCAAGTTCTATGAAGCGGTGTATAAGAGATTTCTTCATTGGTGTGATGAGAAAAACATCAAAAATTATTCTCGGCATACTTTTCGGAAATAGCGAATCAATGTAAAATGAAAAGCTCAACTATGTGGTCACAATATTCAATGATAAACATTAAACATGGGATAAATATTGGCAATTATTTAAAACTTCATGCTTATGTTCTTATTTGATGTTTCAGATGAGACATATTTGGCGATATTCCCATACTTTTCTTCTTTATTTAAGGAATGTAATTCATTCATTTTGTTAATCTTGTGCCTAAATTTTTACATTTCTATCTATATTTCAATTCATCTTCCTACAATATAATCTTTTTGTATCACTTTAATTCGAAGTATTCTTACCTTTATTACCGTCCCTGTTATTGTAATCTGTACGTCTACTGTACTTTAATTATATTTGTTATTTCGTTACAAGTATGTAAACTGTCTATATTTCATTTTATAGGTTATCAATTTAAATCTTGTCAGTTACTTTATTCTTAGGTTATCTAGTGAGTTATAGTGACATTTAGGGCGATAATACAGATTTCTATTGTACAAGTTAATTCTTATTGGCTGATTCTATATAGTTTCTATGGATATTTATTTATTTTATTTCTACGCCGCCGGAGTAGAAATAGCTTATTTCTACGCCGGCGGCGTAGAAATTAAACTTTTACTTTGTGAATCAAGTCACAAAAGATGCCATTTTTATGACGTTTGAAAAAAAAGAAAGTTATTACTAACTTCTAAATACGTTTTTCTCTTACCCTAGAGTTGGGCGTTAGCCTGTTGGGTAATATATTAATAATAATAATAATAAAAATAATAATAATAATATTTCTGACATCTTTTTGCAAAAAACAAAAGATAATCGAGTTGATATATCTTTGACCTCTCTGCACAACAGCTGTTAAAAACATATTATTTGATACCAAACACGACATATTTCTGGCAACTTTATGAAAAAAGCAAAAGACGATCGAGTTGTCATATTTTTGACAGTTTTACATGACAGCTCTTGAGAAAACATTACAATTGATACCACACACGATATATTTCTGACAAGTTTTTGAAAAAAACAAAAGACGAACGAGTTTTCATATTTTTGACATTTCTGCATGACAGCTCTTGAGAAAACATTTCATTTGATACTAAACACATGTTACTGACAAGTTTTAGCAAAAAACAAAAGACGAACGAGTTGTCTTATTTTTGACATTTCTGCATGACAGCTCTTGAGAAAACATTTTATTTGATACCAAACACGACATAATTCTGACAACTTTATAAAAAAACAAAAGACGATCGAGTTGTCATATTTTTGAAATTTTTGCATGACAGCTCTTGAGAAAACATTTTATTTTATACCAAACACGACATATTTCTGGCAACTTTATGAAAGAAACAAATGACGATCGTGTTATCATATTTTGACTATTCTGCATGACCGCTCTTGAAAAAACATTTCAATTGATACCAAACACGACAGGTTTCTGACTAGTTTTAGCAAAAAACAAACGACGTACGAGTTGTCATAATTTTGACATTACTGCTTGACAGTTATTGGGAAAACATTTTATTTGATACCAAACATGACATATTTCTGACATCTTTCTGCAAAAAAACAAAAGACAATCGACTTGATACATTTTTGACGTTTCTGCATGACAGCTCTTGAGAAAACTTTTCATTTGATACTAAACACGACATACTTTTTACTTTTTACTTTTTGCAAAAACAAAAGACTCTATCCTAATTTTTAATTGACGGGCGGTGCTCTTTTATATTATTAGTGGTAAATATCTTCTGTATATTTGGATGGAGCTGGCGGAAAGTACTGTTCCTCTAGCTTCATTTTCAATTGACAGGAGGTACTGCGCTACTGTTACTTTATTTTAATTTGTAAATAGCGGGAAGCCTTGTTACTTAAAAATCTACTGTACTTTTACACGTTTATTTAGTTGGCGGGAGGTACTGTTGTTCTAGCTTTACTTTCAATTGACGGAAGGTATTGCGCTACTGCTACTTTATATTAATTTGTAATTACAGGACGTCTTAATAAAAAAGCTACTGTCAATTATACACTTTGATTTAGTTGGCAAAAGGTACTGTTGCTCTAGCTTCATTTTGAATTGACGGGAGGTACTGTGCTACTGTTACTGTATCTCAGTTTGTAAATAGCGGGAGGTCTTGTTAGTAAAAAAAATTACTGTCACTTTTGAACTTTGAATTAGTTGCTGAAAGGTACTGTTTTTCTAGCTTCATTTTCAATTGCCGGGAGGTATTGTGCTACGGTAATTATATAAATTTGTAATTAGCGGGAGGTCTTAATAAAAAAGCTACTGTCACTGTTACACTTTAATTTAATTGGCAGGAGGTACTGTAGCCCTACCCTCATTTTCAACTAACAAGAGGTACTGTGCTACTGTTACTTTACCTCAATTTTTAATTAGCGGGAGGTCTTGTTAGTAAAAAATCTGTTACTTTTACACTTTGATTTATTTAGCAGGAGGTACTGTTGATCTACCCTCATTTTCAATTAACGGGAGGTACTGTGCTACTGTTACTTTATCAGAATTTGTAATTAGCGGGAGGTCGTGTTAGTTAAAAAATGCGTCACTTTTACAATTTTATTTATTCAGCGGGAAGTACTGTTGCTCTACATTTATTTTAAATTGACGGGAGTTATTGTGCTACTGGTACTTTATCTCAATTTTTGATTAGCGGGAGGTCTTGTTAGTTAAAAAATGTGCTGTCTCTTTCACACTTTCTTTTGTTTGGCGGGAGGTACTGTTGCTCCAGCTTTATATTCAATTAACGGGAGGTACTGTGCTACTGTTACTTTACCTCAATTTGTAATTAGCGGGAGGGTCTGTTGGTAAAAGAAATCTGTCGCTATTACACTTTGGTTTATTTGGCGGAAGGTACTGTTGCTGTATCTTGATTTTTAATTAAAGGGAGGTATTGTGCTACTGTTGCTTTATCAGAATTTGCAATTATAAGAGGCTTTGTTAGAAAAGAAATCTGTCACTATTACACTTTGCTATAGTTGGCGGAAGGTACTGTTGCTCTAGCCTCATTTTCAACTGGCGGGAGGTACTGTGCTGCTAATACTTTATCTGAAATTGTAATTAGCGGGAGGTCTTGTTAGTTAAAAGATCTACTGTCACTTTTACTCTTTGATTTATTTGGCAGAAGGTATTGTTGCTCTAGCCTTATTTTCAACTGACAAGAGGTACTGTGCTACTGTAACTTTGCCTCAATTTGTAATTAGCGGGAGGTCTTGTTAGTTAAAATACCTGCTGTCACTTTTCCTATTTGATTTATTTGGCAGGAGGTACTGTTGCTCTAGCTTATTTGAAAATGTACACTGTGTATAGTTATCCATATAAATATTTATATATAATAGACGAACGAGTTGTCATAATTTTGACATTTCTGCCTGCCAACTGTTGAGAAATAGCTATTTTTAGTACAAGTGAGCAAAGTATGTTTTTTTCTCATGCGTCCAGAAATTGGGCAAGTGAGAAACAAACATGCTCACGTGTGCTAAACATGATTTTTTCCACAATCTTGAAATACAATTTTCCCAAAAAAATAAAACATTGTACTTTGTTTATAAATAAAAAACTCAGAAGTACATAGAGTGCTATTCTGCTGTCAACGTTAAAACTTAAAGGTCACCGTTAGCGCAGTTTAGAGTTGAGCTCTAAAAAATTGTATTCTAGTGTCAGTTTTTACCGCCGCTAACGCTAGAGGTCACCTCTAAACCTAAAGGTGCTGGTGGGTAACTTTATAATTATAATCGTTTCAACGCTAACAAGATGGCGGACAAAAAGGGTGACTGCGCCGATATTCAAGATGTTAGACGTTTTAAACTTAAATAGAGGAAGAATTAGTGTTGAACGTGAAAGAATAAATCATTTTCAATAGTTTGATGAAGAATTTAGACGAAGATACAGATTGAGGAAAGAAACTGTCAATTTTGTAAATGATTTGGTTAGGGAAGACTTAGAATCCATTTCACAGCAAGAAATAAATATTACTCCAGAACTACAAGTGTTAACATCACATAGATTTTTTGCGAAAGGTTGCTACCAAGTTGAACTAGGTAGGTAAAATGCATAATCTTATACACAACATAACCTTAAAATTTAACAGTACTTATTATTTAACACATACAAAGAGCAAAACTACATTTTAAAACCTTTTATTAGGTTTTTTTTTATAATAATACATTATATTTTAGATCTGCATAGCGTAAGTCAACCTTCGGTGTCCAGGATCGTAGCTAGGGTATCACGCTCCCTCGCAGCAGATATACACAGATTTGTGAATTGTGAAGTTTCTAGAACGAATGGAAGAGCTATGAAGACAGTTCTATATAGCATTGCTGATTTTCCTAAGGTCGTTGGATGCGTGGATTGTACCCATGTTTGAATTAAAAACCCCGGCTAAGAAAACCCAATGTTATATTGCAATAGGGCGCGATTTTATTCCCTACATCAGCAAGTGGTCTGTGATGCGAGGAGCAGAGCAGAATTCTGGACGTACACTGAAGGAAAAGTTCAAGGTAATTATTTTGAAACATGAAAATAGTTTGTTACTAAATATTTCATAGGATTCAATGTATTCTGGAATTATTTTGAGAGACGGTGGACACCCATGTCGTAGTTACGAGTATTTATTAACACTTCTGATCAATCCTCAATCTCCAGCAGAAGAAGCGTACAATCGTTTTCATTACAATAAATAAATATTAATTTCAAATTTGTTACATTCTATATTAAGTATAATTATTTAGTACCTACCTACTAATTTATTAAAGTATTATATCTGTATATTAACCAAGTAAATACATAAAAGTGTTTTAATGTGTTTCTAATATGTTTATTTGATCAAACTATTAATATTATGAATTATGATTGATAAATTATGGTTTGACACTTCATAACGTTCAAGTTTTGACAGATAATACAGTGTTGTCAAGTACTGTTTTGCTTAAAGGTCACTGTTAGTTACCGTAGGTCATTTACTGACAGTAGAATAACATCAAGTCTAAACACTAAAGGTCACCTTTAGCTAGAGACCGTCTCTAAGCTTTTTTAACGTTGACACAAGAATAGCACCCATTATGTTTAAATTGAATTTATTTGACTAACAATAAATACAAAAAGAAAATTATTCCATTATGTAGAATGGTAAATATTTATGGTACAATTTGTCACTCCACCAAAATTTATGACTCCTGATGTACATGGATTAATAATCATATTTTCATTTGTTTCTTGAAGTGTAAGTGTTGATGGTATTATATAAGAAGTTTCTATTTCATAATCGACGTCACCAATAGTTGATGAAGTTGTAGGTTTATTCTCGCCAAGAATTTGTTTAGCAACCTGTACCTTGTTGGAAAGATCATTATCAACATATCCTTCGGCGACGGACGTTGAACGCCAATCACCATGTTTTTTAAAGTTAAAATATCACCTCCTTGAGCAACTAATATAGTAGCCGAGGTCCTTCTAAAACAGTGGCCAGTATATAAATTGGGATCAGACAAATTTAAATATTTAGCAATTAGACTGGGGATTTTTGAAAAAATATTTATGCCAACAGGTTGGACTGTGCATTTGTTGCACCTATATGTCAAGAACAGTCTGTGGTAAGTGATGTTTGGTGGCCGAAGAGATATATATGTTCTATATAAGTGAAGATTTTTAGTAGTACCATCAGTGATCGTAAACACTCTTTGACGCTTTGTTTTAGAGTCTGGTATAGTAACTATTATCATAGAATCTTTATCTTGGATATGTTGAATACACATCTTACACAATTCGTCACATCTACATGCCCCTGCAACACCTATAATCAATGCTACCTAAAATTTACAAAATATTAATGACGAATATGTCTATTACAAAATTATATTGTTGTTTACCTTCATAATTAAAAATTTGTCATTAGGTGCTTCCAGTAGAAATAAATCCATTTCAGACTTGGACCAAGTTTTAGATTTCTTAGGTTTGAATCCAACAGATTTCTGTTTTAAAAATGCAATTAATTTTGGGTATTGATTAATCTGAATGTTATTCTTTATCGCTAATGTCGATCTTAACATTGAGTATTGTGATCATAAAGTCAATGACTCGTACCACGAGCACGGTTTTAACTAAAACGCTGTTTTAAGAAATGTCAAATTCAAATTTCAATATTTAATTTCGCCCTTATCTTTAAAGAACGATTTTTTAAAAAATATTTGTTTGAATACAAACCATGTTCTGCTTTATAATCATATTTTGATAAATTTGATATTATTTATTATTAATATTAGATAATAAAATTTGACATTTCTTAAAACAGCGTTTTAGTTAAAACCGTGCTCGTGGTACGAGCCAATGGCTTTAAAACTCTATTTTTCTCTGCAAAATATGCAAGTAGTGTATTTTCCGATATTTTGTTTGTTTAATTTTTATTTGTCCACTCCATAAAATGATTGTACTGTTGTTCATATTTCTGTCTAGATTTAACAGGTAACAAATCTAATGTTGCTGCTTCTGCTGCTTCTTTAATATTAGGAGGAGTGTTTTCTAATATATCTTCGGATTCACTATTATCATAAGATGTCATAATTACGCTTGTATTGTCCTAAGATCATAAAACATGGTAAATAAAAAACTGTATAAGTGACTGTTACGTACTTACTTTTATTGTTTATAACTAAACAGTAAAAATCCTTGAAAGTGTTACACAAGGAGTACCAGAATTATCAAATATTTTTTAGGTTATGCCCGGTTATGCCGGCGAGACACTATTACCAACATAAGAAAAAGAAATGTAACAACGTAATTGTCATCTTCACAAATTTTTATAAGTTTAAAATAAATTAATAAATAGTATCAAAATACGATTTTACTTTCTACATAATTTGAATTTATCATAATTATATTGTAATAGGTAATCCCATGAAAACATTGTGCTAAGAGTATGTAACCAATTTTTTGCTCACTTGTGAAGAAAAGTATTTACTTTGTTCACTTGTGATTAAATATGCCACTTTGCTCACTATTTTCAATTGAATAATAGTGAATTTTGCTCACGATTGTGGAAAAACATTTTATTTAATACCAATCATGACATATTTCTGACATCTTTCTGCAAAAAACAAAAGACAATCAAGTTGATATATTTTTATCGTCTATGCATGACAGCTGTTAAGAAAACATTTTATTTGATACCAAACACGACATATTTCTGACAACTTTATGAATAAAACAAAAGACGGTCGTATTGTCTTCTTTGACATTTATGCATGACAGCTCTTGAGAAAACATCTTATATGATACCAAACACAACATGTTTCTGACAACTTTATGAAAAAAAAAAAACAGAAAACGATTGTGTTGTTTTGTGCATAACAGCTCTTGAGCAAACGTTTCATCTGATACCAAACAAGACATATTTCTGACAACTTTATGAAAAAAACAAAAGACGATCGTGTTATATTTGGACATTTCTGCATGACAGCTCTTGAGAAAACATTTTATTTGATATCAAACACGACATGTTTCTGACAAGTTTTTGTAAAACACCAAAGACGAACGAATTGTCATAATTTTCATGTTTCTGCCTGACAGCTGTTGAGCAAACATTTTATTTGATATCAAACATGACATATTTCTGACAGTTTTATAAAAAATACAAAAGACAATCGAATTGCCATATTTTTGACATCTGTATGACAGCTCTTGAGAAAACATTTCAATTGATACCAAACACGACATATTTCTGACAACTTTATGAAAAAACAAGACAATCGTGTTATCATATTTTTTACACACTGTTTTCGTTGGCATAAGGTACTTTTGCTCTAGCTTAAATGTCAATTCACGGGAGGTATTGTTCTACTGTTACTTTATGTCAATTGTAATTTGCGAAAGTCTTAGAAAAAAGCTACTGTCAACTATAAACTTTGATATAATTGGCGGAAGGTACTGTTGCGCTAGCTTCTTTTTCAATTGACAGGAGGTACTGTGCTACTGTTATTTTATCTCAATTTGTAAATAGCGGGAAGTCTTGTTAGTAAAAAATCTACTGTCGCTTTTATGCTTTGATTTAGTTGGCGGGAGTTACTGTTGCTGTAGCTTTATATTTAATTGAATATAGTATTGTGCTACTATAACTTTATATCAGCTTGTAATTACCTGGACGTCTTAGTAAAAAAGCTACTGTCACTAATACTTTTTGATTTAGTTGGCGGAAGGTACTGTTGCCCTAGCCTCATTTTCAACTGAAGATAGGTACTGTGCTACTGTTACTTTATCTCAATTTGTAATTAGCGGGAGGTCTTGTTAGTAAAAGAAATCTGTCACTATTACAATTTGATTTAGTTGACCAAAGGTACTGTTGCTCTAGCCTTATTCTCAACTGATGGGAAGTATTGTGCTACTGTTACTTTATCTCAATTTGTAATTAGCGAGAGGCCTTGTTAGTAAATGAAATCTGTCACTATTACACTTTGATTTAGTTGGCTGAAGGTACTGTTGCTCTAGCCTTATTTTTATCTGACGAGAGGTACTGTGCTACTGTTACTTTATCTCAATTTGTAATTAGCAGGAAGTCTTGTTAGTAAAAAATCTGCTACTTTTACACATTGATTTATTTAGCGGGAGGTACTGTTGCTCTACCTTCATTTTCAATTCACGAAAGGTACTGTGCTACTGATACTTTATCACATTTTGTAATTAGCGGGAGGTCTTGTTAGGTAAAAAATCTGTCATTTTTACAACTTGATTTATTTATTGGGCGGTACTGTTGCTCTACCTTCATTCTAAATTGACGGGAGGTAGTGTGCTATTGTTACTTTATCTCAATTTTTAATTAGCAGGAGGCCTTGTTAGTAAAAGAAATTTGTAACTATTACACTTTGATTTAGTTGGCGAAAAGTGTTGCTCTAGCTTTATATTCAACTGACGGGAGGTACTATGCTGCTGTTACTTTATCTCAATTTGTAATTCGCGGGAGGTTTTGTTCGTTAAGAAATCTACTGTCACTTTTACACTTTTGATTTATTTGGCGGGACGTACTGTTGCTCTAGCTCTATTTTCAATTGACGGAAGGGAGTGTGCTACTGTTACTTTATCTCAATTTGTAATTAGCGGGAGGTCTTGGTAGTTAAAAAATTTACTGTCACTATTACACTTTGATTTAGTTGGCGGAAGGTACTATTGGTCTAGCCTCATTTGTAATTGCCGGGAGGTACTGTGCTACTGTTATTTATCTCAATTTGAAATTAGAGGGAGGTCTTGTTATTTAAAAATCTGTCACTTTTACACTTTTGGCGGGAGTTGCTTTTGCTCTAGCTTCATTTTCAATTGACGGGGGGTACTGTGCCAATGTTACTTTAACGCAATTTGTAATTAGCGGGAGGTTGTTAGTTAAAAATTTACTGTCACTATTTCCTTTGATTTAGTTGGCGGAAGGTACTGTTGCTCTAACCTCATTTTCAACTGACGGGAGGTATTGTGCTACTGATACTTTATCTCAATTTTTAATTAGCGGGAGGGCTTGTTAGTTAAAAAATCTTATGTCACTTTTACATTTTGATTTATTTGGCGAACAGTACTGTTGCTGTATATTGATTTTCAATTGAATAGTGCTACTGTTGCTTTATCACAATTTGTAATTAGCGGGAGGTTATGTTAGTTAAAAATCTACTGTCACTTTTACAATTTTGATTTATTTGGCGGGAGGTACTGTCGCTCTAGCTTCATTTTCAATTGACGGGAGGTAGTGTGCTACTGTTACTTTATCTCAATTTGTAATTAGCGAGAGGTCTTGTTAGTTAAAAAAATCTACTGTCACTATTCCCTTTGGTTTAGTTGGCGGAAGGTACTGTTGCTCTAGCTTCATTTTCAACTGACGGGAGGTACTGTGCTACTGATACTTTATCTCAATTTGTAACTAGCGAGAGGTCTTGTTACTTAGAAAATCTACTGTCACTTTTACACTTTGATTTATTTGGCGTAAGGTACTGTTGCTTTAGCTTGATTTTCAATTGAAGGGTGGTATTGTGCTACTGTTGCTTTATCACAATTTGTAATTAGCAAGAGGCCTTGTTAGTAAAAGAAATCTGTCACTATTACACTTTGATATAGTTAGCGGAAGGTACTGTCGCTTTATACTTTATCTCAATTTGTAATTAGCGGGAGGTCTTGTTAGTTAAAAAATATACTGTCACTTTTACTCTTTGATTTATTTGGCAGAAGGTACTGTTGCTCTAGCCTTATTTTCAACTGACTGGAGGTACTGTGTTACTTTGCCCCAATTTGTAATTAGCGGGAGGTCTTGTTAGTTAAAGTATCTACTGTCACTTTTCCTCTTTGATTTATTTGGCGGGAGGTACTGTTTCTCTAGCTTATTTGAAAATGAACACCGTGTGTAGTTATCCATATAAATATTGTCGATAAATATTGTCGATTTCAAGGTGACGTATTGTTCAGAGTACAGCAGGCTTACTACGTTAGAGAAAATAGGGTAAATTTCAACGGTTTTTATTTTTTTAATCCAAAACTATGCATCCCACAGAAATTTTACCGATTAAAAGGGCAAGAAAAAAATTACCTGCAACTTAAAAAAAACATCAAAGTCGGTTAAGCAGTTTGTAATTTTCTTCCGTGCTGCAGGGGCTCCTGGCTCTGTCCAAAAGGGTTCTGGCTACTCCAATCTTCGTGGACTGTGAAACTGGAACTTGGAGTAATACAGAACAACCTTAGGCAAAATGGATATCCCGAGAAACAGATCAAGGCAATCATAAGCAGACACCAACACCACAACACACCAGGACAAAAACAGGAGAAGACTCAGAAAGAATTATATATTCCTTACATCAAGGGTTTTTCTGACCAAATTAGAAGAACAGGTCAAAAATATGGAATTACCACCAGATTCCAAAGTACTGCAGCGCTGAAGAACCTACTGTCCTCCAATGCACCTCCACAAACAGCAGGATCTGAAAAAGGAATTTACCAGATGGATTGCGAATGTGGGAAAGTATACATAGGCGAAACTAAAAGGCTATACATCAGGATAAAGGAGCACAAACGGCATACAACAAGAGGAGAAACATCGAAATCGGGAATTGCAGACCACGCATGGGAATACCACCACAGAATTTTATGGGACAACGCGAAAAATCATCTCCAAAGAGGATCACACTTCAAAACGTAAGTTTAAAGAGGCTGCGTCTTTAGCCAAGCCAGTGTAGAAATCAAACCACTTTGGAAGAAAAACATTTCTCAGAACACAGCAATGAAAATAACAACCAGGGAACCACCAATTGAAGAACCGCCACAGCCCATTGCACAGGAGACGACAACCAATCATGGACCACCAGACACACTTGAACTCCCAACCACGCTTGAACACCCTCATTTTACCAGATATAAGGCTCGTAGTATTAGGAATTAGTTAATATTATCAGTACATCTGATGACGGCAGCAGATATTAGCTACCAAAACGTTGTGAAAATTTTGTGATTTTGTTAAATAAAGATAATGGATGTCCAAAAATCAGTCTTATTTAATAACGAGACATTATCTTATAAATTCAAAGTTAAAGTGAATAACTGGTATGGACCCGGAAGCCATCTCAAATTTCGGAAGTACGAGAAACTCCAAGTAAAGATCACAAAGGAGCAGAGCCACGTGGATGTACTGTCACTATTCCCTTTGGTTTAGTTGGCGGAAGGTACTGTTGCTCTAGCTTCATTTTCAACTGACGGGAGGTACTGTGCTACTGATACTTTATCTCAATTTGTAACTAGCGAGAGGTCTTGTTACTTAGAAAATCTACTGTCACTTTTACACTTTGATTTATTTGGCGTAAGGTACTGTTGCTTTAGCTTGATTTTCAATTGAAGGGTGGTATTGTGCTACTGTTGCTTTATCACAATTTGTAATTAGCAAGAGGCCTTGTTAGTAAAAGAAATCTGTCACTATTACACTTTGATATAGTTAGCGGAAGGTACTGTCGCTTTATACTTTATCTCAATTTGTAATTAGCGGGAGGTCTTGTTAGTTAAAAAATATACTGTCACTTTTACTCTTTGATTTATTTGGCAGAAGGTACTGTTGCTCTAGCCTTATTTTCAACTGACTGGAGGTACTGTGTTACTTTGCCCCAATTTGTAATTAGCGGGAGGTCTTGTTAGTTAAAGTATCTACTGTCACTTTTCCTCTTTGATTTATTTGGCGGGAGGTACTGTTTCTCTAGCTTATTTGAAAATGAACACCGTGTGTAGTTATCCATATAAATATTGTCGATAAATATTGTCGATTTCAAGGTGACGTATTGTTCAGAGTACAGCAGGCTTACTACGTTAGAGAAAATAGGGTAAATTTCAACGGTTTTTATTTTTTTAATCCAAAACTATGCATCCCACAGAAATTTTACCGATTAAAAGGGCAAGAAAAAAATTACCTGCAACTTAAAAAAAACATCAAAGTCGGTTAAGCAGTTTGTAATTTTCTTCCGTGCTGCAGGGGCTCCTGGCTCTGTCCAAAAGGGTTCTGGCTACTCCAATCTTCGTGGACTGTGAAACTGGAACTTGGAGTAATACAGAACAACCTTAGGCAAAATGGATATCCCGAGAAACAGATCAAGGCAATCATAAGCAGACACCAACACCACAACACACCAGGACAAAAACAGGAGAAGACTCAGAAAGAATTATATATTCCTTACATCAAGGGTTTTTCTGACCAAATTAGAAGAACAGGTCAAAAATACGGAATTACCACCAGATTCCAAAGTACTGCAGCGCTGAAGAACCTACTGTCCTCCAATGCACCTCCACAAACAGCAGGATCTGAAAAAGGAATTTACCAGATGGATTGCGAATGTGGGAAAGTATACATAGGCGAAACTAAAAGGCTATACATCAGGATAAAGGAGCACAAACGGCATACAACAAGAGGAGAAACATCGAAATCGGGAATTGCAGACCACGCATGGGAATACCACCACAGAATTTTATGGGACAACGCGAAAAATCATCTCCAAAGAGGATCACACTTCAAAACGTAAGTTTAAAGAGGCTGCGTCTTTAGCCAAGCCAGTGTAGAAATCAAACCACTTTGGAAGAAAAACATTTCTCAGAACACAGCAATGAAAATAACAACCAGGGAACCACCAATTGAAGAACCGCCACAGCCCATTGCACAGGAGACGACAACCAATCATGGACCACCAGACACACTTGAACTCCCAACCACGCTTGAACACCCTCATTTTACCAGATATAAGGCTCGTAGTATTAGGAATTAGTTAATATTATCAGTACATCTGATGACGGCAGCAGATATTAGCTACCAAAACGTTGTGAAAATTTTGTGATTTTGTTAAATAAAGATAATGGATGTCCAAAAATCAGTCTTATTTAATAACGAGACATTATCTTATAAATTCAAAGTTAAAGTGAATAACTGGTATGGACCCGGAAGCCATCTCAAATTTCGGAAGTACGAGAAACTCCAAGTAAAGATCACAAAGGAGCAGAGCCACGTGGATTTCCTGAGGGCCACCAGAGACAGCGGTGTGGTTCCAAAAGGACTACAATTGAAATCAGCAGTCAGTGGAGGAAGGGCGTCAAGAATAGTATATGAAGCCAGCATGAAACTAGTAAGAGAAAGAATAAACTACCACCGATGAAAGAAGATGGAAATTATTAAAGAAGCGAGAACCATCTACACGGAGTTGACGGCAAACATGGAACTTGAAGACTACATACCAATTTTTCGGAGAATATCCGCAAAATCCAAAAGTGTATTAGAACGACTGTCAGCAAACCATCAGAAGAAATTAGAGGCACTGAAGAAAACCAACACGAGTAGGAAGGTTACCACAGCAGAAAGTGACACTGTCGTCAACTTATCCAAGAGAGAACTAACAACACACGAGAAACAAGTTCTAAGCAAAGGGCTTAATTTCGCACTCGCACCGAAGGAAGTTCCAACAATAGACATCATAGCAGCAGTGGAAACAGTAGCATGGAGGCTACCTGAAACAGAAGCAGAGGAGTTCAGATGGAACGTAAAGAGAACGCTGGACAAGAAGAAGAAACCTATTCCCAATATAACAAAGGAAGAAGCCTGTGCAATTAAAACAGGATAAGACGATAGAAATTTTACCAGCTGATAAAGGGAAAGCTACGGTTCTGTTAGACAACGACATTTATACCAAGAAGATAGAAGAAGTTCTTGCTAAGGGATCGTACTCCAAGTTAAAGGAAGATCCAACCAGCAAAATCGAAAGAAAAGTCTACGTGACATTAAAGAAATATGCAGACCATTTGGAGGACAACACAAGATCCAGGCTTACTACACACAACAGTAAACCGCTACATCTATATGGACTACCGAAGATCCACAAAACCGACGTGCCACTCAGACCCATCATCAGCTCCAGGGGTTCTCCATGTTAAAACCTGGCGAAGTATCTTCTTCCCATTGTGTCACCACTAGTAGGTAACAGCAGCAGTTACGTGAAAGACTCCAAACATTTTATTAACATCATAAAGGAGACCGAACTGGAAGACAAAGACATGTTTGTAAGCTTTGACGTCGAAAGCTTGTTTACAAACGTTCCTGTAGCAGAAGCGATCAATATTGTGGAGGAAAGACTAATAGAGGACCCGGAACTACCCAACAGAACCAGTTTACCAATACAGGCTATAAAAGAACTTCTGCAATGCTGTCTAACAACGACATACTTTCAAGCATTGTCCGAATATTACTAACAGGACGACGGACTACCAATGGCCCCCTCTCTCCAGTGATAGCCAACATTTACATAGAATATTTTGAAGAAATGGCCATGGAGACAGCGAAAATTAAACCTAAGAAGTAGATCAGGTACGTGGACGATACATTCGTCATATGGAACGAGAGGAGGACCAGCATCAAATTCACAATGGAAAAAGAACACCAAAATCTTCTTCCATTTCTGGACGTGTTGGTGGAGAGAACTGGTAACATCACGACCTTAGTTTACCGAAAACCAACACATACAGGGAGTTACCTCAGTTACCAGTCCAACCATTCACAGGCGACGAAGATTAGAGTAGCCAGAACCCTTTTGGACAGAGCCAGGAGCCACTGCAACACGGAAGAAATTACAAACTGGAACTTGGAGTAATACAGAACAACCTTAGGCAAAATGGATATCCCGAGAAACAGATCAAGGCAATCATAACCAGGACAAAAACAGGAGAAGACTAAGAAAGAATTATATGTTCCGTATATCAAGGGTTTTTTGACCAAATTAAGATCAGGTCAAAAATACGGAATTACCACCAGATTCCAAAGTACTGCAGCGTTGAAGAACCTACTGTCCTCCAATGCACCTCCAAAAACAGCGGGGTCTGGAAAAGGAATTTACCAGGTGGATTGTGAATGTGGGAAAGTATACATAGGCGAAACTAAAATACCATTAGACATCAGGATTAAGTAGCACAAACGGCATACAAGAGGAGAAACATCGAAATCGGGAATTTCAGACCACGCATGGGAATACCACCACAGAATTTTATGGGACAACGCGAAAATCATCTCCAAAGAGGATCACACTTTCAAACGTAAGTTTAAAGAGGCCGCGTACATTATGATAAACCGGGAAAAAGTCTTTAGCCAAGCCAGTGTAGAAATCAAACCACTTTGGAAGAAAATCATTTCTCAGAACACAGCAATGAAAATAACAACAAGGGATCCACCAATTGAAGAACCGCCACAGCCCATTGTACAGGAGACGACAACCAATCATGGACCACCAGACACACTTGAACTCCCAACCACGCTTGAACACCCTCATTTTACCAGATATAAGGCTCGTAGTATTAGGAATTAGTATTATCAGTACACCTGATGACGGCAGCAGATATTAGCTACCGAAACGTTGTGAAAATTTTGTGTTTTTGTTAAATAAAGATAATGGAAGTTCAAAAATCAGTTTTATTTAATAACGAGACATTATCTTATAAATTCAAAGTTAAAATAAGAAAAGTAATTGCACAAAAAGAACAGATTAAAACATACCATCTAAAATTATTGAATTGTCTTGTTCCAGACTTTAAGACATGATTTTCTTGTAGGATTTAATTTTTATGCTTTCCTCTAAATACATATTAGATATTGTACACATACTCTTTATCGATTGTGATCTTCATTATGTCTTTCTCAGCTTGACAATTTTAAATCTATTTACAAAATAAAATATGTAACATAATAATAAACATGGCTTAAAATCATTACATATACCTACCTCGTTAAATTCGTCATCTTTTCTTTAATATTACATATTATTAAAAAAAAAAATTGCATTTAAAAGGAAGAAAACTGATAATTTGTCATCACTGACATTGATATAACAGCATTTATCTTCTTAAATTTTCAAGGAAAACTGTGATCGTTACTGTGAAAAATAGTTTTTTACTCGAAAACTATGCATCCTACAGAAATTCGTCTCATTAGAAGGGCCCTGAAACCAATCATTTCCTACAATTTGAATTTCATGAACTGTAGCCTTGTCTAAAGTTGGGCGATCGTCTTGATTAAAATATATGATATTATAAATACAATTACATTTATAAGTACTGGTATAAATTGATGACCTTAATGTACTTCAAAATAGATTTATAATTACTTGTATTTAGTGCATCTTTGATGGTGCCTGGTATTTTGTGTTTCCGTCTTTCATCGCTATATTTGATGCAGTGTATTTGCAGGTGTACTATGGTTATTTAAACGTTACATTTATCACAGATTGGCAAGTCAGCTTTATCAGAAAGATATTTGTGTTATTTTTGTGTGGCCTATTTTCATTCTCGTGAATATAACTTGTTCTTTTCGAGTACAGTTTTTATTTTGTCTTCTTATCTCAATATTTTCTTGGTTTTTTTGCAGTTTGTTTGTTCTTTGTTTCTTCCAGTGGTTGTTACAATCATTAAATATTTTATGTTTGATTATGGCTTTGGCATCATTTGTTTTGATAGATTGGATCGTTCTGAGGGAATCAAAGCATATGATGTATGATATGTTATGGTTTGAAGTTTTTAATATGTTCACGAGACATTTATTTTTGAAAATTTGCGGTGTGGAAAATTCACACTTGTGTACGGACTTCACATTAGTCTAGTCTAGGAATATTTGTTTTTTTCCTAGTTACTTATGACATATTTGGCAACACTTTCCAAGTGCATATGAACCATCAAAATTTACATAATTTTTAATTAAAATGTTTTAGGCCTTTTTTACCTGTGCAGATATAATTGCCCATTCTCAAAATTTATAATTATGAATTAAACTTCTATCAAATTGTCTCCATTTCATAAATATTTCCTTTTGAAGGTTCAAATTGACATGTCAAACATGGCGTTCTTGGTCTTAAATTTTTCAAGGAGCACTGTGATAGTTACAGTGACCTATTGTTTCTGTCCCAATTTTCAATCTTTAATAATGTTTTACAAGAAAACGATGCTTCCTACAGAAATTTTATTCATTAGAAGGGATCTGAAGCCAATCATTTCCTACAACTTGATACAATTTTTACGAAAATCCGTCGCTCCGTTTAACCTGTAGCCTTGTCTAAAGTTTGGCGATCGGCTTTTTGATTAAACTATATATAGAGAGTGAATCTATCCTTTTAGTATCAGGACTAGCCTAATCTCGGCTTCGCCGAGTTTACCCTAGGGCTGCGCCGATAGTGTTTTATGATGCCCACCGAAATTGCCCACGCAACCTGCCCACCCAAACTGTCCACGCAACATGCCCACGCAACCTGCCCACCCAAACTGCCCACGCGGCATGCCCACGCAACATGCCCACCCAAACTACCCATGCAACATGCCCACCCAAACTGCCCACGCAACATGCCCACCCAAACTGCCCACGCAACATGCCTAATCAAACTACCCACGCAACATGCCCGCCCAAAGTGCCCACGCAACTTGCCCACCCAAACTGCCCACGCAACATGACCACCCAAACTACCCACGCAACATGCCCACCCAAACTACCCATCCAACATGCCCACGCAACATGCCCACCCAAACTACCCACGCAACATGCCCACCCAAACTGCCCACGCAACATGCTTGAAAAGTAAATAAGCGTTGCTAGGCAACAATAAAATTCGGTTAATTTATCTATCAAGTATATAATTAGGTAGTAAATAATAATAAAAGTAATAAAATTTATTAAGAAATATGAATATACACTGTAAATGAAACAAATCTAATATTTTCTTGACAAGTATTCTAACTTAACCTAATTTTTATTATTAATATTAAATATACAATTTGTACATTATAAAAGACTAATCATCGTCTGTCTGAGATTCTTCCAAGTGTTTAAGTTACATTTTGTTAAGAGAAAGAGTACTAACAGTATTTGAAGCTGCTGAATGCCTGTACACTTAGCATTATGAGAAACATCAATACCATTTCGGTTGTAGGAAAAATGTTGTATGCAACACGTGTGTAAAATAGTATTTTTTGTCTCGTGCAACAATTTCCGCATTCGGCTGCGCCTCATGTGTAAAACATCGCACTCGACCAAAAAAGTACTACTTTACACACTTGTTACATAAATAACTATTACTTGGTTATTGAATTATTTATTATTATTGGCTTTAAATATATATTTTTTAAATATTTATATTTCACTATTACCTATTTTTACCATATCACACTTTATCATTTGATATTAAATAACAAATATTGAATATATATTTTTATGTTTTTTTCAAATATCGCGCTCCTCATTATTACCCCCTGCACGCCGAGCAGCCTGAAACGAAACATCAAAGGTTTCGACAAGAGTGTCGCTACTGCTTGTATTCTCTATACTGTGACTTATGTTACGTAAGTGCAACCGGCCATTAATTAATAAAGGTGTTTTCTAATAAAATATGTGTTAATAATTATTTAAATACATAATATTGGCGACGAGGAAAACAAAAAGAAGAAGTAATCGAATATCAAGGCTAAAGGATCCGAATATGTTGTTCCCAAGTGCTAAAAAAAATAATGTTATAATGTTAGCATTTATTGGTAGCATCAAATCATTCAGTGTGAGGTGATTTTGAATAAATGTACAAAGACTCGAACAATTCTTTGAGTTTTGAGTACAAGAGGAAGAAAAGAAAACAACGTTTATTACATTTATGGGAGCTTCAGTATACAACATATTAACATACATAACATATTGTGCCTAAAAAAGTTATTATAGCTGAACGTTTTAAGTTTTATAAGCGAAATCAGCAAGTAAATAAAACAGTGACAGAATATTTAATTGCCATAAGAAAATGAGCTTCTATGTGTGACTACGGCACATTTCTTAAAGAAACGTTAGGTGACAGCTTCGTAACTGGACTAAAATGTGAATATATTATATTTTACTTTAAATAGTTTATACCTTTAGCTTTCTGTCAAAATGCTTACGTTTACGAATAGCGAATGCACAGACATTGTAATTTAATTACCTATGGTGAAGCTCTGGAGAACACTGCTCAGCCCGACGAATTTACATGGAACGTTTTTCAAATCTTCCTGTTCCTAATATTCGCACATTTGTAAATGTTGTACATCTTCGAGATTATCACCGTACGGAATGTCACATATGACAATAGGGCTGTTGCAAGAATTTTTGAATTGAAAAAGCCTCAAATTTGAAAATATCACGAAATATTCATTAGATTTTTTCAATTAATTTTAAAATTTGTGGAATATTTTAAAAAAATCACGTGATCTGAAACAAAGTGTGACGTCAGAGCACATGCGATTAATATATGACAAATTATCGCCTTTATTAATTTATTTATATGTAGAGCGTGTAAAACAATAATTATTGTTGTAAAAGTAAGAAACACTTTATTATTCAGCACCAGCACACGTCCTTTTTTTCATGTTCTTTCTACTCTACTGTACATGCCCTGCCATCTAGAGTTGGACGACCATTGCTCAAACATGGCGCAATATATGAAATACACAGATATTCTTACAGATTCGGCCATTCTGGCAACTAGTCGTCCGCGACTAGGTGGTAGTTATTGAATTATATTACAGTCTTCACTAATACCGAAATCAGGGAACCACATTTTCATATTCTGCGGGGCACTAATCCCGGTATAAAATTTCTGCGTATGCTGCAAGCCCGGGACATCCTCAACAACATAGCGATCGTTGTCCAACACGGCCGTCACTATGTATGGTCCCGAGAATTTAGGCGTAAATACAGCCTCGCCACGAGCTACGACCTGCGGTTTTTTTAAGTTTACTAGATCATTAACTTGGTACTTAAATGGATCAACATATTTCTCATCGAACTTAGTTTTGTTATAATTTTGGAAAACTTTAATTCGGTCACCAACTTGTTTCCGTAGTTGATGGATGTCAGCAGGCTCACGCTCACAATGATTAGTTTCCTTAACTAAATTCCGTATCTCTTGATCGTCTAAATAGTCCTGCTCATATCCTAAAAGTAACATACTAGGACTACAATTAATTGATTTTTGGTACGTATTGTTGATCACCACCTGGACAAACTATACTTTTTTGTCCCAATTATCTTTGTAAGCACATTTAGTGCTTGAAAAGTGACACTTTACACACTGTAATGAGTGCGTGAAAAGTAATTTTCACACACGGTTGTAGGAAATAAATTTTATACATCAAATCCAAATGTTATAAATAATTATATATTTATAAAAATACTAGTATTTAAGTAATAATAAATCCATTCTTAGTACTAAACACAAAATATATTTATTACATATTTATAAAAAAAGTCGTATTAAAGTAATAAATATTTAAATAATAAACAAGCAACAATATTTATAAAAATACTAATAATAAAGTACTAAATATAAACAATAACCAAGTAACGAATACGTAAGTGATTGTAGCATGGTGGTAGCGGCGTAACTTTTTGTTCCAAAGTTTGTGAGTTTAAACCCCAGCACACTTTAATTTTTTTTTAATTTTAATTTTTTCAATTTATTTTTGAGTTTTTATTTATTTTAATACTTTTTATTTATTTTTATTTGGTTCTATTTATTTTAATTTAACAAGAAAAAACAGTAAAACTACAATAAATAGAAACAAGTAAAAATAAAAACAAATAAAAAATATTAAAACAAATAAAAACAAAAATAAATTGAAAAAATAAAAAATTTAAAAAGAATTAGGAAAGTGTGCTGGGGGTTTGAACCCACAATCTGAGAAGTTAAGCTTTCTTTTATAGGAAATAATAATTATCACATTAAAATTGCAATAACATTTTCTTATTTTACTTAATTATTCTTAATTAATTTTAAACAATTTGTTATTAATATGATGCAATAAGTGTTCCCAAGCATGTGTACAAAGTTTTACTGCAATAAGTTTTAATAGGAGGCAAATGTTCAAATTATTCTTATTTCAAATATTAAATGCCTATGTTATTAATATGATGCAATAAGTGTTCTTAAACATGTGTATAAAGTTTTACTGCTATAAGTTTTAATGGGAGGCAAATATTCAAATTATTCTTATTTCCCATGTTAAATGTCTATGTAACAGATTTCGAGCGCCACCCGGTATATATATATATATATATATATATATATATATATATATATATATATATATATATATATATATATATATATAGTTAAGGCGTGCAGATCCTTCCTGTTACTTCATATCTATTTGTGGCCACATTATATGGTCGTTTTAAAGGAATCATGGCCAGTTTCTCTTTTTTATTTTCTGGTTCAGTTTTAATTTGTGCACTTCTGGCGTTGTAATTAGTTTTAGTTTATGTATCAAAATTTTCCGTGTCATTTCTACTTGAACTAAGAAATACCGTGCGTTTTATTTACCGTCAAACATGGGATTTGTCATATCCATAGTAACCAAATGACAGCATGTATTAGAGCGTTCCATTTAAAATGAACATAAATATGTACTTTGATTTAATAATTAACCAATTCTTGATGGTTTTGAAAGTGGAACGATTTAAAATGTTATTTCCTTAGTAAAGGATGTACACTGGTTTTGATTACACCCACAGCTTTCCCTATCATTTTCGTAAATAATCTATTACTATTTAGTACCAGCGTAATAATTTCGGCCATTTTCACCTCCGTTAAAACCAGTTAAAACATTATATCATCTTGTTTTCTTTACATATCCACGTTTAACGCAACCATTTCTCTTAAAATTGTTGATATACGAAATAAATCAGATACCTGTCTGAAGCTAATATCTGCATTATACCATTGAATTATTTGCACTTTTTCTTGAACTGTGTACATCATTATTAACTTACAAGTAACAATACAACCCTAATTGACAGATAATATTCACTTGAGAATGACAGCCTATGTTCTATTTTAAGTGGAACGCTCTTATACGCTGTCATTTAGTTACTATGGAAATTGCAAATCCTATGTTTCACATTAAAAAATACTCCCGGATTTTTTTGTTGTTGAATTGTGTAATAAATTCCTACTATAGTATCAAAACTTGGAAATGATATGTCGCATAATGCGACTCGAATTCATCATCATCATCTGACAATACGTTCATATCATCACACATTTCACTTCTAATCAAGGGTCAAGGTTAGACACTGATTCAATTTACTCTCAACGTACATTTGGGGTGCGTTCCAAAACCCTACTCCAGGGTATTGAGTATGATCTTTTGCGTTCCAAAACTACAGAGTATACTCCTAGAGTTTACTCTGAGGACGTTCCAAAATGTGTGTGCTTACTCTAAAGTTTACTCATCGTACCCTGCTACATTTATAGGGTACGAGAAAACTCTAAGAAAATTTTGGCGCCCTTGCTTAAATTGTCACGCACATTGTCAAGCTTCGCAATAAAGAAAATGAAATAAACAAATATAAATGTAGAAAATTTCAATCATTCTGTAAGTTACGCTAAATTTAAAAAATTATAATAATTTTATTAAACATTATATAAATAAATAACAGATTCCTTCTCCTTACATTCAGTCAAAATATATACATGTTATCTCATTTACTTTCCCTAATACCCAACACCGTTCCAAAATACTCTCAAAACGTTAATCACGTGACCATACTCGCAGTAGAGTATGCCTATACTCCGTACCCTAGTTTTGGAATGCACCCGTAATTAGCTTGGCGCGAAGCACATTATTTTTGAAATTTTAAGCTTGTTATAAGTTTAATTTACTCAAAAAATTTTATTTACATTTTAAAAAGATGTGAAATTCGGTATTAGTACCTATTATTGCTATCCGATATGCCATGGAACATAATAAACCACTTTAAATACAGTTAGAGTGCGTTATACCCCAAAAATACAAATATTATTTTAATGATAAATTTAATTTGATTTAAATATGTGCGCAATTAGTTATGAAATTAACTGTATAAATATATATTAAAAATTATTAATTTTGAAGACTAAATGTTAATCTAATATGCCGCTAGATATTGTTGTCGAGGTTATATATTTGGTTTTGTTTATTTTCACCTGTTAAGTTGTGTTGGTTCCCAATAAATATTAAAAATCTTTAAATTCACAAAAAAATATAAAAACTTTATTATTTATCTTTTAACAAAATTATTTACTTATGTAGTTTAATTTAGTAGAAAATACATGAAAAAAATATATATTTTTGTTTCAGATCGGCCCAAAAAGGGGATAATAAATGTAAAACAGAATATGTAATAATATATAAATACAATATATATATATATATATATATATATATATATATATATATATATATATATATATATATATATATATATATATATATATATGTAATTGTAAGATAGAAAATACATTTTATTCAATGTTTTAATGAAACTTATAAACTATAGAACGATATAAAGTTAAAAAATTCCAATTTTGGTGGACACAAGTTATTTTTATCAATTATCTTACTTGTATTTGCTTTATATTAATTATCAGGTTTGAAGACGGTATTCAGAAATCCACTCGGTAATAATGAGTGTGGTTCAAAATTGTACCATTCTATAAAATAAACTGAAATACATCCTTCCAATGGATTTCTGAAGGCTTTCGTTATCTTTGGATCCTAAAATTTTACTCCAAATCTACTTAAAATTTACTTACATACAGTTCAAATTTTAAACAATCTATGTATGATCTACAACACATTTGAAATAAATGAAAACTTCTTTTATTAAAAAAATAACATTTTTCTATTTTGGTTCTTTAATATGTACTTTATGAAACCCACTTGGATGTGATAAAGTACTTCTTTATGAAATACAAATGAGTTTCATAAAGTACACATTAAACAACCGAAATTTAAATTCCTGGACATGAAATAACGTACATTTTTTGAAAAATTACCAAAATAGAAAAAATAGTATAAAATACACATTTCATAAGACATTTGAGCGCACTTGTCCCCTTAGAATGACGCGTGCGCTAGAATCATGTCTTATGAAACTTGTATCTTAATGTACTATTAATAATAATATATTAACATATAAATTTCACAAGACATGATTTTAGCGCACGCGTCTGTTAGAAAAAAGCTGCTTAACGCGAGTTTTCTAAGAGGACAAGTTCGCTGAAATGTCTTATAAAACGTGTATTTTATAGCACTTTTTATATTTTGGTCATTTTGTCAAAAAATATTTACAAATATATGTTTTTCATTTTGAAAAATTTCTATTTTGGTTGTTAGTATATACTTTATGATACTCATTTGATGAAGTACTCTATGACATCCAAATGAGTTTCATAAAGTACACATTAAAGAACCAAAATAGAAAAAATATGTTAAAAACTATTGAATCTTTGAAATATTTTCATATACCTAACATTATTTGTTTATAATTTAATAGTCTTTTATAATACCTGCCATACCTGATTTAATGCAGTTTGTATCTCTCCGATCGATTCATTTTTATGAAATTTGAATTGAAAATTATGGGTGGGTCGAATACAGGATATTTAATTTAAGTGGCGCACCATTGCTGTCTCAAGAACTATAAGAGGTACAAAGTCGGTAAAATTAGCAAATAATTTCTATTTACAACAATATTTTAATGAGTGAAAAGAGAACTTTTTTAGACCAGTGATTCTCAAAGTACATAGTGCAATTTTCTTATTTTAAATGAGAACCTGCTTTATATTAACACATTCGTTGCAGTCTTTTTTTTCTGAATTCAACAATAGAACATTTGTACACCCCTGCATGACAAAAAAAATTGAAAAAAATATAAATGAATATTATTGTACAGTGTGTTAAAAAAACTAACTCGGAGTGGGCTACGATCAAAGAAACGTATGTCTACTCATTATTGTATTCAAAAGTTAAGTTGTCAAAATTGATCATGGAATATAATTTTCGTGAAATACATTGCAATAGGCAGCAAAAGAATATAAGAATATTGCTGTTCGCAGTTTTTTTAATTTATGTGCATTTCTAAAATAAGATTCCAGAAAAAAAGCTTTGATTTCTTTAGATAATATGTCGTGTCAAATTGATATTTAATTAAATACTTTTAAATTGAAACATAAGTTTCTTTGTTTATACCCTATTCCGAGTTAGGTTTTTTCTGAACAAGTATAATAGTGCTATGAAGCTTCATTCAAAGGTAATAGCACAAGACCTCCTGATTTTATCGATAAATTTATATTTTGCATGATTTTCTTTTTAGCACCAATCACGAAAACAAAGTGCATAGTAAAACCCCGAGTCCGAAGGAGAAGGGGTTTTACCTGTGTTTGTTTGATTGATTTTGTTTAAAGAAAAAGAAATGAGTTCTTAAAAATTTATCTGAGAAAATCAGAGGTCGTGTGGGATTTGGTGAAATAAATTCCAAAGACAACGCAAAGTAAAACAATGAATTTGAAATTTGAATTTGTCATACTAATACATATAAACAATAACAACTGTTTGTTTTTCGGGGTAGCGGGATTTTATCGGGGTAACAGGATTTTATCAGTATACCACTACAATCCATTGGTTGAATATTCATGTGTTTTGTATCATGATTGGTTAAAAACTAATCGCTGGAATTTATCGTGAGTTAAATTCATTTTATCACCAAGAAAGTAGGTATACGAAATATTTGTTTTACATTAAACAGCAATATGAAACGAAATATCCAATTGTTTTCTTCGTAACACACTCTTACTACAATCAAATTTAAATTAAATTATCATAATTTTCATTTTCTTTTTACCCATTTTTTTGTCATGCAGGGGTATACAAATATTGTATCGTTGAATTCAGAAAAAAATACTGAGACGAATGAATAAATAAAAAGTCATTTGTCATTTAAAATAAGTAAGTTGCACTCAGTATTTCTTGTTTCGCTCATTAAGATAGTGTTATAAAATAGAAATTATTTGCTATATAATTTAACCCACCTCATAGCTCTTATAGTTCTCTGTTAAACTGCTGAGCGCTTCGAAACCAATGAGGATCTTAAGAATGGAGTCAGAAAATAGCTAAATACCCTGGCGGCTTCATTACTTAATTTGTGGCAGCAAAAGCTAGTTCACCGATAAATGTTTGAATTTGAGTAGCAACTAAATAGAGAAGTAGAAAAAATTTGTATACGTTTTTTTATATCTCTTGGTTTTTCTATCAGCAATCGGAGGTTAATTTGTGGATAACCTTCTTTAACTTTAGGAAGAACAAAGTTCGGTTTAATTAGTGTGAAACTACTCTTTAGTAGATATTAGAAATTGTAGAAAACTGAAAATAAATTTTGTTTTTTGATTTGAGAATTCCTCTTGAACACTACATAACTGTCTTTTTTCTATTTTGGTACTTGAATGTGTACTTTATGAAACTCATTTGGATGTCATAAAATACTTTATTAAATGAGTTTCATAAAGTACATATTAAAGAACCGAAATAGAAATTCTTGAACATGAAATAACGTATATTTTTTGACAAAAGGACCAAAATAGAAAAAACAGTACAAAATACACGTTTCATAAGACATTTCAGCGCACTTGTCCCCTTAGAAAACTTGAGGCAAGCCGCACGTTTCTAAGACGCGTGCGCTAAAATCATGTCTTATGAATCTTGTATCTTAATGTACTGTTGTTCTATCAGTATTTATTAATTACTTAAGTTAATTTTTTTTCTTCTTCTATTAATTTCATTAAAAACCCATGCTTTAACCTGTTTCGCAGTTCTATTACTTAATGTTTCATTTTGTTCTATTGCCTGTGCGCATTCACTGGCACTAGGTAAAATTTCATCCTGAAGATGGATTCCAAACACTTTTCGCATTGTAGATCTTTCAGGAGTATTCCAAGACATACGAGTATTTTCTAAAATTAAAAGGACATTATATTTTTATGACTGGTAAGTGAACATACTCCTAGACAAAAAAAAAATATCTGTAGTTGTCTCCACTCGACTTTCCTATAAGCATTATCTTTATAGAGATGTCATAATGGCTGGTATAGTTACTCCTGAATAAGAATGATTGAGTACGAGGGTGAAACAAAAAGCAAGGACAATTTTTAAATTACGCGGTAGTCGCAATGGTAATAAGCTGACTCAATAGAACAAGTTTGCAGTGGCTTAAGAGTAGTTCGAAAACACCCAGGCCTAGCGCAGCGCCTTGCCATTTATGTACCCAGTGCAAGCAGAAAAACAATGCGGGGTTGCAGCATCAAAGAACAAAGTGCCGTAGTGAGATTTATTTAAACAAAAGGAACGAAACGTGCAGAAATTCACTGCAGAATGTTTTCTAAAATTTTATACACATCTGATAATCGAAACATACCTTGATTTGATCCAGGCATCTTAAAACATTGCTTTTTATTAAAATAGTTATTGATCCAGGATTTTAATTGTTGTGGAGTTCTTTTTTCTAAATCAGGATTAATAATTCGTATTTCAGAACATTTTTGGAGCGATGGTAATAGTCCGTTATTAATGTAAGTTTTAAGTGCTTCTTTAGCAGCCTTCGTTTCTGGTGTCCTCCAAGGTCTGCGAATTACTCTGTTACGAAAACCTGTAATTATGAATAAATCAATAAAATTCTCTTCGTAATTAATTTCATAGGTAAAGAAAAAGACCTTCGGAAATCCATACATTTATACAAGTAAGAGGTTTTATTAAAAAAATCTGACGTGGCCATCACGTGAGTATCTCTGTAATAGTCCAAGATCCCAGGGCCCCCAGACGTAACTTATTTTCTCAAAGATGAAATGTGTGGAATAGAGTAGTATTCGTATGTATATTGAACGCACGCATACCCGTTAAGTTGGGTAGACGGCCAATTTACAGGTACCAGGTGCAAAAAGTAAGCAAAAATTGGACTTACTTCACTTAAATTCTGAAAGCTGATTTTTATGTATGGCTTATAGAATATTAGTACAAAATAATATTCAACACTCCCAGATACTTCCGGTCGGCCTTAACTTCCGACAGACGCTTTAAAGTTCACACAAAAATACATGAACTTTACTTATTTTCTGATGCTTGATTTTTATATATGTTACTTAGGGAACTATTTCAAACCTATATGTACACAGCCAGACAAATGCTAAGGGCCAAACATCCCCCCAGACACAAAAAACATTCTGCTATGAGTATGAGCGCGGGGGACTATACACGCGTTTCAGAGCGAGCGAGATAGCCATGTAAACTGATTTCCTCCTCTTAAACTTACAGTTTGCTCTACTCTACTGTGTGTTTGCACTGTAGCATCCTAAGTGGCACAAAAAATATTTTGTGGAATTTTAGTTCACAATTTTTAATTTTTGACTTGACAAACTTTCAAGGTTATGACAAATAACAAAAACAGTGACTATGTTAAGAGCTGGAAACGTACGTTTATTGTTCAATAAATTTGATCGAAAAGTCAACATTTTTTTGTGTCGCTTGGGATACAGTATTATATTGTGTTTGTAAGAGCATAGATGTTAATTTAGGAAATAAATATAGTTTAAAAGTAATTTTTTTCATTAAATAAAAATTTATTGGTAATTTATTTTTTAAAAAATCAAATAAATATTAAATATTAATTATTCTTAATTAATTTTAAACAATTTGTTATTAATATAATGCAATAAGTGTTCCCAAACATGTGTATAAAGTTTTACTGCAATACGTTTTAATAAGAGGCAAATATTCAAATTATTCTTATTTCCAATGTTAAATGCCTATGTAACGGATTTCGAGCGCCACCCGGTATAGAATAAACACTTCCAAGACCTGTGCATAATATTAAAATATAGTTTTTTATGAAATTATAACAAATACATGATAATTATTCCAAATACAATGAATATGCACGTAATATATTATTTGAATCTGATTCAAAGTCCCGCTTCTCATTATTTCCCCCTTCATCCCGAGCAGGTTGGAACGAAAATCAGCGAAGTGTCGCTACTGCATATTCTCTACACTGTGCTTAAGTTTTAAGCGTTCCTTAAATTGACAATAGTGCATCGAATTTAAATGTCAAATGAATTATTCTACATTGCTGTCAAAATTTTGATATGTATTTTTTCGTTTAAGAGTCGTTTAAAATTTATCTTGCTGGTGCAACTCGGCATAAATATTATATTTTTGACTATTTCTCTCATCACCAATCCAAATTCATGATTCTATTTAGATACCAAGTTTTATTTAGACAAAACACCACCACAAAAAAAAACATTTCGCATCCTTTAAGCCAATAAGATGGAAAAAAATAATTTAATGACAAAAAAAATAATGTAGTACTGTTACATAGTTTGCTACCATCTTAATATTGTATATACAGCCAACATAAATAGTTTATGTTTATGCTACCACCCTCGGTAATTGATGTGAATATCCCCAGATAGATAGACTTTACTTGTGTCAGGGGTTATAAGGTTGGCTTATGGGTGGTAGCATAATGACATCAATTCCGAAGTAAGCGTGCGCAATACGAAGTTAGTGGCATTAATTAAAGCAACGTATTTAAAACATAATTTTTATAGTTACACAAGTAAAGTCTATCTGTTAGTGGTTGTAGGGATCGTTTATGGGTGGTAGTATAATGACAATAATTACCGAAGTAAGCGTGTGTAATATGAAGTAGGTAGCATTAATTAAAGCACCAAATTTAAGCATAATTTTAATACTTACGGAAGTAAAGTCTAACTGTCAAAGGTTGTAGGGATGATTTATGGGTGGTAGCATAATTACATCAATTACCGAAGTAAGCGTATGCAATATGATGTTGGTAGCATTAATTAAAGCACCGAATTTAACGCATAATTTTAATAGTTACACAAGTAAAATCTATATGTCAGGGGTTGTAGGGATGGTTTATGAGTAGTAGCATAATCACATCAATTACCGAAGTAAGCGTGTGTAATATAAAGTTGGTAGCATTAAATAAAGCACCAAATTTAAAGCATAATGTTAATAGTTAGACAAGTAAAGTTAAACTGTCACGGGCTGTAGGGATGGTTTATGGGTAGTAGCATAATCACATCAATTACCGAAGTAAGCGTGTGCAGTATGAAGTTAGTATCATAAATTGAATAAACAAATTTAAAGTATAATTAATTGTTACAGTTATACAAGTAAAGTCTATCTGTCAGGGGTTGTAGCGACGGTTAATGGGTGGTAGCATAATCTGACTATTACCGAAGGAAGCGTGTGTAATATTACGGTTTATGGCTGGTAGCTTAATCGCATCAATTACCGAAGTAAGCATGTGTAATATAAAGTTAGTAGCATTAATTAAAGCACCAAACTTAAAGCATAATTTTAATAGTTACACAAGTAAAGTCTAACTGTCAAGGGTTGTAGGGATAGTTTATGGGTGGAAGCATAATCACATCAATTACCGAAGTAACCGTGTGCAATATGATGTTGGTAGCATTAATTAAAGCAGCGAATTTAAAGCATAATTGTTATAGTTACACAAGTAAAGTCTATCGGTCAGGAGTTGTAGGGATGATTTATAGGTGGTAGCATAATGATATAAATTACCGCAGTAAGCGTGTGCAATATGAGGTTGGCAGTAATCTGACGTCAATTACCAAAGTAAACGTGTGCAATATAAAGTTGGTAGCATTAATTAAAGCAACGAATTTAAAGCATAATTTTAGAAGTTCCACAAGTAAAGTCTATCTGTCAGGGGTTGTAGATATGTTTTATACGTGGTAGCATAATACTTTCAATTACCGAAGTAAGCGTGTGTAATATGAAGTGGCAGCATTAATAAATGTACCAAATTTAAAGCATAATTTTAATAGTTACACAAGTAAAGTCTATCTGTCAGGGGTTGTGTAGGGATGGTTTATGGATGGAAGCATAATCACATCAATTAAGTAAGCGTGTGCAATATGATGTTGGTAGCATTAGTTAAGGCACCAAATTTAAAACATAATTTTAATAGTTACACAAGTAAAGTCTATCCGTCAGGGGTTGTTGGGATGGTTTATAGGTGGTAGCATAATAAAATCAATTACCAAAGTAAGCGTGTGCAATATGCAGTAGGTAGCATTAATTAAAGCACTAAATTTAAAGCATAATTTTAAAAGTTACACAAGTAAATTCTATCAGTCAGGGGTTGTAGGGATGATTTGTGGGTGGTAGCACAATCACATCAATTACCGAAGTAAGCGTGTGCAATATGATGTTGGTAGCATTAATTAATGCAGCAAATTTAATGCCTAATTTTAATAATTTGTAATTTGAAGTTGGTAGCATTATTTAAAGCGACGAATTTAAAGCTTAATTTTTATAGTTACACAAGTAAAGTCTATCTGTCAGGGGTTATAGGGATGATTTATTGGTGGCAGCATACTGACGTCAATTACCGAAGTAAACGTGTGCAATATGAAGTTGGTAAAGCATAATTTTAATAGTCACACAAGTAAAGTCTATCTGTCATGGGTTGTTGGAATGGTTTATGGGTGGCAGCATAATGACGTTAATTACCGAAGTAAGCGTGTGCAATTTGAAATTGTTAGCATTAATTAAAGCAACGAATTTAAAGCATAATTTTTATAGTTACACAAGTAAATTCTATCTGTCAAGGGTTGTAGGGATGGTTTATGGGAGGCAGCTCAAACTAAACATAATTAGACGCCGCATATTACCATTTGTTGTGAAGCAGGAACTTAAGTGGGCGTGCCGAGCTAGCTAGCGGCGTTTATGAAATGCGGGTTGCATTTGCAATAGTTTGAAAGTGACAGCAGCTGTCATTTAATAACCTATTAAGCGATTTTGGTTTAAAAAAGAAAAATTATATTTACAATGATGGTATCAAATATTTACATTTTGATTATAAATAAATCATTTCTGAAGAAAATATAAAGATTGCACTATAATATAACAGAAATATAGTATGTAGATAAAGTGTTATTTTTATTGTTTTGAAAAACGAAGCATTGAGCAATACAAAATTAATTTTTGAAAAAAATTACTTCAAATTTAAGATTAATTGAAATACAAACGAAAGAGTTATGTGAATTAATAAATGGATAGATTAAATAATACACACTTATAGTTTTTATTGAATCGACAGAATAAATAATTCAAGATTGATAGTTTTCCACGCCTCCTTATCCTTATCATCAAATGTCTTGCTGATATCAAAAAAGATGAATGGTTGCTATTAGATTTATTTGCTCTTGTCGATGGAGAACAGTCTATTTCAAGAGGTGAACTACAATAGAATTCAATAATAAACATTTACACATACCATTTTTTTTATTTGTTAGGTTTTTAAAAATATTACCTTTGTTCTACTGCTGCAAAAACTTGGATATCGCAGGAAATATTTTCCGCAGAAATCCTAAAATTCGTATTAACATTAATTTTTTCTATATTAATTCAATAATAATGTCTTTCAGAGATTGACCTTTCTACTATATCCAAATCTATTGCTGGTTCAATAGTAGACTCGATTGCAGTCCTACATGTATAAACAATTTATTAAAGTACATTCTAATCAAAAATAATTGCAAGTTTACACACCTAGATGGTGAAGCAACAGGGAAAATATCGGTCGAAACTTTTGTCTCCTGGGTTTTCATTCTGAAAACATTTATTTAGTTTCATTTATTTTCGAATGTTAATTTCAATTTCAAGTACTTACTTTTTCTGTATTTGTTTCCTTATTGAAGAAATATTTGGTAAATCGAAGACAGTTGCAACCGCATTTTTTTGTAGTCGATTACCAAGGAAATTAGACTCTTCAAAATGCCGAGAACAGACCAAAGAATATTTCGACGGGACCCGTTTCAAAATAATGCCTTGTTGATGTATTATATTCAACCATTCGTCTTTTTTACCTTCCGTCACCTTTAGGTAAGGAAGGTATTGTCTTTGGTCAAAAAATTCGGTGGTGAGTTTTTGATGAATAAGCACGTTTTAGGGTCCCTACAATACGATTTTACTATTTTTACGATGATGTCTGTATGTGTGTGTGTGTGTGTGTATGTATGTATGTGTGTCCGTGTGTGTGTGTGTGTGTGTAACAAAATTTTCGTCTGCGATAACTTCCATACTACAATTCTAAAAATTATAATTCTTTCGTATTTCTCTTCGTTACATCCATGCGAAGAGCTGATTAGATTTTGGTTAGAATTAGACAACCGGAAGTACCCTCATTTGAAGATTTTAACAGTTTTTCTTGAAAAAACTATGTTAAATATCATTTTTTCACATTTAATGTTATTATAAATATTAAAGAATATTATATTTTCTATACGATTTGATTGAATTTTATACCTAATATTAAATGGATATAGAGTTAAAAAATTATAAAGAAATTAAATTTCATAAAGTAGCCATAGCTGTGGAAACAGCTACTATATTAAGAAAATTTTGATTGAAAGATGTCAGTGTCAAGTGAAATTATTGTAGTGTGTTTGTCTTATAATTTTACTGGAAATAGGTATAGGATCTTTTGCTTTCTGTATGAAATTTGTATAAAATAATACAACTGCTTAAGGTAATGTACAAGAAATAATAATAATAAATCTTTTATTTCTGCAGATACATTACACTGTATATAGAAAACGTCACAAAATAATAATTTTCTGTATGAAATTTGCATAAAATACATGCAACTGCCAGAAGGTAATGTACAAGAAATAGAATATTTAATTTAGCAAGGAACTTTCGGTATGAAATTTGTACAAAATACATAGAACTGACGGAAGGTAATGTGCTGGCCACATCAGATTTTTATCTGTATCCTTTGGCAACCTACACAATCTTTTGTAGTAATTAACAGATCTATATTTATAGGAAAACTTACCGATGGAAGCTTCTATGGAGCTTTTTGACATTTGATAGTTCATCACATATTAAACAATAATGAACCATGCTGAATCATTTCCGGTTTAAATAAAAAATATACACTAAACGTAAACTTCACGTACCTAACCTTACAAAATCACATTCGAACCTTATTTGAACGTAGAATAATAATAACAAACTAGGCAGGCAACACGCTGTACAAAACAAACGCCGCATTCCCTCCTATCCTCACCTAACCCCTCACTAGGGGAAGGAATGGCATCACAACAAACCATTGCGCAGTATAAACTATGCGGCGTCTAATTATGTTTAGTCTGAGGGAGGCAGCATAATGACAACAATTACCGAAGTAAGCGTGTGTAATATGAAGTTGAAAGCATTAATTAAAGCACCAAATTTAAAACATAATTTTAATAGTTACACAAGTAAAATCTATCTGTCAGGGGTTATAGGGATGGTTTATGGGTGGTAGCATGATCACATCAATTACCGAAGTAAGCTTGTGCAATATGATATTGATAGCATTCATTAACGCAAAAATTTATAGCACTATTTTAATAGTTACACAAGTAAAGTCTATCTGTCAGGGGTTGTACGGATGGTTTATAGGTAGTAGCATAATGACATCAATTACCTAAGTAAGCGTGTGTAATATGAAGTTAGTAGCATTAATTAAAGCACCAAATTTAGAGCATAATTTTAATAGTTACACAAGAAATGTCTATCTGTCAAGGGTTGTAGGGATGGTTTATGGGCGGCAGCATAAAGATATCAATAACGGAAGTAAGCGTGTGCAATATGAAGTTGATAGCTTTAATTAAAGCAAGGAATTTAAAGCATAATTTTAATAGTCACACAAGTAAAATCTATCTGTCAGGGGTTGCAGGGATGGTTTATGGGTAGTAACATAATCACATCAATTACCGGAAAAAGCGTGTGCAATATGATGTTGGTAGCATTATTTACAGCACCAAATTTAAGCATAATTTTAATAGTTACACAAGTAAAGTCTAACTGTCAAGGGTTGTAGGGACGGTTTATGGGTGGTAGCTTAATCTCATCAAACACCGAAGTAAGCGTGAGTAATATAAAGTTGGTAGCATTAATTAAAGCACCAAATTTAAAGCATAATTTTATTAGTTACACAAGTAAAGTTTAACTGTCAGGGGCTGTACGAATGGTTTATGGGTGGAAGCATAATAATATCAATTACCGAAGTAAGCGTGTGCAATATGAAGTTGTTAGCACTATTTAAAGCACCAAATTTAAAGCATATTTTTAATAGTTACCAGTGATGTGACTGATCTAGATCATTTGATCTGAATCACTGATCTATTTCATTAATTATGGTTTTTGATCTGATCTAGATCCTTTTACGTATTCAGATCTTCATCTGGATCTAGATCTAAAAACTATAATCTATGATCTTAAAAAAAGATAAAATGAAAGCCTCAAATACAATACTATCTTACCGTCATCTGCAGCATTTAAACATAGTGAAAATTAGTGTTGGCAGTCAAATATAAGTTCCTAGAAGATGCAATTTAAGTGACAGCTGATTTAAATATTTTTAAATGGAAGCTTGAATAAAATTGGAGAAGGCGAAAATTAATGGCCTGTTTTAATATATTACATTTCACAATTGAATATTTAAAATTATTATTGTTTTGGTTTCTACTTTATTCATTAATTTAGTATTATTAAAACTAAGTGCGTATCTAATTTTTTCTCCCAGGTGTTCGGTTTAAGGCTAGGTATATTCTTTGTAATTTATTTATTTTTTGTAAAGAAATAAAAGGCATGTGAAAATCGTTACTGATCTTTTTTATGATCTAAGAACATCAGATCCCAAATTCCTGATCCGATCTGTAAAATAAGTCAATTTCTGCGATAGGATCTATGATCTTA
This sequence comes from Harpalus rubripes, assembly GCA_963082715.1. Classification (NCBI taxonomy): domain Eukaryota; kingdom Metazoa; phylum Arthropoda; class Insecta; order Coleoptera; family Carabidae; genus Harpalus; species Harpalus rubripes. Next base: position 32,033,437 of record OY720457.1, read on the forward strand.
TCTAGAACATATGAATTGTATAGATCTTGATCTTGGTCTAGCTCCTTTATAATTTGATCTGTCACAACACTGATAGTTACACAAAAAATATCTATCTGTCAGAGGTTGTAGGGATGGCTTATGGATGGTAGCATAATGACATCAATTACATAAGTAAACGTGTGCAATATTAAGTTAGTAGCGTTAATCAAAGCAACGAATTTAAAGCATAATTTTAATAGTCACACAAGTAAAGTCTATCTGTCATGGGTTGTTGGGACAGTTTATGGGTGGCAGCATAATGACATCATTTACCGAAGTAAGCGTGTGCAATATGACGAACGAATTTTAAGCATAATTTTAACAGTTACACAAGTAAAATCTATCTGTCAGAGGTTGTAGGAAAGGTTTATAGGTGGTAGCATAATCACATCAATTACCGCAGTAAGCGTGTGCAATATGATGTTGGTAGCATTAATTAAAGCACCAAATTTAAAGCATAATATTAATAGTTACACAAGTAAAGTCTAACTGTCAGAGGTTGTAGGGATAGTTTATGGGTAGTAGCATAATCACATCATTTACCGAAGGAAGCGTGTGCAATATGATGTTGGTAGCATTAATTAAAGCACCAAATTTTTTGCATAATTTTAATAGTTACACAAGTAAAGTTTAACTGTCAGGGGCTGTAAGGATGGTTTATGGGTGGTAGCATAATCTGATTTACCGAAGGAAGCGCGTGTAATATTACGGTTTATGGGTGGTAGCATAATCACGTCAATTACCAAATTAAGCGTCTGCAATATGATGTTGGTAGCTTTAATTACTGCACCAAATTTAAAGCAAAATTTTAAAAGTTACTCAAGTAAAGTCTAACTGTCAAGGGTTGTAGGAAAGTTTTATGAGTGGTAGCTTAATCATATTAATTACCGAAGTAAGCGTGTGCAATATGATGTTGGTAGCAACAATTAAAGCACCAAATTTAAAGCATAATTTTAATAGTTACACAAGTAATGTCTATCTGTCAGGGGTTGTAGGGATGGTTTATGGGTGGTACCATAATCATATCAATTACCGACATAAGCGTGTTCAATATAAAGTCGGTAGCATTAATTGGAGCAACGAATTTAAAGCATAATTTTTATAATAAAATGTAATGTAATGGATTTCTCGGCGGTTGTAGGGCGGAGGTTTTATACAAAAGACAAAACTCTCATTGTTTTTTGTATAAAACCTCCGCCCTACAACAACCGAGAAATCCATTATATTACATTTTATCATTCAACAAGTCGGTGTCTTTCCAACATAATTTTTATAGTTACACAAGTAAGGTCTATCTGTCAGGGGTTGTAGGGATGTTTTATGGATGTTAGCATAATCACATCAATTACCGAAATAAGCGTGTGTAATAATAATAATAATAATAATAATATTAATAATAATAATAATAATAATAAAAATAATAGTATTTATTGCCCAACAGTGTATATACCAATTACAGGACAAGATAATAAAGATAAATATAAGAAATACAGAAAACACAAAAAAATACAATAATTAAATAATATATACTGAAATATAATAATATAAATACTAATTTTTTAAATGTAGAATAAACGTTGCAAGCGACATATTAAATATATCAATGTTACAATTTATGTAGTTTTTAGACATTATAAATACAGGGGATTTAAGCAATAGATTGGTTTTATGAGCTTTACAGTATAAGAGGTGTTCATTTCTAGAGGAAATTCTAGGAACTAAAAAGTATATTTTGCTTAATAATGGTGCACAATCAACTATATTATTTAATAATTTATATAGAAATATTAGAGAAGAATGAGTGCGCCTATCCTCAAGGGAATTATATTCGAACTGGTTTAAAAAAATATTGTAGTTATAACCAGGTTGTGGATAGAAATTTAGAAATTTAAAAGTAATAGCTTTTAAATTTTTTTTTTTAACAGATTCTATTTTTTTTATTTGATTTTTATAAATGGGGTACCAAATGATCGCACCATACTCCAATTTTGAGCGGACATATGTGTTGAAAAGTAACGTTATAACATTTATATTATTAAAATCTTTAGTGTTGCGCAGTATAAAGCCAAGAGCTTTGTATGCACTATTGACTGTGACATTGACGTGATGTGTGAAATGGAGCATACCATCAAAGTTTATCCCGAGATCTTTTATCAAAACCTCTCTTGTAATAATAGATTCATTTATTTTGTATTCATAAATATACTTATTCTTTTTCCTAATGTATGACACAACTTGGCATTTATCAACATTTATTGTGAGATGGTTATTATGACACCAAGTACTAACAATATTTAGGTCATTTTTTAGTATTACACTATCTGTAGAAGTTTCAATACGCCTAAAAAAATTAAATCGTCTGCAAGTAATAAAGATGGAGACTCTATTTTGGAACATAAGTCGTTTATGAACATAGCGAAAAGAAGTGGGAACAGGTTCAAACCTTGTGGTACACCTGAAGTTACTACAAAGGGTCTGGAATCAAAACCGTTGTGTGATACGAATTGTTGCCTGTGCGTAATGTAAGATTGTAATAGCCGCAATAAGTTACCACAAACCCCGTACCTTTCAAGTTTATGCAACAGTAGGTGGTGGTCTACTTGATCAAAAGCTTTACTAATGTCAGTGTAGATACAATCAACCTGTCCTGTACTGTAAGACATCAAATGTAAATTGTAAAAACACTGCTAAATTAGTGATCGTGGAGCGTTTTTCCATAAATCCGTGTTGATTATCAGAGATGGTAGATTTTATGAAGTTGTAAGATTCTTATGTAGTATAATGTCGAATAACTTAGAAAAATTACATAGAATCGAGATAGGGCGATAATTTTCGACAATAGATGTATCACCTTTTTTAAAAACAGGGCAGATACGAGCAGTCTTCCATATTGTTGGATATTCAGCTGTTTGTAATATTAAATTGAAAATATGTGTCAAAGGATAAATGAAAGTGGATATGCAATCCTTAACTATAAATGATGGAATCTGATCAACTCCCGATGTTAATTTATTGTTCAACTTTTTTGATGCAGTTATGATATCACTTTCGGATACATAATTCAAGGATAACCTATCGTTATTATCTGCAATATCGATATAGGTTGTTGTATTTAACTGTGGCGGATTATTGTAGACACTTTGAAAGTAATTGCTGAAAGCTTGAACTATAGATTGCGGATTGTCATAAATAGTTTCTTGAAATTTAACTGAGCCAGGAATTCGGGATTTGTTACATTTCGTGTTAAGAAAAGACCAAAAATTTTTCGAAACTGCTTTGATATGGTTTTCTATATTGCATGTGTTCGTTTCGTAGGCAATTTTAATTTAATTTTTCACTAATTTTCGTAATCGATTGAAATCATTCTTGTATTGAGCATTGACGACACTTTTTTTCCGGTAGTTTTCTTTTTGAGTAATAAGTGTTTTCAAATCGGTAGTAAACCATAGCGGATAGGTGTGTGAGGTAGTTTTTTACAAAAAAGAGGAACGTGGCGACAAAAACATTCATTTAAAATTTTGTAGAAAACGTTACTTGCTTCATTTACATTATTAAATGATGTTATAAAAGTCCATTCGATGTTCATAAGATCAGCGTATAATTCTGGGAAGTTACATTTTTTAAAGTTGTATGACGTTTTACCACTATTTGTAGGAAAATTACGTCTAATTTCAGTATTTGTATTAACTAGCAATTCGATTTGAGGATGGTGCTTGTCTATTTTTACTATTTCATAATCACAGCTAAACAGATCTATGTTATCCTGCCTAATATTGGTTATGACTAAATCTAAGAGTCTATTATTGCTGTTAGTAATATTATTGATTTGGATAAGATTAGAGAAATTGAGAAAATTATGCAGTATTGCATTTTTGTTGTCAATAGTATTGGAGTGATAATTAGTAACATTGAAATCACCGGTTATAATTACATTGTTGTCGTATAATATATCGGATCTACCCAAAGTATCAAAAAGTAATTCAAAGTCGCTGAGACCTATGTTTGGTGGAATATACATAGTTATTATAATTAAAGAATAAGAATTAAAAATTATGTTACAACCAACTATGTCGACACAGTTTATTAATGAGGTGATAAAATCAAAGTTCAACTTAGCTGCTGTGATAAAATTTCGCACTGCAAGCAAAACTCCTCCACCGGTTGAAAGGCCCAGTAGCTCACACTGCCGATCGCATCGAAACGTAGTGTAGTTGTTGGCGAACAGCTCGTTGTTGCTCGTATGTTCACGAAGCCACGTTTCCGATAGACAGAGAATGTCATGCTCACTGTCTGCTGTGTTGCAGTAAACTGTATTCACTTTGGAGTTTAGTCCTCTGACGTTTTGATAATAGATGTTCAACGATTTATGAACACTAGTATTTAAAGAATTAATATTACTGTTGGGCATTACATGTTTAAATTCACTATTTTTGGGGATGTTATTAACATATTTAATTGCAATATTATTTTTACCCTTTTCCTTTCGAATTTCGAGTTCTTGTTTAATTGCTTTATAGTAGTTTATTTGTCTTTTAGTGCGGTCATAAGAGATAGTAACATTAATATATTTGGTTATTTCTTTGAGTCTTTTTGCGTTTTTTATTATATCGTGAACAGATTTATTTTGCTCGAATATTACTTTTATTGGGCGATTTTTAGTTTCATTAAATTTACCGACTCGAAAGTGTGTAATGTTATTTAAGTTTATATTATTATCAATAGTCTGGAACATTTCTGTTATGATTTTTTTTTTCATTTGCGATATGATTGTCTTTATTTTCATTCGACAATGATTAATTGACTCCGAAAATAATAACGTTATTTTTTCGTTTTTCCCGATCGGTTATTTCAGATATTATGTCTTCTAGATCTGAACTATTTGTTTTAACTGTTGATTGTTGAGATTTAAACTCGTTGAAATCTTTCTGAATATTAATAATTGTTTCACGTAGAGGATTAATGTCTTTTCCAATTTTAACACAATTAGGGCAGGTCCATGTAGCATTAATTAAAGCACCAAATTTAAAGCATAATTTTAATTGTTACACAAGTAAAGTCTATCAGTCAGGGGTTGTAGGGACGATTTATGGGTGGCAGCATAATGATGTCAATTACCGCGAAGTAAGCGTGTGCAATATGAAGTAATTAGCATTAATTAAAGCGACGAATTTAAAGCATAATTTTAATAGTCACACAAAAGACTATCTGTCAGAGGTTGCAAGGATGGTTTATGGGTAGCAGCATAATCACATCAATTACCGAAGTAAGCGTATGTAATATGATGTTGGTAGCATTATTTACAGCACCAAATTTAAAGCATAATTTTAATAGTTACAGAAGTGCTGTATATCTGTCAGGGGTTGTAGGGATGGTTTATGGGTGGTAGTATAATGACATCAATTACCTAAGTAAGCGTGTGTAATATGAAGTTAGTAGCATTAATTAAAGCACCAAATTTAAAGCATAATTTTAATAGTTACACAAGTAATGTCTATCTGTCAGAGGTTGTAGGGATGATTTATGGGTGGTACCATATATAATCACATCAAATACCGAAATAAGCGTGTGTAATTTGAAGTTAGTAGCATTAATTAAAGCTACGAATTCAAAGCATAAATTTAATAGTTACACAAATATTATCTATCTGTCAGTGGTTGTAGGGATGGTTTATGGGTGGCAGCATAATGACATCAATTACTGAAGTAAGCGTGTGCAATATGAAGTTGGTAGCATTAATTAAATTAACGAATTTAAAGAATAATTTTTATAGTTACACAAGCAAAGTCTATCAGTCAGGGGTTGTAGGGATTATTTATGGGTGGCAGCATAATAACATCAATTTCCGAGGTAAGCGTGCGCAATATGAAGTTGGTAGCATTATTTATGTAAAGCGATGAATTTAAAGCATAATTTTTATAGTTACACAAATAAAGTCATCTGTCAGGGGCTGTAGGGATGATTTATGAGTGGCATCATAATGAAGTCAATTACCGACGTAAGCGTGTGCAATATGCAGTTATTAGCATTAATTAAAGCAACGAATTTAAAGCATAATTTTAATAGTCACACAAGTAAAGTCTATCTGTCAAGGGTTGCAGGGATGGTTTATGGGTAGTAGCATAATCACATCAATTACCGAAGTAAGCGTATGCAATATGATGTTGGTAGCATTGTTTAAAGCACCAAATTTAAAGCATAATTTTAATAGTACAAGTAAAGTTTAACTATCAGGGGCTGTGGGGATGGTTTATGGGTGGTGGTATAATGACATCAATTACCTAAGTAAGCGTATGTAATATGAAGTTAGTAGCATTAATTAAAGCACTAAATTTAAAGCATAATTTTAATAGTTACACAAGAAATGTCTATCTGTCAAGGGTTGTAGGAATGGTTTATGGGTGGCAGCATAAAGATATCAATTACCGAACTAAGCGTGTGCAATACGAAGTTGGTAGCATTAATTAAAGCAACGAATTTAAAGCATAATATTTATAGTTATCCAAGTAAAGTCTATCACTCAGGGGTTGTAGGGATGGTTTATGTGTGGCAGCAAAATAACATCAATTGCCGAGGTAAGCGTGCGCAATATGAAGTTGGTAGCATTATTTAAAGTGATGAATTTAAAGCATAATTTTTATAGTTACACAAATAAAGTCTATCTGTCAGAAGCTGTAGGGATGATTTATGGGTGGCAGCATAATGACGTCAATTACCGAAGTAATCGTGTGCAATATGAAGTTATTAGCATTAATTAAAGCAACGAATTTAAAGCGTAATTTTAATAGTCACACAAGTAAAGTCTATCTGTCAGGGGTTGCAGGGATGGTTTATCGGTAGTAGCATAATCACATCAATTACCGAAGTAAGCGAATGCAATATGATGTTGGTAGCATTATTTACAACACCAAATTTAAAGCATAATGTTAATAGTTACACAAGTAAAGTCTAACTGTCAAGGATTGTAGGGACGGTTTATGGGTGGTATCTTAATCTCATCAAATACCGAGGTAAGCGTGTGTAATATAAAGTTTGTAGCATTAATTAAAGCACCAAATTTAATGCATAATTTTAATAGTTACACACGTAAAGTTTAACTGCCAGGGGCTGTACGGATGGTTTATGGGTGGTAGCATAATCATATCAATTACCGAAGTAAGCGTGTGCAATATCATGTTGGTAAAAAATAATACGCGCACATTCAAATCAATTAATATTGCGTTACGGTGCCAACAATACACAACACACAAACAGTCAATATTCATTAAATGTTCTATTACACGAACTTGACATCATGGCGAGTAAACAAAGAAACAATCCTACAACAACCCAGAATAAAGAACATTTAGAACAAGCTAGAGAAGTGTCGGGATTAACTATTTCACTAGACAGCGAGTTGGCGACACTGCGTCGCACCGGCGAGCCGTCACTGCGATAACTTCGGGTCACTTTGAGTCATGTCGGTCGAAGGACGCTTCAACATTGAAACGTAATCTGTCGGCATCGCACTGTAAGCGTTACTTTTTTGTGTCGGTAGTCGGCGAAAATGTGCAAAAATTGAATGCGTGCTGAACTGCGGAAAAAGGCGCCTTTTTCATACGCAAACCAATTTTGTATTTGCTGTGCAATAAATCATTTTGCAAAATCAATTCGGCCTATTCCACTACCCCTGAAGGAAAACTCCAACAAGAAGATCTTCCCCGAAGAATAAGAAAAACTCCAAAACGATATCAAGCACATCTTTTAAAAAAGGGGAGGTGTTAGTAGGCTGAAATTTCCATAGACACAGTTGTCTAATATGATTTTTAAGAATGTCATAATATTTTGTCATTGTATCTTATAATTTCTAATAAATTGTTATTTGTATAGCCTATTTTATTGAGCCATCTTTTTCTAGATATGACTCTATTACATTGCAAGACCTTTACTCATAACTGTACGGGCGTGTACGGTACCTAAGGAGCGAGTGAAGCAAGCTGGTTATCCGTACGTGCACGTAAATTGCGGATAACGGCTGAGCATTGTAAAATGTTTTATGATAAACCAAATCGTAAATAATTTGAAAAAATATTGGAACGTATAGCACAATACATTAAACTATTTAATCGAAATATATATATATATATATAAGACGTTTACGATTCAGTATATCGTAAAATAAAATTATATTATTTTCAAAACTCAATGAAAACCTATAATATCTTGCACGATTTACAGATTGTCAACAATAGATGTAAAAGATGAAATGTCCAAATTATAGCATATTCTGATTGGTTATCAATAAGACTTTCTGCGTTTAATAAAAATTTATTACTTCGTTTGCTTTACTTTCTATTTTACTTGCGTGGTAGAAAACTTATAACATTTGTGTAAAGTTTAAACTTGTCAAGGAGGAATTAAGTAATTCAACTATTCTTAGAAATGCTGACTAATGGTAAAGTTATAAACTTTCCACAAAGTAAAGCGTAAGTTAAATAGACGTAGAAAAGTCAGTCTTAAGGCAGCTCCCCAGCTGAAAACAAGTTTGTACATTTCTATATTCACAACAAATAAACTTTTTTAAAAACAATAAAAAATCTCCGGTTCACGGACTCGTGGGGTCAAATAGAGATTTACGAAACTAAATCAGAAATACTATAGCAAATCTGATAACGTAGCACGTCGCCCTAGGCCACGCTGCCCAATTCATTTACTGGAACACACACATGACAGAGGCATACAGTAGCATGTCATCTTCGGCAGAAGCATACAGTAGCATACTGGGACACCATGACAGAGGCATCCAGTAGCTTGTCGTTCTCGGCAGAGGCATCACAGTAGCACATTACCGAAACGCACATGACAGAGGCATACAGTAGCATGTCATCTTCCACTCAAAGCTAATAATTCTGAGGAATTTAACGAAAATGACCAATCTCCAGACCAGTACTTCAATTGCTGCATAGCTACTTTTGTTTTTTGCCGGCTCTTCAAAGTTTTTTTTTGCCACTCTTGTGGATTTTCATCGACCCACTCGACCAGCCTGTCTATATTGTGGTCTTAACCTTCACAAGTTTCATTATTGTATGCATGAACCGCTCTACCTAAAAATTAGAACATGGATTCAAGTGTTATGTAATAATACGTAATACCAAATTAATCGAAACACTCCGGCATGCTTAAACTTGAAACTGTGCCACCGTCCATCACGCTGCACTTAGGCGTGCCAAACATTCAGACAAATATTTGAAAAGCAAGTCTCGTCCTGTCTGAATTCTCTGCTTCCAATAACTGACAGATTTCTGTTCAATATTTTTTTCAGGTAAAACACTTGGTTTCGCAACCGTGGCAGCCTCCACACCGGGCACCAGCTGCCTTGTGCAACTCCTTTGCGGATGATCTGGATTACCAGAAGTAAAGCATTCAACAAATTCACAATTTAACAAAACTGGCATGGTCGCTCCCAAAACGGCCACAGCCTCATCAAAAACAAAACGCCAAATTTGTAGCTCCGACTATGCTGATCGGTATCCTGCTCTCGGGATACTTGAAGTTCTGCTTCATTTAGAATATCATCTACTCGCCGGGGAGCTGTCTTAAGACTGACTATTCTACGTCTATCTATCTTACGCTTTACTTTGTGGAAAGTTTATATCTTTACCCTTAGTCAGCATGTCTAAGAGCAGCCGTATTACTTAATTTATATATATATATATATATATATATATATATATATATATATATATATATATATATATATATATATATATATATTTCAAGGTGCACATAGGAAATTAACATAGGAAATAAGTTTTTTGCTGGTTGTTACCCCCGTTTTAACTGAGAATGATGGTTCAATATAAATATAAAAAATTTCTGCGTCTTATGACACCAAAAACGTGTAAATTATGTAATATTTTGGTCCCATAAACTAATTAATAAATATCAGCAATTTTGTATTAATAGCAATAGCCATGGCATTTAAACAAAAAGATAAAAATATGTTTTACATTATATGTGTCAAAAATTGTGCAAATTTTATTATTTGAATCGTAGAAATGGACCATTGGCAAGTATCATTAAGTGAAAATCTCTTCTATCATGGTTCTAAAATGTACCACCATGGTGCTGTGATTTTAACAAAGAATTACATTCAGGTGCAGAACAGTATATATTGCTCATGATTACATGTAAAATGAGGAAAAGTTTAATAAATGAATTAATTTTTCAGTAAACGCTGCTTCACGAACAAATTTACACAAACCGTATATCTCTGCTCCTCTAGTATAATTTTCACTGCCAGGTAGTGTATTGCTTAGTGAAACTTACCGATAGGATCCAAGAGAATTTTATTTTAAACAAAGAAAGACTTGCGAAAAATTCATGGACCTCGCTGGGAGTCGAATCCACAGCCTTCCAATCGCTAGTCGAACGCTCTACTAATTGAGCCACGAGTTCCCATTGAAGTGAATGAATCTTTCACAAGCCTTCTTACGAATCCTAACGAATACATTTTCATAATTGGAGAGATAAATACTCAACGCTAACAACGCGCAGTAAATATAATATTTAAAATAAAATTCTCCTGGATCCTATAGCCCATTTCTACAATTTAAACATTTAGGTTGGATCTCCAATTATATTCTACAAATTTTATTAATTTAATCTTTGTCAGGCATTTCTAATCTTCTATAAAACATTAAAAAGAAAATAAAAAATCATGGCTAAATCATAAATAAAATGACAAACATTTGCATGTCTTTTTGTTCAAAAATACAATGTCTATTGCAATTAATACAAAATTGAATAAATTTAAATATTATGTAATTTACATGTATTTGATGAAGATATTTTTTACCTTTCTATTGACACCATAAACATCGTTTGAAATTTAAACGGGGGGCGAAGGGCTAGAGCCTGCAAAAACCCATATTAATCTCCTACACCTTATATGCACCTTGAAAAAAAAACTCCCGTTATATATGAAATATATTAAAATTTAAATCACTAGGACAAGAATAAAGTTATCTATACACTCCACTCATCAATAATATAGTAGCGACCCAACATACATTAAATTGGACTTAGGACTTCTAGTCGGACGTTCCAACAAGTTTCGCATCGAACGCAAACCAATTTGGAACTAGTTCATCAATGATATTCAATGTCATCTATCATTTTGAAAATTGTTTATTCTAACTTAAATTCACAGAATAATAGTTAACGACAAGAGTCTGGCCGTCACGCCGGCCGATGACCCCAAAGATACACGATGTCTTCCGAGTGAAAAATTAGACTCCATTTTTAAGAAATAGTGAGTACTTATCACAGTTCATACTTCTTATAAGTCATACTTCTCATAAGTCATACTACGACGATAACTGAACACGCTTCGTTTTCTATCGGAGAAACACTTAAAATCCGCATTACTCCGCATTTGTACGGGCGTAATGTCGAAGGTTGACGAACAACGGAAGTAATTTAGTTCCATCAATTTTATTATTATATGTAAATAATAATTATTATATAGTTAAACTATTTTAATTTTTTTCATACGACCTAATGTAATAATAAATGAGAAACATAAAACATGGTATGTTAAAAATAAAAAATAAAGCGTAACAAACAGAACATTTTTAATATTAATTACAATTATATGTGATTGTGTACACATGAGTAATTTACATATTTAAAATAAATAGATTTAATTACTTTTATTATTATCGAGACAGTACAATATTTTAAAGCTAATTTGTTTTTTCATCCATCGAAGAGTGTTTAAAAATATTTGCTATCTTTGCCTTATATTTCTTACTCGAGAAAAATTTTCGTTGCTGTTCAATTTTCCGTTCTTTTTTACCACCGTACTTAGGAAAACTTTGTGGAGAATCCATTGCCATGTAAGAGGAGACAATGCCTTTTCTACGACACTGAATTTTTCAATTATTGTTGCATCTTTCAAAATCGATTGAAGGTTTTGAAAATTTTTGTCTATTTCGCACATGATAGGGTTTTTGAAGAAACAACAGTACTTGTAAGGTGCTTCATAACATTTTCTTCAACTGTGACGTCACTATAAATATATGTTAGGTGATGACTGTTATAATTGCTAATTACTGTACATTAATTACCGTAACCGAGGCAAATGCCAACGTAACTACATCGTTACATCATAGATCACGGCTGGCCGCCAATAAACGAAGAATTAGTACTCAGTTGAGTTGTAAACCTTTAGAGAAACGGTTTAATATAATAATTTAAAAGAGAACAGTTGTTTTATTTTTTATAATCCTCAGCTTTACTAAAATTATTCCTAACATCAGAAGTGGGATCACTCGCGTTGCACATTTGTTTAGTGATTTTTTTAAATACGTTTTATTACGAAGTGTTCCGTGAGGTGTATTGTCAACTAGATCGAAATGGAAGAATCATCAAGTATACCGTAGACCACAATAGTCGGATTGGTTAAAGTATTGGCAGGTACTGAGGCGTAGCTAGCAGTTTAAAAATCGCAGACTGACGTTGCAAATAATTGGTTTGGTAATTTTGAATTCGTTGGTAACGAGTTTAAGGTAAGCGTTCTTCAAATGCTGGTAAGTGATGAACAGTTTTTATTGCACGATACAAGATACAAGATGCAGTCAGCTTCTTTTAAAGCAGCTTTATTCAATTTTTTTCTTATATTTTTCATATTAGATCCAAGTTTTTTACGAGGGATTCTTGGAAGGAAAGAAGTGTAGTTAAACTCATTTTTCTTGATATTATGGAACCGGGCGTACGTAATACCAATAGATCGAGATTCTGATTTATTTAGTAATTTAACAGCGATAAAAGAACTAGTACAAATTTCTTAAACAGCGTTACTCAAATAATCGTATTCATATTTTCTGGTGATCTTGCAGGTTTTACAGGCGGTATAGGAGGAGGGAACAGTTTGAATGTTTTTTATAAAAAATACTAAGGTTAGTGTCATTTAATTGGTTGAGTTTCAGATATTTTCAGTATATGGAATGCTTGTTTTTTTATATATTTTTACCTTCCGTCACCTTTAGGTAAGGACGGTATTGTCTTTGGTCAGAAAATTCGATGATGAGTTTTTAATCAATAAGCACGTTTTAGGGTCCCTAGAATACGAATTTACTATTTTTACGATGATGTCTGTATGTGTGTGTGTGTGCGTGTGTGTGGATGTGTGTGTGTGTGTGTGGATGTGTGTGTGTGTGTGTGTGTAACAAAATTTTCGTCTGCGATAACTAATACTACAGTTACAAAAATTAGAATTTTTTCGTATACTTTTTCGTTATATCCATATGAAGAGCTGATTAGATTTTGGTTACAATTGGTCAACCGGAAGTACCATCATTTGAAGATTTTAACAGTTTTTCTTGAAAAAACTATGTTAAATATAATTTTTTCACATTTGATGTTATTATAAATATTAAAGAATATTTTATTCTCTATACGATTTGATTGCATTTTATACTTAATATTAAATGGATATAGAGTTAAAAAATTATAAAGAAATTAAATTTCATAAAGTAGCCATAGCTATGGAAACAGTTACTATGTTCAGAAAATTCTGATTGAAAGATGTCAGTGTCAAGTGAAATTGACATAGTGTGTTTATCTTATAATTTTACTGGAAATATAGGATCTTTTGCTTTCTGTATGGAATTTGTATAAAATACATACAACTGCTTTAAGGTAATGTACAAGAAATAATAATAATAAATCTTTTATTTCTGCAGATACATTACACTGTATATAGAAAACGTTACAAAATAATAATTTTCTGTATGAAATTTGCATAAAATACATGCAACTGCCGGAAGGTAATATACAAGAAATAGAATATTTAATTTAGCAAGGAACTTTCCGTATGAAATTTGTACAAAATACATAGAACTGACGGAAGGTAATGTGCTGGCCACATCAGATTTTTTTATACTAATTACATTTATTTAAACCCCTGCGTCTGTGGTTACGAGCTACCTAAATAGCAAAATTTTTCAATGCATTCTAATGGTTCATTATGTAAAGATTGGCTGGATTACTTGCAACATTTTTTTTTATACATTTGGTTTTCAGATTCAGTAATTTTAGATTAAAAAGAAACACAGGACACAAAGACGGAATTTACACTTGGAAAATACGAATATAATAGTCGTAGTAATGATGATCAATTTGTTGCCGTTGATACGGCTACAATGTGTATGGAATAAGTCAAGAATATTATATGAGTGCATACAAGGCATCAGCGGGGAATAAGGACATCATTGTATGAGTTGCAAGTTCACATATTAGCCAATACTGTGAGGACTGTATTGTAAAAGCAAAGATTTTGGTTCTTTTTACCTTCCGTCACCTTTAGGTAAGGAAGGTATTGTCTGGTCAAAAAATTCGATGATGAGTTTTTAATCAATAAGCACGTTTTAAGGTCCCTAGAATACGAATTTACTATTTTTACGATGATGTCTGTATGTGTGTGTGTGTGTGTGTGTGTGTGTGTGTGTGTGTGTGTGTGTGTGTGTGTGTGTGTGTGTGTGTGTGTGTGTGTGTGTGTGTGTGTGTGTGTGTGTGTGTGTGTGTGTGTGTGTGTGTGTGTGTGTGTGTGTGTGTGTGTGTGTGTGTGTGTGTGTGTGTGTGTGTGTGTGTGTGTGTGTGTGTGTGTGTGTGTGTGTGTGTGTGTGTGTGTGTGTGTGTGTGTGTGTGTGTGTGTGTGTGTGTGTGTGTGTGTGTGTGTGTGTGTGTGTGTGTGTGTGTGTGTGTGTGTGTGTGTGTGTGTGTGTGTGTGTGTGTGTGTGTGTGTGTGTGTGTGTGTGTGTGTGTGTGTGTGTGTGTGTGTGTGTGTGTGTGTGTGTGTGTGTGTGTGTGTGTGTGTGTGTGTGTGTGTGTGTGTGTGTGTGTGTGTGTGTGTGTGTGTGTGTGTGTGTGTGTGTGTGTGTGTGTGTGTGTGTGTGTGTGTGTGTGTGTGTGTGTGTGTGTGTGTGTGTGTGTGTGTGTGTGTGTGTGTGTGTGTGTGTGTGTGTGTGTGTGTGTGTGTGTGTGTGTGTGTGTGTGTGTGTGTGTGTGTGTGTGTGTGTGTGTGTGTGTGTGTGTGTGTGTGTGTGTGTGTGTGTGTGTGTGTGTGTGTGTGTGTGTGTGTGTGTGTGTGTGTGTGTGTGTGTGTGTGTGTGTGTGTGTGTGTGTGTGTGTGTGTGTGTGTGTGTGTGTGTGTGTGTGTGTGTGTGTGTGTGTGTGTGTGTGTGTGTGTGTGTGTGTGTGTGTGTGTGTGTGTGTGTGTGTGTGTGTGTGTGTGTGTGTGTGTGTGTGTGTGTGTGTGTGTGTGTGTGTGTGTGTGTGTGTGTGTGTGTGTGTGTGTGTGTGTGTGTGTGTGTGTGTGTGTGTGTGTGTGTGTGTGTGTGTGTGTGTGTGTGTGTGTGTGTGTGTGTGTGTGTGTGTGTGTGTGTGTGTGTGTGTGTGTGTGTGTGTGTGTGTGTGTGTGTGTGTGTGTGTGTGTGTGTGTGTGTGTGTGTGTGTGTGTGTGTGTGTGTGTGTGTGTGTGTGTGTGTGTGTGTGTGTGTGTGTGTGTGTGTGTGTGTGTGTGTGTGTGTGTGTGTGTGTGTGTGTGTGTGTGTGTGTGTGTGTGTGTGTGTGTGTGTGTGTGTGTGTGTGTGTGTGTGTGTGTGTGTGTGTGTGTGTGTGTGTGTGTGTGTGTGTGTGTGTGTGTGTGTGTGTGTGTGTGTGTGTGTGTGTGTGTGTGTGTGTGTGTGTGTGTGTGTGTGTGTGTGTGTGTGTGTGTGTGTGTGTGTGTGTGTGTGTGTGTGTGTGTGTGTGTGTGTGTGTGTGTGTGTGTGTGTGTGTGTGTGTGTGTGTGTGTGTGTGTGTGTGTGTGTGTGTGTGTGTGTGTGTGTGTGTGTGTGTGTGTGTGTGTGTGTGTGTGTGTGTGTGTGTGTGTGTGTGTGTGTGTGTGTGTGTGTGTGTGTGTGTGTGTGTGTGTGTGTGTGTGTGTGTGTGTGTGTGTGTGTGTGTGTGTGTGTGTGTGTGTGTGTGTGTGTGTGTGTGTGTGTGTGTGTGTGTGTGTGTGTGTGTGTGTGTGTGTGTGTGTGTGTGTGTGTGTGTGTGTGTGTGTGTGTGTGTGTGTGTGTGTGTGTGTGTGTGTGTGTGTGTGTGTGTGTGTGTGTGTGTGTGTGTGTGTGTGTGTGTGTGTGTGTGTGTGTGTGTGTGTGTGTGTGTGTGTGTGTGTGTGTGTGTGTGTGTGTGTGTGTGTGTGTGTAACAAAATTTTCGTCTGCGATAACTCTAATACTACAGTTTCAAAAATTATAATTTCTTCATATACTTCTTCGTTACATCCATATGAAGAGCTGATTAGATTTTGGTTACAATTGGTCAACCGAAAGTACCATCATTTGAAGATTTTAACAGTTTTTCTTGAAAAAACTATGTTAAATATCATTTTTTCACATTTAATGTTATTATAAATATTAAAGAATATTTTATTCTCTATACGATTTGACTGCATTTTATACTTAATATTAAATGGATAAAGAGTTAAAAAATGATAAAGAAATTAAATTTCATAAAGTAGCTATAGCTATGAAAACGGCTACTATTTTAAGAAAATTCTGATTGAAAGATGTCAGTGTCAAGTGAAATTGACATAGTGTGTGTCTTATAATTTTACTGGAAATATAGGATCTTTTGCTTTCTGTATGGAATTTGTATAAAATACATACAACTGCTTTAAGGTAATGTACAAGATATAATAATAATAAATCTTTTATTTCTGCAGATACATTACACTGTATATAGAAAATGTCACAAAATAATAATTTAAGACATAAATTTTCTGTATGAAATTTGCATAAAATACATGCAGCTGCCGGAAGGTAATGTACAAGAAATAGAATATTTAGCAAGGAACTTTCCGTATGAAATTTGTACAAAATACATAGAACTGACGGAAGGTAATGTGCTGTTCACATCAGATTTTTTGAAAATGTTATTGTTTTTGGCAACTTTTTAACAACAATTTATTGGGGAGGTTTATTGTAGATAATTAAACCGATTTTTTTCTGGACTGTTTTTGGTTAAATTTGGTTTGGTTTTCGGGACATGGAGGTTGCCTTTGTGTCTTGTATTGTAGGTATGTTTGTCAGGAACTGGACTGGGGGAGCCTTTGTTTTTTTAAACACGGGTGCAGAGTTCCAAAGTGGAAGTGTCTGTTACCGTTGAAATGTTCGGTTTCTTAGGGTACTGCGGCAAGATGCATTGAAACTTACTCCAGCCAAACAACGGACAATTCTCTTTTGACAGAGAAAAACATTTTGACTCAATAACGTACTCAAGATACGACGTAAGCTTGATAATAAAGTAAATGCTGATTAAGGTTTAAGAAATATTTCCGAATTAACGTTATTAAAAGTTATATCATTAGTATCTTTACCCGACACAATTAAACTATTATCATCTGCATATAGAATAAAAAACAATCGTTCGTTAAAGCAGTAGTATGCTTGCTTAATCTGGTATCCATCCATTTTTTAATTATCAAAGTCTAGTTCTTGATCAAATTCATCGTAGATTTTTAAAATATCTCTCATTTAAACAAGATAGGTTCTATCCAGTAAGAGGTACAGACCAGGATTCCCTATTACAACGTCATTCCATGCAGTCCCTGACCGAGAGGAAAGAATGGTCCTGTGCTCGATTTCTCAATCGCTTGGTAACCAACAAAGTGGATGCATCATATCTCCTGTCCCGAGTGTCATTCTACGTACCCCGACTGCAGTCCAGATATGCCAGCCCCTTCCATCTGCCGACTTCACGCACAGATATACTTAAACGTTCTCCAATTTATATTGCTTCCCGTGCAGCCAATCTTTTGTACCCAGATATGTTTATTTAAAATATTATTTTGTAATTTTCAACACATATTGTTATTTGTTTATATTATATTTTGTCCTGTTATCGGATTACTGTTGGGCAATAAATTATTATTATTAGTAGTCAATTCATTAAAATAAATAAAACGGGTGCTAGAATAGTAACGTACGGTAAATCCACGGTAATGTCTAGTACTTGTGATTTTATAGTTTGAAACTCCACGAATACAGAGTTGTTTCAACTTAGATAATAAAAGAGTGATCAACACAGTCGAATGATATACTGAGATTACCAAAAAAATTGTGATAAAAAAATTATTGATGAAAATTGTAATTCGTTAAAGCATTAAATTTTAATAATGGAGGAACTGTAAAAATGTATTGGTGCAAGCCAGTATGTGAAAACTGGACGATTGGGAGATTTGGCTCAATGGTATACAAAATTTAAGGAGACTATGGAAGAGTGAGTCCATTGCTTGATTAAGCACATTTTATACTCTTTAGCAGATAATAATGAATAATTATGATATAAAAATATTATTGCCTCGTGTTTCAATACACAACCGTTGCCGTTAATCGTGGAAATTGGCGAGTTTAACGACCTAAGAAAATTTACTTGAATCTAATCAAAAATATGATAAATTTTTATATTTTGTTGTTTTGTGTTTTAGAATGTGACTGTGAAACATGTTTTATAATCATCTATAGTCTGAAGGCTAGCCTATCTGTTGGTGACAAGTAGCACAATATGCGAGTGTGAGTCGCATCCCGCGGCCGCTGAGGGCCGTCGAATCTTTTTAAATTATGATTTAATCCACTCAGTTGCTTTACTGGATGCAAGCAAAAAATCTATGAGGGACACCGGTGGCACTCCAACCATATAAGCCCCACAGCAGCAGATTTGACAAGAGTTAGGAAAATAGTGATCACTTTATGGTTCTTTGTTGGGGGAAGTATTAGCGATATGAATCTAAAAAATTTATAGGAAGCTAAACCTTTGGTGATAGTTTTGGTTTGGATATTAAAAGTCAGTAACGTTTAACATCAAGACATGTTGAAAGCCAGTAACGTTTTGTATCAAGCCATGTTGTACGCCTATGGCGCTTTACGCGTAATTGTAGATTGGATGTCATATGTTTTAAAATTAAAGAATAAGGAGTCTGAGCTCAGTGAAAAAGTTTGGTTAATGAAATGCTGGATTCAGTTGGTTCAGGAAATTAATTAAATTTATGTACGAATATGATACTGGATTGAAGTAGGCCCTGGGTCTGAACAAGGAATTTAATTTTAATATTTATTTAAGTCTTTGCACCGATGATTTAAATAGAAATATTTGTTTTAAGCCTTCGCACCGTTGAGTTGAATTAAAATGTTTATTTTACGCCGAATTTAAATGAAATGATTGTACGCTGAGTTGAATAGAAATGTTTTAACTCCGAGTTGAATTGTAATGTTTGATTTACGCCAAGTTGTTTTAAATTGTCTGTTTTGGGCCTTGGTAGCGCCGAGTTGATTTGATTTGTTTGTTTTGAGCTTTGGCAGCACCGAGTTGGATTTATTTAATTGTTTGGTTATTGAAATGCTGGATTCAGTTGGTTCAGAAAATTAATTAAATTTATGTGCGAATATAATACTGGATTGAAGTAGGCCCTGTGTCTAAACAAGGTGTTTAATTGAAATATTTATTTAAGTCTTCTCACCGATGATTCAAATAGAAATATTTGTTCTAAGCCTTTGCACTGTTGAGTTGAATTAAAATGTTTGTTTTACAAAATAAATAAATAAATATATCATCTGTTATATATTTGCATAGTTTATTTACTATGTTAGGAGTGTATGATTTATGACTTTCGGACAAGTATCTGTAAGAGCTGTAAATGTGTGTAAATTCTATTAAGCTGTGCGCATGCACATACCTATACCAGCAACATGTGATTGTAAAAGTTAAAAAAAGTTTTTTAGCCAGTTATAAATAAATTGTTCACTAGGGTCGGCTAAATTTTTTCCTTTACTCCTTCCACCAAATACAGTAGTTGGCGACGAGGTAGAAAGAATTACTATGCAGAGTTCAAAATGCCCGGAAGCGAAAAAGAAATAGTTAAATTTTATCGAGTTCTTCGACAGCAAAACCAAATTTACAAGATGGTTGAAGAGACTGGAAGGAGCTTTCCAGATATATTCAGTAAAATCTGAGGCTATAAAACTAAATTATTTGCTCCATTTCATTATGGCTGAAGTATATGATATTTTATGTGATTTGCTATCACCTACAGCTCCAGAATCGAAGAAGTACGATGAGGTCTGTGAATTACTTAAAAATCATTTCGATTCACAACCGCTGGAAATCGCCGAGTACTACAAATTCCATCACCGTGTGCAAGGTGAAGGGAAATCCATTCGAGACTACGTTACCGAATTACTCAAGATGGCAGCCACGTGCAACTTTGAGACTTTCATGACCACGGCTTTACGAAACCAACTCACCTGCGAAGTTCGCGACAAGAGGATCAGGGATCGACTGCTAGAAACGAAAAACCTAACTCTGGAAAGGGCCATTGAAATCGCTCAAAGACATCGCAGACGCAACAATTAACAGATAAGTCAATAAATTCTATAATTATTGCAAGAAATAAAACCCCAAAACAAGTACCCAAACCTAGTTAATAGTTAGAAATGAAAAGTGATAGAAATGTTACTTGCTTTAAGTGCGTAGGACCCCATTTTGCAAATAAATGCAAGCACATAAATAGTACTTGCAATTATTGCAAAAATAAAGGGCACATACAAAAAAAGTGCATGAAAAAATAAGCTCTTCAAGCTCAGGCAAACTTTGTTGAAAGTGTACATATTGAATATGTAAATTAGGTACATGCTAAATCAAGTCTCATGGACAATATTTGGATAAACCTGTTAATAAATAATTCAAAATTTAAAATTGAGTTCGATAGTGGCTCGGCAATTTCAATTTTTGTCAGTCAATTTTATTATGAAAAATTTAAAAACATTAAACTTCAACCCTCTCATATAATATTAAAATCATATTCTGATAATGTATTAAATGTTTTAGGAATGCTGGAGGTAATGGTAACTCTCGGGGAGGAGACAAAGAAGTTGAAGCTGTACGTGATATCCGAGAATAAGAACGCTCTTTTTGGACATGATTGGATCCAGAATTTTTAAGCGAGAACCTAAGTAAAATTATTAGGCAGGTACATGCTGTTGGAGTTTCGGGTGAGAATATTTTAAATAATTTAAATAATAAATACGCTTCATTGTTTGATAATAAATTAGAGGTTATAAAGGGAGAACCAATTGCCATAACTTTAAAAAAGGAGGCCAAGCCTGTGTTTTACCGAGCCCGACCTGTGTCATTTGCAATTAAAATTTAGTCGAGCAGGAAATCGGTTATTTAGAAAAAGAGGGTGTTCTAGTAAAAATAGATTACTCTGAATACGCTACTCCGATTGTCCCTGCAGTAAAATCGGGAAATAGAATCAGATTATGTGCCGATTTTAAAGTTACCATAAATCCTCAAATAATGGTAGATGAGCACCCGCTGCCAACCACGCATGAGTTATTCCAAGGGCTGGCAGGAGGTGAAATTTTTTCTAAAATTAATCTCAAATCTGCATATTTACAAATGCCTGTGCGCGAGAAAGTTCAAAAACATTTGACAAGAAACACGCACAAGGGTCTTTATAAATGTACGCGATTAATGTACGGTTGTGGACCTTCGAAATTTCAAATAAAAATAGAAAATATATTATCAGATATTCCGGGAATTGCGGTTTTTATCGATGATATTCGTTTAACAGCACCAAACAATCAAATATTCATTTGAGTAGATTAGAAAAAATTTTCAAAAGAAAAACCGAGTACAACGTAAAAGTAAATTTACAAAAATCAGAATTTTTTAAAAACGAAATTGAATACTGTGGCTATCGTACTGACAAATACGGTATACACAAATCTAAAGCAAAAATTGATGCTGTGGTAAATGCATTAATTCCAAAAAATATCCAAGAATTACAATACTTGCTCGGGTTGATAAATTATTACAGCCGTTTCTTTCAAAATTTAAGCGAAGTATTAGAACCACTGCGAGTATTGTTACGCGAAGGGACAAAAGTGCATGTGGTCTAAGGCTTGCGATGAAGCGTTAACTAAAATTAAACAAATGATGAAGGCGATAATTTTTTAGCACATTTTTCAAACGAATTATCGATAGTATTGGCTACCGATTCTTCGCCGGTGGGGGTCGGAGCAGTACTTTCTCGCATTTTTCCAGACGGAACGGAAAAACCAATTCATTTTGCATCTCAAACATTGTCAGAATCTCAGAGAAAGTAGGCACAAATTGATAAAGAAGCATATGCAATAGTTTTCGGGATAAAACGCTTCCACCAGTACCTGTTCGGTCGAAAATTTTTACTTCATATCGCTCATTCTCTACTCGTACAAATTTTTTCTCCTCAAAAGGATTTTCCAGTAATAACCGCGAGTAGAATGAAACATTATGCAATATAACTTCAAGGTTTCGATTTTGAGATAAAGTACAAAAATTCAAAAAGAAATGTGAACGCGGACGCATTTTCACGATTACCCGAAAGAAAAAAAGAGAAGAGTTCGATATTTTTGAAATTTCTCAAATTCAAACACTAGAGGGATTAGCCCATGAAACTTCTTTAGATACTAAGCTAAAGAATTTACTTCTTAAATTAAGAGAAAATAACATTATTCCTGCCGCAGAAAGATTCGGAGTAAATCAGTGTGGATTTACTATTCAAAATAATTGCATTTTGCGGGGAGCGAGGGCTGTCATTCCTCAAAAATTACGCGATAGAGTACTATCTGATCTACATAGTGCTCATTTTGGTATAACTAGAATGTTATCATTAGCCCGTAGTTTCTGCTGGTGGCCGGGAATGGATAAATTTAAAGTAGAAAATTGTCCCCAATGTACTCAAAATAAAAATGGTTCTCCAATGATAAAACATCACTGGTTATATCCATCTGCACCCTGCAAAACAGTGCACATAGACTTTGCAGGACCATTTTTAGGCGTATATATTCTTATATTAGTTGATGCATACTCAAAGTGGCCGGAGGCTCATATTTTAAACAAAATAAATACAGATAATACCATAGAAATTTTGCAAAATATTTTCTCCACATTTGGAATTCCAGAGTGTTTATGCTCTGATAACGGAGTTCAATTTGTAAATCTTAAATTTGCTTCTTCTCTTAAAAATAACGGCATTATTCATAAACGTCCTGCCCCTTATCACCCTGCTACTAATGGGCAGGTCGAACGTTATATTCAAACCATTAAAAGTAAACTAAAATCGCTAAACGCCACTAAAACAAATATATAGCAAAAATTAAATACTATTTTAATGCAATATAGAATCACGAAACATCCCTGTACAAATCAATCTCTTTCAGAGATAATATTGAATTATCCTATTCGCTCTACTTTATCACTAATGTTACCATTTGAGACAACGACAAGATCTCTCAAAATAGGACAGAGGGCAGCTGCACGAAATTATTTTGGCTCCATAAAATGGAAATTGGGCAAGGTAAAAAGCAAACTTGATTCTCTACATTATGAAATATCTCTGGATAATGGAATAACCTGGCGACGGCACATAAACCATTTACGTAAATGTGGCGAAAAACTCGAACAGCAAGTACTTGAAAGGGACTGGAATGATTTAAATGAATTAACAAATGATAATTGTCGTCCTCCACTTCCCGAGAGTAAACCAATGCTTTCCCAGATTTCCCCTACGTTAAATAAAAATACAGATGTATTAGATTTAAGAGATTTACACCACAATAAAATTGTAAACTTGACCTCGCCTCAGGACAATAAAATTGTACCTACAGAAAATAATCCTATCCCAAATATAAGCCTGAGATGTAGTCAGCGGGCAAGAAAACCCGTAGATAGATTACCTTATTTGTAAAAAAATGTACTTGTTAAATTAAGATTCTCATTTGTAAAAAATGTATTTTTCTTCTTTCGTTAAAAAAGAGAAAATTGTTATATATTTGCACATGTTTATTTACTATGTTAGGAGTGTATGATTTATGACTTTCGGACAAGTACCTCTAAGAGCTGTAAATGTAAAAGTTAAAAAAAAAATTTATCCAGTTGTAAATAAATTGTTCACTAGGGTCGACTAAATTTTTTCCTTTGCTCCTCCCACCAAATATAACAATCGTCACGGCATATTACCCATTTCTGTGTGTGCCAATCTGCTTTGTACGCAGATTTCGGTAATGATGATGACATATTTGTACCGTGCGGGCGTTTACCAGGCGTCACCTCCCGGACACTCATTGCTGGCGTGAAGAGTGCAGCACAGGGGTCAATTTTGTGCCATTTAAAATTCGAAATATTAGGCGTCGGTCGGGATCGAACCCGGTTCCCCAGATTCGCTACCTGACACTCAGACACGAATTGAAACGAAATGATTGTACGCCGAGTTGAATAGAAATGTTTTAATGCCGAGTTGAGTTGTAATATTTTATTTACGCCGATTTGATTTGATTTGTCTGTTTTGGGCCTTGGTAGCGCTAAGTTGATTTGATTTGTTTGTTTTGAGCCTTGGCAGCACCGAGTTGGATTGATTTATTAGTTTTGAACCTTAAATGTTCGTGGAGATTAAATAGCCACTGTTTGGACCTTAATTGGTGGGTTCAAGCATCAAAGTGCTTCATTTCTGCAGAGAATGTGTACCATTAGACGGATGTACTTTATATAATATTTTGTTTATTTTTTGCAACTCTGTTAAAGGTAGCTGTGCAAGGGCTCACAGTTTGCAGGATGGCCGTGTTAGATGATGACTGTTATAATTGATAAATACTGTACATTAATTAGTGTAGCCCAGGCAAATTCCAACGTAAGTACATCGTTACATCATGGACTACGGCTGGCCGCCAATAAAGGAAGAATTAGTAGTCAGTTGAGTTGTAAACCTTTGCAGAAACGGTTCTGTATAATAATTTAAAAGGGAACAGTTGTTTGATTTGTTATAACCCTCACCTGTACTAACATAATTCCTAACATATATAAATTATTATCGTCGAAAATGTCAACATTATGAAGATATTTTTTTATATCCTGACATAAAAGGTGAATGTGCTTACACATATTCCACTTCACTGATGTGTCTGGGCATGAACATATGTAAGCATGAATGCATGGGTTACATTTCACATATCTAAGTTCACACGTACAGCTGTGATTAACCCTTTCAATTATATATAGTTCTGGTCCTGTTGCAGAAGATAAAAGCCAATACCCTTCTCGTTCTTCAATAATGGGTTTGTCTTTAATATGTTTTATGTATATTTCTCAATTCGCTTAATTTTGTTGATACTTTACCTAAAAACCAATACATTGAAAAATTACTGTTTGAAAATAGTATTTACTTTAATTATTTTTATACATTATGTAAAATGACGAGTCTATCATAAAAATTATCTCTCACTTACCTCATAATTGCATTTATTGGTTTATCAATTCCTTTTTCTTGTATGACTGTTGTTAGTTAATGGTCCACGATCCGTTCCAACAAATATTGGGCTCATAAATAGTTCTAAACTCGTCCCCGTCGAATTATACGCAATTACGACCTGTACAGAAATAAAGTCTGAAATCACTTGTTGGAACAAATCTATATAATAATGAAATTATCAGGTGATAATGTGCTGCCCACATTAGATTTTTCGTGTTTTAATTATACTCGTATTTTTATTTGTATTTTAACAATGAAGAGTACCTTGAAACATTCAAACCAAAAAACAATTCTCAGATCAATAATTTCTATTGTTGTTATAATGGATTTAGTTTTGAATCCACGACTTCACTCTTAATAAACTAAAGAAATATTCGTTGAATATTTTCTGTGCTAAATTTGATATACCTGTAATTAGTAAATGAAAATTATATACAATTTAGAACTTTTCTTATCAAAACAAATTTGACCAAATATAACGACAAAATATTAAAAATTAAATTTTTTATTCTCTTACGTATTTTACTGCTTTATTAAATTTAATTTTGTTTCTCATGTATGAATGTATGTATGTGTATGTTTTATAGGTTAACGCTCCTACATAAAAGTGGGTGCGGAATAGAAATCGCTTTTCGCGATTTAAATAAACAGAGCTTGGCAAATTGATTTCCGTAAACAAGCCAACAAGTAACCTAAACGGATATGTGAGCGGTTGCCGATGGCGGGAAATCGATAAGCATATTATAGCATCCAACGACAGTGCTGACCCAGTCCCAAACGACTATGAGTATCATATTCAAAATGAGATGCATGGGATGGAAACTGCAAGCGAATCTGTATGGCTAGATTGCTAAGGTTGTCAGGTTAAATATTTTGAATCAACTGCTGCAATTTGCAACTGAAGGATTTTGAGTAGAAACTCTTTAGGTACTGCAAGTTTAAGTAAAGTGAATGAGTGATTTTCAAGGAAATGGACCGTATTTCAAATAACATTGCTGGCAGCTAAATTAATATCTACCCTACATACGTAGATGCATTATTACCAGTAGCCCTTAAAGCCCGGACTTTACGTGCAATAAAATATAGGGAGCGGGAGCACTCAGCTAAAAGCGCATGTAGCGACAAACTAGGTTAATACGGCACTAATTATTTGAATCTGTTGCGTCCCTCCGGTGCGAAGGACTAAGTAATAAGGACCTAATGGCTCGAAGGACCAAATGTTCAAACCCTAAACCAGCGAATCCGGTCTAGAAGAACCAAAATGTTTTGATCCTGCTCGCAAGCCCAAATGCGATGTCTCTAGATCAGCGAATCCGGTCTAGAAACACCAACAATGTGTTTGATGTTAAATTCAATGAATAAAACAAAACTATATGTAAACCAAAATAATTACAACCTTCGATAGCTGGTTCACATCACTGGACTTGGCCAATAAACGGGATAATACTAATTTGTGAAATGTACTAATTAAAACGAACGAAGGACCAGTTAGTTTTACGAACTAACAAACGTGCTAAATATAATTGCAACAAAATAACAAACAACTGAAAACCAATTCTGAGAAATATGTGATAGCGTATTGAATACAAGTGACATAAACAATAATAAACCAAAGATAAACAAATACGATATTTGTATAAATTAACTAAATCATTTCATAAGTGTATGAACAAACAAATGTAGTTAAACAATATTAAGAACTCTAAATGAACTTAATAACAACCAACTAGACTGCAAAACTTGTTGCATTGAATGTACCTAGTCGACAATAACAGCAGATGCGCTGTGAATGACGTCACTCGAAGGTGGACGTGTGTAAACAAGTTTACAAAGAAATAATAATAATTTCACCCAAGGAAATATGAATCAAATCCCTAACAACACGAATTCCGTGAGAAATCAAATTGTACAGTTCGATTTTACAATTGATTCCTGAGATGTGTCTATTAGCTGCATAAAATGGCGCCGGAAAGTATTCGCGGACTATAAAGTACCAAATTAAATGAAACCCGAACGATACTCCTTGAATTAGTCGTGTTAGGCTAATCAAGCTACGCGTACGATAATTAAACAACCAATTACTTTACTGACCATATGAAAATCAGAAAGTTTTATGCAAAATGGTGGAAAATTCCACTCTCGCGGACGACGACGCGATACGTGTTTACCGTTTGCAAGCCAGAGACACTCTGAGTTCAGCGCAGTCGACCAACGCTGTAGCAGCTGCACACTGGGCGTGTGGGTGCGCGCGCACTCGCGTGAAGCCAGGTGCAATAATATTAATATTAATAATTAGTTTAAGATACTACAGCTATTTCAAACAATACTAAAATTAAACTTAAACACGTAAAAACATATAACTAATTTTTCCAAGTAACAGAAACAGTTATTTCTATTTATTTATTGACTTATTTAAATAGAGTCAGGGCGGGTTAACCGTTCTATTCCCAAGTGCAGCGGGTTGCTACCTCAAGGGGTTAATATTTTCCAAATTCCTCTCATTTAAAACATGTTAGTTTTAAACATACCGGCCACCTTAGGGTCTCCCTAAAGACAAACTTAGGCGTTGGCAATCTCTGTCTGAGCAGAGTTGGTTTGATCTTCGTCAAGTTGAACCACTTCACTTTGTGGCCAACACGAGTAAGGTTGTTGTAACCACTCAGGTCCCTTTATCCAGAGAGTACATGTCTTGAAAATTAGAGGACTGAGACCTCTAGAACCTACGTCGGCCGCATTGTGCTCCGACGTTACATGACGCCAGTGGTCACTCGGAAAATTTGTCTGTATTTGAGCGACTCGATTACCCACAAATGTTTTCAGAGTGTGTGGTTCCTTGCGCAACCAGGCAAGAACTATCATAGAGTCCGAGAAGCAATGTACAGCCTCCGGTTGTTTTGGAATATTTTCGAGAATATTCTCGAGAAGTTTGGCGAGAAGATGCGCCGCACATAATTCCAGACGAGGTATAGTAATTTTTTTCAAAGGCGCTACACGCGTCTTTGCACAGAGCAATTGAACCACTGGTTTATCGTTTAGATAACTGCTAACATAGACAACGGCACAGTAGCCTCGCTCGGAGGCATCCGCAAATCCGATAAGATCGAATTTCGAACCCAAACAGGCTAACCTTGGTATCGAATAGTTGGATATACAATCGATCTCGTTCAGAAACAAGTTCCACTCTGAGACAATATGAGCGGGAGGTTCTTCATCCCATTCTACCTTTGATTTCCAAAGCTCTTGCATGATGAGTTTAAGAAACATCACCAATGGGGACATAATGCCTAATGGATCATAGATCCTTGCAATGCAGGACAAAATGTTTCTTTTGGTGCACAAATCGTCGGGTTTTGAGACCGTATACTCGTAGCAGTCGGACTTGCAAACCCATTTGACACCTAACAATTTCACTGACTCGTCGTCATTGAAGTGGACATCTTTCACTGCGCGTGCATTGTCTGGTAGTTCCTCCAGTATTGTTTGAGAATTACTGGCCCATTTTCGGAGGGTGAATCCTCCCCTTTCGAATATATCCGTGAGTTCACGGCGCAGTGTCAGTGCTGACTGAATGTCTTCAGCTCCAGTCACAACATCGTCCATATAGACATCATTTTGCAGGACTTTAGCTGCTAAGGGATATTGATCCCCTTCGTCTTGAGCCAACTGCTCAACTGTACGCAACGCCAAGAACGGCGAACAATTCAAACCAAAGCAGATAGTGTTGAATTGGTACACAATAGGATGTGTGGCCTCCGCAGGTTTCCAAATGAACCTTAGAAATCGTTGATGCTCGCGTACAACTCTAATTTGTAGGAACATCTGTTTTAAATCCCCCGTAATTAAAATAGGATAAAATCTATTTCGCAAATGAAGAGTGAAGATACTCTTCTGTAGTACCGGACCAGGATACAAGTAGTCATTAATCGACTTTCCATTAGACGATGGCTTTGAAGCATTGAACACAATGCGTACCGGTGTCGTCGCACTATCAGGTTTAACCACGGCATGGTGTGGAATATAGTACGAATCCTGATCATTTAAATTGGGTTGCACATCAAGTCTAGTGACGTAACCCTTTTGCAAATATTCTTCGAATATTGCATCATAAGCCTTGAGTAACTCTGGGCTTTTACTCAAGCGAGTCAGCTGTGCGTGACAAATGGACAAAGCTTTCTTGTATGAATTGCCTAGTACTGGTGGGTACTGTTTAAAAGGTAAAGAAACCGTGTATTTTCCCTCGGAGTTTCTTTGGGTAGTATTGACAAAATGGTCCTCCACCATTTTATCCTCCGGTTTAGTGACAACCGATGGAGTTGGAACATTTTCCAATTCCCAAAATTTAGACAACAGTTCGTGGGTATCTTCTTGTGTGTATGTATGATACGACACCACAGCATTGCTTGTTTGCTTGCTGGTATATTCTCCCATAACCACCCAACCAAAGATTGTTTTGATGGCGGTGAGTGTGCCATCGACTCCTTTCTTAACTCCGTTACGAATGACCTGACCCCAAATGTCAGCTCCTAACAGCATGTTTATTCGTTGAGATTTATAGCATTCGGGATCCGAAAGTTGGATATTTCCAAATTGTTTAAAGGTATCCCGAGATATTGGATAATCTGGGATTCTGCCTGTAATGTTGTCGATTACAATGCAACTCAAATCGAGAACTGGAGTTTCTCTACGACATGGTTTGATTTTGGTATGTATAATACCACTAGTGTCCTTGACGTGGGTGTCACTGATTGACATAATCTTTGTTTGACACGCTTCAATAGACAGATTTAAATTGTGGACACAACGACTTGTGATGTAGGATTTCTGCGATCCTGTATCCAATAAGGCACGTACAACATGTACCTTTCCTGCACTGTCAAATATATGCAGTTTTGCAGTGGGTAGTAATACCGAAGTATGTTTTCTGTGTTGACTTAGTGAATAAGTCCTAGCAGACATTGACGTAGTAGTTTCAGAATTACTACTACTGGCTTGAGAGTTTGCATCACTCTTGGGTGATGACGGACGATTTTTTTGCACAGATTGTTTATCACGCTTGGGTGATAACGACTTGTTCGACCTTTCACCAAAATGCAGCAGCGTATGGTGAGTTTTGTTACACGTTCTGCATGTGGCTGTACTAGGACAGTTCGGGCGTATGTGACCCATTCTAAGACAGTTGATGCACAACTTGTGTTTAATTGCAGCATCATGTCTTCCTTTAGGTTTAAGAGCTATAAACCCTTCACACTGACTGATGTAGTGAGATTTTCTGCAATACGGACAATTCGTATCAGTTGCCAATGTCATCGCTCGCGATGCTGGCTTGTGCCTTTTGATTGGCTCGTGAGTTTTGACAGGTCTGTCTGCTTGACCTTTTGCACATCTTGGAGTGCATTCAGATGTACCGACCTCAACAACCTAGGACGATAATATTCATCTGTGATGGCGTTCCATGCAATATCAAAACTATCAGCTTTGACGGGGATATTTGTAATAAGCCTAGCGGCTTCCCCTTTTAAAGATAACTTGAGATATTGAAGTCGTTCAATATCTGACAAACTGTCCCGATTTATCACCAACTGTGTGAATAAATCGTAAAAATTCATAAAAGTTGTTTTCTCCCCATCGAATGTTGGGAGATTCAATTTAGGCAAGCTGGGTTGCATATATCGCAAAGATTGCGCTGATTGAATCGAATGTGATTCTGATTTAGCTCTGTCGGACCCTGACTGTGATCCGGTGTCTCCACTGAACATAAGTTTGTAATTGACACGTATGTCGCAAATGAGTTCTTTTATTTCATTAAACAAATTCTTAACTCGGGAAATTTCTGCCAATATATCCTCGTCGGGATTTTTGGTTTGTTCTAACTTTGAAGAATATTCACAATAAGTACGATTGAATTCTTGTTCCCAAGCTGCGAGAGACGGAAAAGTTACCTCAAATTTCACTTTACTTTTTTCATCAGTCTCTGAAGAATAGACTGATAGACGACGAATATCTTCTGTCACAACCTCTAATTGTTTGTGCAGTAGTTTAGCCATTTTAGAGTGTGCTAATAAATGCAATTACTAATACCAAAGTAACTAGAAACAATAATTATCTCCGAATACCGCCAAATCCGGCTCGAAGAAGACCAAATGTAACTAGAAACAATAATTATCTCCGAATACCGCCAAATCCGGCTCGACAGAAGACCAAATGTAACGTCCATCCGGCTCGAAGGACCAAATGTTGCGTCCCTCCGGTGCGAAGGACTAAGTAATAAGGACCTAATGGCTCGAAGGACCAAATGTTCAAACCCTAAACCAGCGAATCCGGTCTAGAAGAACCAAAATGTTTTGATCCTGCTCGCAAGCCCAAATGCGATGTCTCTAGATCAGCGAATCCGGTCTAGAAACACCAACAATGTGTTTGATGTTAAATTCAATGAATAAAACAAAACTATATGTAAACCAAAATAATTACAACCTTCGATAGCTGGTTCACATCACTGGACTTGGCCAATAAACGGGATAATACTAATTTGTGAAATGTACTAATTAAAACGAACGAAGGACCAGTTAGTTTTACGAACTAACAAACGTGCTAAATATAATTGCAACAAAATAACAAACAACTGAAAACCAATTCTGAGAAATATGTGATAGCGTATTGAATACAAGTGACATAAACAATAATAAACCAAAGATAAACAAATACGATATTTGTATAAATTAACTAAATCATTTCATAAGTGTATGAACAAACAAATGTAGTTAAACAATATTAAGAACTCTAAATGAACTTAATAACAACCAACTAGACTGCAAAACTTGTTGCATTGAATGTACCTAGTCGACAATAACAGCAGATGCGCTGTGAATGACGTCACTCGAAGGTGGACGTGTGTAAACAAGTTTACAAAGAAATAATAATAATTTCACCCAAGGAAATATGAATCAAATCCCTAACAACACGAATTCCGTGAGAAATCAAATTGTACAGTTCGATTTTACAATTGATTCCTGAGATGTGTCTATTAGCTGCATAAAATGGCGCCGGAAAGTATTCGCGGACTATAAAGTACCAAATTAAATGAAACCCGAACGATACTCCTT
Source organism: Harpalus rubripes (assembly GCA_963082715.1). Classification (NCBI taxonomy): domain Eukaryota; kingdom Metazoa; phylum Arthropoda; class Insecta; order Coleoptera; family Carabidae; genus Harpalus; species Harpalus rubripes. The sequence goes on from OY720457.1 coordinate 32,065,929, forward strand.
GAATTAGTCGTGTTAGGCTAATCAAGCTACGCGTACGATAATTAAACAACCAATTACTTTACTGACCATATGAAAATCAGAAAGTTTTATGCAAAATGGTGGAAAATTCCACTCTCGCGGACGACGACGCGATACGTGTTTACCGTTTGCAAGCCAGAGACACTCTGAGTTCAGCGCAGTCGACCAACGCTGTAGCAGCTGCACACTGGGCGTGTGGGTGCGCGCGCACTCGCGTGAAGCCAGATGCAATAATATTAATATTAATAATTAGTTTAAGATACTACAGCTATTTCAAACAATACTAAAATTAAACTTAAACACGTAAAAACATATAACTAATTTTTCCAAGTAACAGAAACAGTTATTTCTATTTATTTATTGACTTATTTAAATAGAGTCAGGGCGGGTTAACCGTTCTATTCCCAAGTGCAGCGGGTTGCTACCTCAAGGGGTTAATATTTTCCAAATTCCTCTCATTTAAAACATGTTAGTTTTAAACATACCGGCCACCTTAGGGTCTCCCTAAAGACAAACTTAGGCGTTGGCAATCTCTGTCTGAGCAGAGTTGGTTTGATCTTCGTTAAGTTGAACCACTTCACTTTGTGGCCAACACGAGTAAGGTTGTTGTAACCACTCAGGTCCCTTTATCCAGAGAGTACATGTCTTGAAAATTAGAGGACTGAGACCTCTAGAACCTACGTCGGCCGCATTGTGTTCCGACGTTACATGACGCCAGTGTTCACTCGGAAAATTTGTCTGTATTTGAGCGACTCGATTACCCACAAATGTTTTCAGAGTGTGTGGTTCCTTGCGCAACCAGGCAAGAACTATCATAGAGTCCGAGAAGCAATGTACAGCCTCCGGTTGTTTTGGAATATTTTCGAGAATATTCTCGAGAAGTTTGGCGAGAAGATGCGCCGCACATAATTCCAGACGAGGTATAGTAATTTTTTTCAAAGGCGCTACACGCGTCTTTGCACAGAGCAATTGAACCACTGGTTTATCGTTTAGATAACTGCTAACATAGACAACGGCACAGTAGCCTCGCTCGGAGGCATCCGCAAATCCGATAAGATCGAATTTCGAACCCAAACAGGCTAACCTTGGTATCGAATAGTTGGATATACAATCGATCTCGTTCAGAAACAAGTTCCACTCTGAGACAATATGAGCGGGAGGTTCTTCATCCCATTCTACCTTTGATTTCCAAAGCTCTTGCATGATGAGTTTAAGAAACATCACCAATGGGGACATAATGCCTAATGGATCATAGATCCTTGCAATGCAGGACAAAATGTTTCTTTTGGTGCACAAATCGTCGGGTTTTGAGACCGTATACTCGTAGCAGTCGGACTTGCAAACCCATTTGACACCTAACAATTTCACTGACTCGTCGTCATTGAAGTGGACATCTTTCACTGCGCGTGCATTGTCTGGTAGTTCCTCCAGTATTGTTTGAGAATTACTGGCCCATTTTCGGAGGGTGAATCCTCCCCTTTCGAATATATCCGTGAGTTCACGGCGCAGTGTCAGTGCTGACTGAATGTCTTCAGCTCCAGTCACAACATCGTCCATATAGACATCATTTTGCAGGACTTTAGCTGCTAAGGGATATTGATCCCCTTCGTCTTGAGCCAACTGCTCAACTGTACGCAACGCCAAGAACGGCGAACAATTCAAACCAAAGCAGATAGTGTTGAATTGGTACACAATAGGATGTGTGGCCTCCGCAGGTTTCCAAATGAACCTTAGAAATCGTTGATGCTCGCGTACAACTCTAATTTGTAGGAACATCTGTTTTAAATCCCCCGTAATTAAAATAGGATAAAATCTATTTCGCAAATGAAGAGTGAAGATACTCTTCTGTAGTACCGGACCAGGATACAAGTAGTCATTAATCGACTTTCCATTAGACGATGGCTTTGAAGCATTGAACACAATGCGTACCGGTGTCGTCGCACTATCAGGTTTAACCACGGCATGGTGTGGAATATAGTACGAATCCTGATCATTTAAATTGGGTTGCACATCAAGTCTAGTGACGTAACCCTTTTGCAAATATTCTTCGAATATTGCATCATAAGCCTTGAGTAACTCTGGGCTTTTACTCAAGCGAGTCAGCTGTGCGTGACAAATGGACAAAGCTTTCTTGTATGAATTGCCTAGTACTGGTGGGTACTGTTTAAAAGGTAAAGAAACCGTGTATTTTCCCTCGGAGTTTCTTTGGGTAGTATTGACAAAATGGTCCTCCACCATTTTATCCTCCGGTTTAGTGACAACCGATGGAGTTGGAACATTTTCCAATTCCCAAAATTTAGACAACAGTTCGTGGGTATCTTCTTGTGTGTATGTATGATACGACACCACAGCATTGCTTGTTTGCTTGCTGGTATATTCTCCCATAACCACCCAACCAAAGATTGTTTTGATGGCGGTGAGTGTGCCATCGACTCCTTTCTTAACTCCGTTACGAATGACCTGACCCCAAATGTCAGCTCCTAACAGCATGTTTATTCGTTGAGATTTATAGCATTCGGGATCCGAAAGTTGGATATTTCCAAATTGTTTAAAGGTATCCCCGAGATATTGGATAATCTGGGATTCTGCCTGTAATGTTGTCGATTACAATGCAACTCAAATCGAGAACTGGAGTTTCTCTACGACATGGTTTGATTTTGGTATGTATAATACCACTAGTGTCCTTGACGTGGGTGTCACTGATTGACATAATCTTTGTTTGACACGCTTCAATAGACAGATTTAAATTGTGGACACAACGACTTGTGATGTAGGATTTCTGCGATCCTGTATCCAATAAGGCACGTACAACATGTACCTTTCCTGCACTGTCAAATATATGCAGTTTTGCAGTGGGTAGTAATACCGAAGTATGTTTTCTGTGTTGACTTAGTGAATAAGTCCTAGCAGACATTGACGTAGTAGTTTCAGAATTACTACTACTGGCTTGAGAGTTTGCATCACTCTTGGGTGATGACGGACGATTTTTTTGCACAGATTGTTTATCACGCTTGGGTGATAACGACTTGTTCGACCTTTCACCAAAATGCAGCAGCGTATGGTGAGTTTTGTTACACGTTCTGCATGTGGCTGTACTAGGACAGTTCGGGCGTATGTGACCCATTCTAAGACAGTTGATGCACAACTTGTGTTTAATTGCAGCATCATGTCTTCCTTTAGGTTTAAGAGCTATAAACCCTTCACACTGACTGATGTAGTGAGATTTTCTGCAATACGGACAATTCGTATCAGTTGCCAATGTCATCGCTCGCGATGCTGGCTTGTGCCTTTTGATTGGCTCGTGAGTTTTGACAGGTCTGTCTGCTTGACCTTTTGCACATCTTGGAGTGCATTCAGATGTACCGACCTCAACAACCTAGGACGATAATATTCATCTGTGATGGCGTTCCATGCAATATCAAAACTATCAGCTTTGACGGGGATATTTGTAATAAGCCTAGCGGCTTCCCCTTTTAAAGATAACTTGAGATATTGAAGTCGTTCAATATCTGACAAACTGTCCCGATTTATCACCAACTGTGTGAATAAATCGTAAAAATTCATAAAAGTTGTTTTCTCCCCATCGAATGTTGGGAGATTCAATTTAGGCAAGCTGGGTTGCATATATCGCAAAGATTGCGCTGATTGAATCGAATGTGATTCTGATTTAGCTCTGTCGGACCCTGACTGTGATCCGGTGTCTCCACTGAACATAAGTTTGTAATTGACACGTATGTCGCAAATGAGTTCTTTTATTTCATTAAACAAATTCTTAACTCGGGAAATTTCTGCCAATATATCCTCGTCGGGATTTTTGGTTTGTTCTAACTTTGAAGAATATTCACAATAAGTACGATTGAATTCTTGTTCCCAAGCTGCGAGAGACGGAAAAGTTACCTCAAATTTCACTTTACTTTTTTCATCAGTCTCTGAAGAATAGACTGATAGACGACGAATATCTTCTGTCACAACCTCTAATTGTTTGTGCAGTAGTTTAGCCATTTTAGAGTGTGCTAATAAATGCAATTACTAATACCAAAGTAACTAGAAACAATAATTATCTCCGAATACCGCCAAATCCGGCTCGAAGAAGACCAAATGTAACTAGAAACAATAATTATCTCCGAATACCGCCAAATCCGGCTCGACAGAAGACCAAATGTAACGTCCATCCGGCTCGAAGGACCAAATGTTGCGTCCCTCCGGTGCGAAGGACTAAGTAATAAGGACCTAATGGCTCGAAGGACCAAATGTTCAAACCCTAAACCAGCGAATCCGGTCTAGAAGAACCAAAATGTTTTGATCCTGCTCGCAAGCCCAAATGCGATGTCTCTAGATCAGCGAATCCGGTCTAGAAACACCAACAATGTGTTTGATGTTAAATTCAATGAATAAAACAAAACTATATGTAAACCAAAATAATTACAACCTTCGATAGCTGGTTCACATCACTGGACTTGGCCAATAAACGGGATAATACTAATTTGTGAAATGTACTAATTAAAACGAACGAAGGACCAGTTAGTTTTACGAACTAACAAACGTGCTAAATATAATTGCAACAAAATAACAAACAACTGAAAACCAATTCTGAGAAATATGTGATAGCGTATTGAATACAAGTGACATAAACAATAATAAACCAAAGATAAACAAATACGATATTTGTATAAATTAACTAAATCATTTCATAAGTGTATGAACAAACAAATGTAGTTAAACAATATTAAGAACTCTAAATGAACTTAATAACAACCAACTAGACTGCAAAACTTGTTGCATTGAATGTACCTAGTCGACAATAACAGCAGATGCGCTGTGAATGACGTCACTCGAAGGTGGACGTGTGTAAACAAGTTTACAAAGAAATAATAATAATTTCACCCAAGGAAATATGAATCAAATCCCTAACAACACGAATTCCGTGAGAAATCAAATTGTACAGTTCGATTTTACAATTGATTCCTGAGATGTGTCTATTAGCTGCATAAAATGGCGCCGGAAAGTATTCGCGGACTATAAAGTACCAAATTAAATGAAACCCGAACGATACTCCTTGAATTAGTCGTGTTAGGCTAATCAAGCTACGCGTACGATAATTAAACAACCAATTACTTTACTGACCATATGAAAATCAGAAAGTTTTATGCAAAATGGTGGAAAATTCCACTCTCGCGGACGACGACGCGATACGTGTTTACCGTTTGCAAGCCAGAGACACTCTGAGTTCAGCGCAGTCGACCAACGCTGTAGCAGCTGCACACTGGGCGTGTGGGTGCGCGCGCACTCGCGTGAAGCCAGATGCAATAATATTAATATTAATAATTAGTTTAAGATACTACAGCTATTTCAAACAATACTAAAATTAAACTTAAACACGTAAAAACATATAACTAATTTTTCCAAGTAACAGAAACAGTTATTTCTATTTATTTATTGACTTATTTAAATAGAGTCAGGGCGGGTTAACCGTTCTATTCCCAAGTGCAGCGGGTTGCTACCTCAAGGGGTTAATATTTTCCAAATTCCTCTCATTTAAAACATGTTAGTTTTAAACATACCGGCCACCTTAGGGTCTCCCTAAAGACAAACTTAGGCGTTGGCAATCTCTGTCTGAGCAGAGTTGGTTTGATCTTCGTTAAGTTGAACCACTTCACTTTGTGGCCAACACGAGTAAGGTTGTTGTAACCACTCAGGTCCCTTTATCCAGAGAGTACATGTCTTGAAAATTAGAGGACTGAGACCTCTAGAACCTACGTCGGCCGCATTGTGTTCCGACGTTACATGACGCCAGTGTTCACTCGGAAAATTTGTCTGTATTTGAGCGACTCGATTACCCACAAATGTTTTCAGAGTGTGTGGTTCCTTGCGCAACCAGGCAAGAACTATCATAGAGTCCGAGAAGCAATGTACAGCCTCCGGTTGTTTTGGAATATTTTCGAGAATATTCTCGAGAAGTTTGGCGAGAAGATGCGCCGCACATAATTCCAGACGAGGTATAGTAATTTTTTTCAAAGGCGCTACACGCGTCTTTGCACAGAGCAATTGAACCACTGGTTTATCGTTTAGATAACTGCTAACATAGACAACGGCACAGTAGCCTCGCTCGGAGGCATCCGCAAATCCGATAAGATCGAATTTCGAACCCAAACAGGCTAACCTTGGTATCGAATAGTTGGATATACAATCGATCTCGTTCAGAAACAAGTTCCACTCTGAGACAATATGAGCGGGAGGTTCTTCATCCCATTCTACCTTTGATTTCCAAAGCTCTTGCATGATGATTTTAAGAAACATCACCAATGGGGACATAATGCCTAATGGATCATAGATCCTTGCAATGCAGGACAAAATGTTTCTTTTGGTGCACAAATCGTCGGGTTTTGAGACCGTATACTCGTAGCAGTCGGACTTGCAAACCCATTTGACACCTAACAATTTCACTGACTCGTCGTCATTGAAGTGGACATCTTTCACTGCGCGTGCATTGTCTGGTAGTTCCTCCAGTATTGTTTGAGAATTACTGGCCCATTTTCGGAGGGTGAATCCTCCCCTTTCGAATATATCCGTGAGTTCACGGCGCAGTGTCAGTGCTGACTGAATGTCTTCAGCTCCAGTCACAACATCGTCCATATAGACATCATTTTGCAGGACTTTAGCTGCTAAGGGATATTGATCCCCTTCGTCTTGAGCCAACTGCTCAACTGTACGCAACGCCAAGAACGGCGAACAATTCAAACCAAAGCAGATAGTGTTGAATTGGTACACAATAGGAAGTGTGGCCTCCGCAGGTTTCCAAATGAACCTTAGAAATCGTTGATGCTCGCGTACAACTCTAATTTGTAGGAACATCTGTTTTAAATCCCCCGTAATTAAAATAGGATAAAATCTATTTCGCAAATGAAGAGTGAAGATACTCTTCTGTAGTACCGGACCAGGATACAAGTAGTCATTAATCGACTTTCCATTAGACGATGGCTTTGAAGCATTGAACACAATGCGTACCGGTGTCGTCGCACTATCAGGTTTAACCACGGCATGGTGTGGAATATAGTACGAATCCTGATCATTTAAATTGGGTTGCACATCAAGTCTAGTGACGTAACCCTTTTGCAAATATTCTTCGAATATTGCATCATAAGCCTTGAGTAACTCTGGGTTTTTACTCAAGCGAGTCAGCTGTGCGTGACAAATGGACAAAGCTTTCTTGTATGAATTGCCTAGTACTGGTGGGTACTGTTTAAAAGGTAAAGAAACCGTGTATTTTCCCTCGGAGTTTCTTTGGGTAGTATTGACAAAATGGTCCTCCACCATTTTATCCTCCGGTTTAGTGACAACCGATGGAGTTGGAACATTTTCCAATTCCCAAAATTTAGACAACAGTTCGTGGGTATCTTCTTGTGTGTATGTATGATACGACACCACAGCATTGCTTGTTTGCTTGCTGGTATATTCTCCCATAACCACCCAACCAAAGATTGTTTTGATGGCGGTGAGTGTGCCATCGACTCCTTTCTTAACTCCGTTACGAATGACCTGACCCCAAATGTCAGCTCCTAACAGCATGTCTATTCGTTGAGATTTATAGCATTCGGGATCCGAAAGTTGGATATTTCCAAATTGTTTAAAGGTATCCCGAGATATTGGATAATCTGGGATTCTGCCTGTAATGTTGTCGATTACAATGCAACTCAAATCGAGAACTGGAGTTTCTCTACGACATGGTTTGATTTTGGTATGTATAATACCACTAGTGTCCTTGACGTGGGTGTCACTGATTGACATAATCTTTGTTTGACACGCTTCAATAGACAGATTTAAATTGTGGACACAACGACTTGTGATGTAGGATTTCTGCGATCCTGTATCCAATAAGGCACGTACAACATGTACCTTTCCTGCACTGTCAAATATATGCAGTTTTGCAGTGGGTAGTAATACCGAAGTATGTTTTCTGTGTTGACTTAGTGAATAAGTCCTAGCAGACATTGACGTAGTAGTTTCAGAATTACTACTACTGGCTTGAGAGTTTGCATCACTCTTGGGTGATGACGGACGATTTTTTTGCACAGATTGTTTATCACGCTTGGGTGATAACGACTTGTTCGACCTTTCACCAAAATGCAGCAGCGTATGGTGAGTTTTGTTACACGTTCTGCATGTGGCTGTACTAGGACAGTTCGGGCGTATGTGACCCATTCTAAGACAGTTGATGCACAACTTGTGTTTAATTGCAGCATCATGTCTTCCTTTAGGTTTAAGAGCTATAAACCCTTCACACTGACTGATGTAGTGAGATTTTCTGCAATACGGACAATTCGTATCAGTTGCCAATGTCATCGCTCGCGATGCTGGCTTGTGCCTTTTGATTGGCTCGTGAGTTTTGACAGGTCTGTCTGCTTGACCTTTTGCACATCTTGGAGTGCATTCAGATGTACCGACCTCAACAACCTAGGACGATAATATTCATCTGTGATGGCGTTCCATGCAATATCAAAACTATCAGCTTTGACGGGGATATTTGTAATAAGCCTAGCGGCTTCCCCTTTTAAAGATAACTTGAGATATTGAAGTCGTTCAATATCTGACAAACTGTCCCGATTTATCACCAACTGTGTGAATAAATCGTAAAAATTCATAAAAGTTGTTTTCTCCCCATCGAATGTTGGGAGATTCAATTTAGGCAAGCTGGGTTGCATATATCGCAAAGATTGCGCTGATTGAATCGAATGTGATTCTGATTTAGCTCTGTCGGACCCTGACTGTGATCCGGTGTCTCCACTGAACATAAGTTTGTAATTGACACGTATGTCGCAAATGAGTTCTTTTATTTCATTAAACAAATTCTTAACTCGGGAAATTTCTGCCAATATATCCTCGTCGGGATTTTTGGTTTGTTCTAACTTTGAAGAATATTCACAATAAGTACGATTGAATTCTTGTTCCCAAGCTGCGAGAGACGGAAAAGTTACCTCAAATTTCACTTTACTTTTTTCATCAGTCTCTGAAGAATAGACTGATAGACGACGAATATCTTCTGTCACAACCTCTAATTGTTTGTGCAGTAGTTTAGCCATTTTAGAGTGTGCTAATAAATGCAATTACTAATACCAAAGTAACTAGAAACAATAATTATCTCCGAATACCGCCAAATCCGGCTCGAAGAAGACCAAATGTAACTAGAAACAATAATTATCTCCGAATACCGCCAAATCCGGCTCGACAGAAGACCAAATGTAACGTCCATCCGGCTCGAAGGACCAAATGTTGCGTCCCTCCGGTGCGAAGGACTAAGTAATAAGGACCTAATGGCTCGAAGGACCAAATGTTCAAACCCTAAACCAGCGAATCCGGTCTAGAAGAACCAAAATGTTTTGATCCTGCTCGCAAGCCCAAATGCGATGTCTCTAGATCAGCGAATCCGGTCTAGAAACACCAACAATGTGTTTGATGTTAAATTCAATGAATAAAACAAAACTATATGTAAACCAAAATAATTACAACCTTCGATAGCTGGTTCACATCACTGGACTTGGCCAATACACGGGATAATACTAATTTGTGAAATGTACTAATTAAAACGAACGAAGGACCAGTTAGTTTTACGAACTAACAAACGTGCTAAATATAATTGCAACAAAATAACAAACAACTGAAAACCAATTCTGAGAAATATGTGATAGCGTATTGAATACAAGTGACATAAACAATAATAAACCAAAGATAAACAAATACGATATTTGTATAAATTAACTAAATCATTTCATAAGTGTATGAACAAACAAATGTAGTTAAACAATATTAAGAACTCTAAATGAACTTAATAACAACCAACTAGACTGCAAAACTTGTTGCATTGAATGTACCTAGTCGACAATAACAGCAGATGCGCTGTGAATGACGTCACTCGAAGGTGGACGTGTGTAAACAAGTTTACAAAGAAATAATAATAATTTCACCCAAGGAAATATGAATCAAATCCCTAACAACACGAATTCCGTGAGAAATCAAATTGTACAGTTCGATTTTACAATTGATTCCTGAGATGTGTCTATTAGCTGCATAAAATGGCGCCGGAAAGTATTCGCGGACTATAAAGTACCAAATTAAATGAAACCCGAACGATACTCCTTGAATTAGTCGTGTTAGGCTAATCAAGCTACGCGTACGATAATTAAACAACCAATTACTTTACTGACCATATGAAAATCAGAAAGTTTTATGCAAAATGGTGGAAAATTCCACTCTCGCGGACGACGACGCGATACGTGTTTACCGTTTGCAAGCCAGAGACACTCTGAGTTCAGCGCAGTCGACCAACGCTGTAGCAGCTGCACACTGGGCGTGTGGGTGCGCGCGCACTCGCGTGAAGCCAGATGCAATAATATTAATATTAATAATTAGTTTAAGATACTACAGCTATTTCAAACAATACTAAAATTAAACTTAAACACGTAAAAACATATAACTAATTTTTCCAAGTAACAGAAACAGTTATTTCTATTTATTTATTGACTTATTTAAATAGAGTCAGGGCGGGTTAACCGTTCTATTCCCAAGTGCAGCGGGTTGCTACCTCAAGGGGTTAATATTTTCCAAATTCCTCTCATTTAAAACATGTTAGTTTTAAACAGAATCTATTATAATTCTGATGAGCAACAGTAAGTGCAGAAAGAGGAGCTATTCAGAACTGAAAAGAAAAAGAAACGAAAAAGAAGAAGAGGAAATCTTCAAAAAAGTAATATTATTCCAAGAACTCCTCCTAAAACGAATAAGGAAAAGGAAAATAGTCAAAACACAAATAATACAGAAATGGAAGAAATTAAGAAACTATTGGTGAATTTGAATAATGAAATAAAAGAAGAAATGACACTGAATAAAGATGATTTAAAAGAACTCATAGATCAAAATAATTCCCTAATTACAAAACTACAAACCGACACGCAGGAAAAATAAAAGAAATGGGAAGAGGAAAATTGTCAAATTTTACCACAGACTTGAGAAACTAGAAGAGCTGGAAAAGAAATATAATAGTGAGAAGAAAAACAATATAATCATAAAAGGTCTGCAAATAGAGGAATATGAACAACATGTGAAAGGCAAAGTAAAAACTTTATAAAAGAGGGACTATTGACGCGGAAAATAGAAAAGTCAACAAAATTACTACAAATGATCAACGTGTGATTTTAGTGGTTGAACTTAATGACTGAAATGACAAAATTTAAATTATGAAGAACAAAAACAAATTGTGCACTAAACGAATATACATTCAATTTAATTTAACAAAAGAAGGACGAAAAATTCAATCAGTAATTAGGCAAAAGGCCAAAGAAGAAAAGCTGAAAGGAAACACGATCAATATCGGGCACTTGAAAATGATTATCAACTGAATAAATTTCATTTGGAAAAATAGGAACAACGAACTGGAGCAAGTTCAATCAGGAAAGGGCAACGAATACGGAAAATAGCATTCAAAAAACCGATACAGACTATACTAACAGAACGTACGGAAACGACAACAGCAAAGAAAAAAAAATGGCCAGGGTTTACAACAATAATTATAAAAATAAAAATAGTCAACAGTACGAAAATATAAAAATAGGGACTTGGAATGTGAGAGGCATAAATGGAAAAGAGTTCGAACTTATGAAAGAATTTGAAAAATCGGATATATGCATATTGAGTATTACAAAAACAAACAAGAAAGGGAAGGGAATGGAAACTTTGAAAGTACATGTATTAATTAACAGCGGAGTAGATATTAAAGAAAATGTAAAGGAAGGAGTTGTATGCCTATTAAGGGGATATCTGATAAATAAAATACATACATGGGAATTTCATTCAGAATGAGCACTTTCTGTTACTGTTACGATTGGAGAGAGAAAAACAACTATAGTGGTAATGTATGAACCAAACGATAACGAGAACAGCAACACAAAAATATATATTCTGAGAAGAATTACAGGAGATAGTTGAAAAATCCGGTCCTGGCCAAATGTTGAAAAGTGTGAATGATTTGTGCTCCGTAATAAATTACAAATTGCTGAGAAATTATCAAAATATAATCCAAAAGTGCAAGATGAAAGTATGAATTAAAGATACCAAGTGCATCTAAGAACAACCTGCATCTATTAGAGTAAGTTTGAACTAGTACTTTAAATAAAATAACAACGAAATTGAATGAACTGCACGGAACGATAAAGAATCAAGGTCCAACGAACAGCAAATAAATAAATAAATAAATAAATATTGATATATAAAAACCTCGATAGACAAATACAAAAAACAGGAACGGCTCTTAAATAATTAGAAGCTAACAAAATGGATTCAGACGATGGTTATTCCACAGATGAGAAAAAACGGAAAGCAATAAGAGAACCTCAAAATGTATTTTCTATGAGCAAAAAGACATTAAGAACTCCTAATAAAACATCAAAACAAGATGGAGATAAGTTAGATATACTATTGAGCATGGTGGCAGAGATGAAAGATGACCAGAGACATATAAAGGAAGAAATACATCATATAAGAATATAACAAGATGAATTCAAGAAGGAAATAAAAAGAATAACAATGGAAAATAAGGAATTAGAAAAAGAAAACGAAAAGATAAGAAATGAAAACAAGGAAACTAAAGAAGAACTAGAAGAAATAAAAAGATCGACGGAAATATATGATAAAGAAAGAAGGAGAAATAACATCATCATGTCAGGAATAAAGATAGATACAGATGACTAAAATATAATTAAAGAGGCAACAGAAAATATAATAAAAAAATACCTAGAGCTGGATATTAATATCAAAAGAGCTAAGAAAATTAAAAGGAAAGCGTACGTAATAGAATTAAACAAGGAAGAAGAAAAATTAAGGTATTACAAAATAAATATAAGTTAAAAGAAATTAAGACGGAACAGATATACATTAATGAAGACCTTACGAAAAAGGAAATGGAAAAACGAAAACAGATTCTTGAAAGAGCAAAAGAAGAGACAAATAAAGAAAAAACGGTAAAAATCGGGTACAACAAAATAGTAGTAGATGGGAAAGAGTGGAGATGGAATGATAAAGAAAATAAAATAGAAATACCACACAATCCAAAAAACTAGGTGAGGCAGAACAAAAGATACAGAACATAAGTAAGGAATAATTTTAGCAACGATATAAGTAAAGATAATAGCAGATATGAATTTATTAATGAAAACAACTTGGGTAATAAAAAGGTACAAAATACTAACAAAAATAAAAAAAATAAAAAAATACTAATATATGGGGTCAACAAAAATTTAAAAATAAAAAACTGAATAAAAAAAATGGGGGCTCAAAAAAAGAAGAAGGAAAAAATGTACAAATAGGAACATGTAATGATGGAAATAGTGCAGGAAGTAAGGTGGGAAGAAAAAGGAAGAATGGACAGAAAATCTTACAATAATATATTCAGAAGATAAACAAAAAGGACAAAGGGGGGTGGCATTCATGATTTGTGGACAGATGAGAAGGAAGATTATTTGGAAGACGTAGCTGGAAAATACACAATACACATCACAAATGATAATGGACATAGATTATTTGAACTAGCAGCAAGTTATAATATGGTAATAAGTAGTACTAAATTCAAGCACCCTAAAAGATACAAAATAACATGGAAAAGTCACAGTCGCAGATAGACCACATACTAGTTATGAAGAGACGACAAACATCAATTTTTGATGTCAGAACGTACAGGGGTGCATGTGCCGACTCAAACCACTACATGGTAGAAACAAAAGTAAGGCTAAAACAGAAAATAATTATTAAACAAAATAAGAAACAAATGGAATATCGAAGCGTTAAAATTTAAAAAAATAAGGAATTAATACACAGAGAAAATAGAAGAACAATTAAATAGTCACAGAAATGAAGAAAATAGCTTAGAAGATAACTGGATACATATAAAAACAGCTATTAATCAAGCAGCAGAAGAATGCATCGGAAAAAGTAAAAATATGAAGATAAAACGAAAGTATAATTATAAATGCAAAGTAGCCCTACAAGAAAAAGTTAAAGCAAGAATAGAGTGGATAGGAACATAGAGAAAAGAAAGGAATGTAACAAAACTATACGAAATAGTAAAATATCATGGATAGAAGCAGAATTAATGCAAATAGAAAAAGAAGGACAAAACAAAAATACCAAAAAATTCTACCAAAAAATTAAATACCAAAATAAATCATACATATCAAAGACAACTGGAATAAAGAAGGTGAAATAGTTATGGAGGAAGAACAAGTTAAGGATATTTGGATGAAATACTTCGCAGAATTATTAAATGAGGACAAACAGAGAATGTAGTTGGAGACGAAGACGGAATTATAGTCAAAGACCCTATTTTAGAAGTAAGAGGAATTCTACAAAATACTTGTAACTCTAAAACACCAGGAAAAGATGGAATAAACAATGAATTATTAAAATATGGAGGGGAAGCTCTTACAGAACACATATGTTCTAATGAAGAAAATATGGAAAGAATAACAAATACCAAAGGAATGGAAGATAGGACAAATAATAACGATTTATAAAAAAGGAGATAGATACGAATGTAAAAATTATAGAGGAATTACTCTGCTGAACACAACATGTAAAATTCTAACAACTATAATACAGAAAAGGTTACATGAGGTATCCAAAAGCATTATAGGAAAGTACCAATGTGGATTCACTAAAGGAAAATCGACAAATGATGCGATCACTGTCATAAAACAAATAATAGAAAAAGCATATAACTACAATATGAAAATCAAATTCATGTTCATTGATTGCCAGCAAGATTTCGACTCTGTAAAAAGAGACAAACTAATGTCGGCCATGAAGGAACTGGCAGTACCAACAAAACTGAGGAAATTAATTTACGCCACAATGAAAGAAACACGAGTCACTGTAAAAACGCAAACAGGAGAAACAGAAGAATTCATAACCAACAAAGGTGTTAAGCAAGGGGACTCATTGTCTGCAACACTCTTCAATATGGCATTAGAACACATAACAAGAAAAATAAAGAAGAACTCAGTAAGAACAGGAGGAGGACAAATGGTCGCATACGCGGATGATGTAGTATTGATAACTAAAAGAAGAGAGATATTGCACAAGATGCTGAAAGAAATAATTGAAGAAGGAAATAAGCAAGGATTAAAAATAAATAATAATAAAACTAAAATAATGAAATTAGGACAAGAATACGAAAGTGGAAAAATTAAAATAGGAAACTACGACTTTGAAGAGATAAATAAATTTAGATATTTAGAAGTTATGCTGTCTAGTACTGGGAAGAGATCAGAAGAAATTAATGAAAAAAATATATCAGCAAATAAAGCATTCCAAGCTAACAAAAAGATTCTGATAAACAAGATCCTATCAAGAAAAACAAAGATGAAAATTTATGAGACCTTAATAAGACCAATATTTACGTACTCAGCAGAAACCATGACCATGACAAAAAAATATGAAGAAAAACTCAGAATTGCTGAAAGAAAAAGGTGAGAAAAATCCTAGGACCAATATGTTTGGCAGAAGATGTGTTTCGAAGAAGAACGAATAGGGAAATAATACGAGAACTCAAAGAAGACATAGTAAGCAAAATAAAAGAACAAATAATAAAGTGGTTAGGGTATGTATGGAGGGCCAAAGGGGATGAATTAATAAACATTTTTATAAAATGGCAACCAGCAAGCAAGAAAAGAAGAGGAAGACCAAAGTCAACGTAGATCCAAGAAGTGAAAGAAGACCTAAGGGTACTAGGAATAAAGAATCCAGAAGATAAAGCAAAGGACCGGAAACTATGGAATAGAATAAGCAAACAGATAGGAAAATTAAATGAAGGAGCCTAATCAACTCCGAGAAGACAGATCTTGTAAGCTTCAATAGAAGCGGAGCAACTCCACGAGGAGTATTATGCCACGCATACATACATACATACATACAGTTGAAAAATTAGATAAACGGGCGGGTAGGGAATAATAACCTAGGTATTGAAAATGTAATGGGAAGAACAAGTAAAGGATATTTGGATGAAATACTTCGCAGAATTATTAAATGAGGACTCAGAACAAACAGAGAATGGGGGCTCGTGGCCGCGTGCCTGAGTGCCAGGTTGCAAATCTAGAGAACCGGGTTCGATCCCGACCGACGACAAATATTTCCAATTTTAAAAGGCACAAAATTGACCCCTGTGGTGCACTCTCCACGCCAGCAATGAGTGCTCGTGAGGTGACGCCTGGTAAGCGCCCGCACGGTGCAAATATTTCATCATTACCGAATTCTGTGTACAAAGCAGATTGGCACACCCAGCAATGGGTAATAAGCCGTGATGATATATTTATTTATTTTTATTTATGTAATGGGAACCTTTGGGAAAAGAACAAAAACAATAACGGAATTAGATTAATCAATTTTAGCATTGTTTATGACGTAATAACAGCAAATACTTTCTTCCCTCACAAGGTTATATATATATATATATATATATATATATATATATATATATATATATATATATATATATATATATATATATATTCGTCACTGTTTTAATAATAATTATACTTTTTGTAGGATTTCAGTGAAAGGGCAAGAAAGTAGAGCTCGTTCTGGATTATTTCATCAAGCTTTCGGATTTATTTAATCCTTCATCAGGATGAATACTGTGAAGTTGAGTAGTTATAAGATAGTTTCATTGAAAAATATGAAAATATAGGTGTTTTGTTACAATTTTGGAATGAATTAAATTTGGTTCTATTGAAAAGTGTGTTCATCGCACTGATGAATTCATATGGATTTGTTTCTTCTAAATTTAAGCTGCATACGTTTTATTAAAATATTCAAAATTTAGGTGTGGAAGGCCGAAAAGTTTCTAATTTTAAATTTAGTTATGATACGTAGTTTCAAAATTTGTACACTTTATGTTATCGTTCGCTGAAGAACATGATGAAATATATTTTCTTGTTTATGCAGATTTAAATAATCAAAAATTAATAAAAATTTTGGTGTAAATGGCCGAAAAGTTAAGTTTTTTACGAAAAAGGAAAAATTAGTGCATTTTTCTGGAGCATATGTTTCGAACTTTTCGAAAAAAACTACAAGAAATCCTGAACATTTGGTACCAAGAATTATTAAAACCCAACATGACTATAAATATACACAAAAGTAAAGTAATTGCAGGAAGTAGGGAAAGGAAAAACATAACCTTAAAAATTAACGGTACCTAATAAAATCCAGCAGGTGTAGAGTTTCAAATATCTGGGCAGCATTATAGTGAGCACAGGTGGAAAGCAGGAAATAAATAACAGGATACGAACAGTGTCCAGATCATATCACATGCTAAAAACTGTCTTATTTAATCACAGAAATTTATCCAGAAACACAAAGCTAACAACGTATAAAACAATATTACCAATCCTTTTGTATGGAAGTGACCCTTGGATACTAAACCAACAACAAAGCAGCAAGATACACACTAGGGAGATGAAGTGCTTAAGAAGAATAGCAAATGTGACCAAATTTGACAGGATTAGGAATAATAATATTAGAGAACGACTGGAAGAAAAAGCTGTAAAACATTATATTGAAAAAACAAGTGGTTCGACCATTTTATAAGATTACCAGACATCAGACAAGTAAAAGCAGTATGGAAAGCCAGAACAACCACCAAACGAAGCCGCGGAAGACCGCATAAATCATAAGACGTCATAGAAGACATTTTAGCACAAAACAAATGACGAAATTTATTGGAGCTGCATCTTGTGAAATATAAGAGGTACGAGGTCGGTTAAATTAGCAAAAAAATCTTATTTTGCTAGACTATTTTAATAAGCGTAAAACTATTTTATTTTCAACTGGTGGTTTTCAAACCGTGGGGATCAACTTTGTTATTTTAAGTAAGGTCATATATTTTTTCTTTATATGTTTAATACAAAATTTTATTCTGAATTCAGTGATATAGATATAATATTTTCATATTCTTACCTAACGATTCTTTTTGAGAAATATGCATATAAAGTTTTTTATTAATATGATTAAAATATAACTAAAATAAGAGTGCCATTAATGGAAAATATAAATACGTTTTATTTTTCTTACATAAAATTAGAATACCATGAAAGAAATACGTGAATATTTTATACGCGTTGATGACATTTATGATAAGTGACAGAAGAAAATATTTACTCCTTTCTGCCAGGGCACTCTAATTCTACGTAAAAAATAACATGTATTCATTTTTCCATTCGTAGCTCTCGTTGCACTTATATTTTAATCATATAAAATTTTACATGCATGGCTTTAAAAAATCGTTGTAAGGGTATGAAAATCATTGAATTCATTATTCTATCTAATAAGTAAATAAAAAATATATGATCCTATTTAAATTAACATAGTTGGTGCCCAGAATTTGTAAACTACTGCTTGAAAAAAATTAAATTGACGCTCATTAAAATAGTGTAGTAAAATAAAAATTGTTTGCTAATTTAACCGACATCGTAGCTCTTATAGTTCTCGAGTTAGTAATAGTGTACCACTTAAAATTAACATATATATATATATATATATATATATATATATATATATATATATATATATATATATATATATATATATACAGGCTGTAAATTAAATAAGTGCATTAAATTTAACCAGTAATGTAACTCGACGAGAGCAACAATATTTCTTAATATTTTTTTTCTAAGTCTTTTACATTTTGAGTTAAAATTCTTTAAAGATTTGCTGCATCTTTCGTAACCCCCCCATGGAGAACAAATGGCTGCTGCCGTATTCAAGTGGGATACAAACAGCTCAAAAATTGTTGGTTATCGGTTATACATGCAGTCACAGTAATTAATAAACGAATCAACGGAAATAACATTTATTATTAATTAATTCGTAATAGTACAATTTTTAAAATTAAGAAATTTTAATTTTGGATAAAGTTGTGTATTAAACCAGGCTTTTAATCACCTGTGAATAGAGGAAAACAAGAAGAAACGAGGTATCGAGGAAGAGCAAATGCATAGTATTTAGGTTATGAGATGATTATTTATCTTTGACAAATCATAATAGTTTAAATACGTTATTCAAAAAATGTAAGTACAAACATTTGTCCATTTAAACGAGGTACATGAGTACCAATAATTAGTCGTCCATTTATTGTTTCCGCCCAAACATTTTTTAATGTAAATTTTTACAGCATTTTCGTCTGTTGAAATGTGCATTGTGCATAATAAATACAACCTTCCAAGTAAATTCAGTCTCAATAATGAACATTATAAGCCATTCCCAAAATAGAAGTCTGCTGAAAACATTGATCTTTTTGCACATGATATGGATACAACTGTTGCTTTATTTAAAATCGTCATATGTGACACTCCGTATTGTGATAAAGATGTACAAGATTAACAAATGTGCGAATATTAGGAACAGAAGGATTTGGAAACGCTCCGTCTAAGTGCGTTGGCAACTCTATAACACTGTCTTTATATCAACCACAAATTAAAATATAGTAAAGATACGAATAAACAAATAAACTATAGGTAAGTAATTACAATGTTTGTGTACTGGCTATTTGTAAACGTAAGCATTTTGACAGAATTTTACCTAATAAACAAGTTTATTACTAATGTCATAATTTAATTGCAACAACTGACAGGACTGTCAATTGCTAAAACAAAATTTTTATAGCTATTGCTACTGCATTCAATTATTAGAAAAATACGTGGAACGACTCGTCAATTTACGTGGTTGTAAAAATGCTAAAAAATATGCGATTTCGAAAAAAAGTTATTAAGAAATATTGTTGCTCTCGTCATTTTACATTACTGGTTAAATTTAATGCACTTATTTCATTTACAACTGTACATATATATATATATATATATATATATATATATATATATATATATATACAGGGTGTTCAATTTAAGGGTTTCACTATTGCTATCTCGAGAACCGTAAGAGATACGAAGTCAGTCAAAATAGCAAACAATTTCTATATTATAAGACTATTAAAATGAGCATCACAAATTTTTTTTCAACCAGTGGTTCTTAAAATACAAAATTCAACTTTTTAATTTTAAAGAAAATCTACATTTTTTATTCGCCTATTCGATTCAGCATTTTCTTCTGAATATAACGATATAAAATATTTATACCCTTACATAACGAAAAAAACGAGAAAAGTGCAAAAGAAAAATTATTTTCTTATTTATTTCTACATGTAATTAGAGTGCCATGACAAAAACAATTGAATATTTTGTTTTGTATCACATGTCAAAGTAGTTCGTTTATGAATTTACATTTACATCCTGATGATCGTGAGCGAAGATTAGAATTTTGTTATCTTAAAATTAATTATTTGGACTGACGAAGCCAATTTTTCTAATAATGGTATGTCAAATAGAAAAAACTCACACTACTGGAGCCGTCAAAATCCTGTTGCTGTACAAGACAGAAGTTTCCAGCGAAAATTTAATATTTGGTGTGCCATTTTCAGTGATAATCTTTACGTACACATGTACGAAGGTACATTGAGTGGTAACAGATACCTGAATTTAATTCAAAATATGCTGGGTATTATTTTGGAAGACATACCAGTAGCTGAGTTGGGAAACATTTATTTCCAGCAAGATGGTGCACCAGCTCACAATTTGCGTCAAGCTAGGGATTACCTAAACGAACGGTTTCCAAATCGGTGGATTGGTACTTATGGTCCTATTCCGTGGCCCGCAAGATCACCAGGCCTTAATCCCTTGGACTTTTTTTATAAGATTATGTTAAAGATGAAGTCTACAAAACTACCTATCCAAAAATTCAGCATTTAAAAAATGCAATCGAAAATATTATTTCTCATATAGACGGCCGAAATTTAAGAAAAGTAAGAAGTAATATGTTCAGAAAACTGGAATAATGTATAAATCTGCATGGCAATAATTTTGAGCAATTTTTATAAAAAATTTAAAGCATCTAAATCGCCCAAACAATGATGAAAACAAAATATTTAATTGTTTTTGTCATGGCACTCTGATTACATGTAGATATAAATATGAAAATAACAATTTTTGTTTTGCATTTTTCTCGTTTTTTTCGTTATGTAAGGGTATAAACATTTTATATCGTTGTATTAAAAAAATAATGCTGAGTCGAATAGGCGAATAAAAAATGTAGATTCTCTTTAAAATTAAAAAGTTGAATTCTGTATTTTGAGAAACACTGGTTGAAATTTTTTTGTAATGCTCATTTTAATAGTCTTATAATATAGAAATTGTTTGCTAATTTAACCGACTTCGTATCTCTTACGGTTCTCGAGATAGCAATAGTAAAACAGTTAAATTGAACACCCTATATATATATATATATATATATATATATATATATATATATATATATATATATATATATATACAGGCTGTAAATTAAATAAGTGCATTAAATTTAACCAGTAATGTAACTCGACGAGAGCAACAATATTTCTTAATATTTTTTTTCTAAGTCTTTTACATTTTGAGTTAAAATTCTTTAAAGATTTGCTGCATCTTTCGTAACCCCCCCATGGAGAACAAATGGCTGCTGCCGTATTCAAGTGGGATACAAACAGCTCAAAAATTGTTGGTTATCGGTTATACATGCAGTCACAGTAATTAATAAACGAATCAACGGAAATAACATTTATTATTAATTAATTCGTAATAGTACAATTTTTAAAATTAAGAAATTTTAATTTTGGATAAAGTTGTGTATTAAACCAGGCTTTTAATCACCTGTGAATAGAGGAAAACAAGAAGAAACGAGGTATCGAGGAAGAGCAAATGCATAGTATTTAGGTTATGAGATGATTATTTATCTTTGACAAATCATAATAGTTTAAATACGTTATTCAAAAAATGTAAGTACAAACATTTGTCCATTTAAACGAGGTACATGAGTACCAATAATTAGTCGTCCATTTATTGTTTCCGCCCAAACATTTTTTAATGTAAATTTTTACAGCATTTTCGTCTGTTGAAATGTGCATTGTGCATAATAAATACAACCTTCCAAGTAAATTCAGTCTCAATAATGAACATTATAAGCCATTCCCAAAATAGAAGTCTGCTGAAAACATTGATCTTTTTGCACATGATATGGATACAACTGTTGCTTTATTTAAAATCGTCATATGTGACACTCCGTATTGTGATAAAGATGTACAAGATTAACAAATGTGCGAATATTAGGAACAGAAGGATTTGGAAACGCTCCGTCTAAGTGCGTTGGCAACTCTATAACACTGTCTTTATATCAACCACAAATTAAAATATAGTAAAGATACGAATAAACAAATAAACTATAGGTAAGTAATTACAATGTTTGTGTACTGGCTATTTGTAAACGTAAGCATTTTGACAGAATTTTACCTAATAAACAAGTTTATTACTAATGTCATAATTTAATTGCAACAACTGACAGGACTGTCAATTGCTAAAACAAAATTTTTATAGCTATTGCTACTGCATTCAATTATTAGAAAAATACGTGGAACGACTCGTCAATTTACGTGGTTGTAAAAATGCTAAAAAATATGCGATTTCGAAAAAAAGTTATTAAGAAATATTGTTGCTCTCGTCATTTTACATTACTGGTTAAATTTAATGCACTTATTTCATTTACAACTGTACATATATATATATATATATATATATATATATATATATATATATATATATATATATATATATACAGGGTGTTCAATTTAAGGGTTTCACTATTGCTATCTCGAGAACCGTAAGAGAT
This sequence comes from Harpalus rubripes, assembly GCA_963082715.1. Classification (NCBI taxonomy): domain Eukaryota; kingdom Metazoa; phylum Arthropoda; class Insecta; order Coleoptera; family Carabidae; genus Harpalus; species Harpalus rubripes. The sequence continues at coordinate 32,088,735 of OY720457.1, forward strand.
ACGAAGTCAGTCAAAATAGCAAACAATTTCTATATTATAAGACTATTAAAATGAGCATCACAAATTTTTTTTCAACCAGTGGTTCTTAAAATACAAAATTCAACTTTTTAATTTTAAAGAAAATCTACATTTTTTATTCGCCTATTCGATTCAGCATTTTCTTCTGAATATAACGATATAAAATATTTATACCCTTACATAACGAAAAAAACGAGAAAAGTGCAAAAGAAAAATTATTTTCTTATTTATTTCTACATGTAATTAGAGTGCCATGACAAAAACAATTGAATATTTTGTTTTGTATCACATGTCAAAGTAGTTCGTTTATGAATTTACATTTACATCCTGATGATCGTGAGCGAAGATTAGAATTTTGTTATCTTAAAATTAATTATTTGGACTGACGAAGCCAATTTTTCTAATAATGGTATGTCAAATAGAAAAAACTCACACTACTGGAGCCGTCAAAATCCTGTTGCTGTACAAGACAGAAGTTTCCAGCGAAAATTTAATATTTGGTGTGCCATTTTCAGTGATAATCTTTACGTACACATGTACGAAGGTACATTGAGTGGTAACAGATACCTGAATTTAATTCAAAATATGCTGGGTATTATTTTGGAAGACATACCAGTAGCTGAGTTGGGAAACATTTATTTCCAGCAAGATGGTGCACCAGCTCACAATTTGCGTCAAGCTAGGGATTACCTAAACGAACGGTTTCCAAATCGGTGGATTGGTACTTATGGTCCTATTCCGTGGCCCGCAAGATCACCAGGCCTTAATCCCTTGGACTTTTTTTATAAGATTATGTTAAAGATGAAGTCTACAAAACTACCTATCCAAAAATTCAGCATTTAAAAAATGCAATCGAAAATATTATTTCTCATATAGACGGCCGAAATTTAAGAAAAGTAAGAAGTAATATGTTCAGAAAACTGGAATAATGTATAAATCTGCATGGCAATAATTTTGAGCAATTTTTATAAAAAATTTAAAGCATCTAAATCGCCCAAACAATGATGAAAACAAAATATTTAATTGTTTTTGTCATGGCACTCTGATTACATGTAGATATAAATATGAAAATAACAATTTTTGTTTTGCATTTTTCTCGTTTTTTTCGTTATGTAAGGGTATAAACATTTTATATCGTTGTATTAAAAAAATAATGCTGAGTCGAATAGGCGAATAAAAAATGTAGATTCTCTTTAAAATTAAAAAGTTGAATTCTGTATTTTGAGAAACACTGGTTGAAATTTTTTTGTAATGCTCATTTTAATAGTCTTATAATATAGAAATTGTTTGCTAATTTAACCGACTTCGTATCTCTTACGGTTCTCGAGATAGCAATAGTAAAACAGTTAAATTGAACACCCTATATATATATATATATATATATATATATATATATATATATATATATATATATATACAGGGTGTAAACGAAACTAGGAACCGCGATTTTTCTCGGAAGTTATTAGAGATACAAAAAAATATAAAATAAAGTTGTAGGAGACCAAGGGGGGTATCCCATTACAGAATTAAAAGTTTTTTTTAAACCAGTGGTTCTCAAGTTACAACACAAAGTTATAGTTGCTTAAATAGGATGCATTTTTTTAAGCCCATTCGATACAGTATTTTTTTCTAAATTTAACCATGAATTTATTTTATATCTTTACATAATAAAAATATTGAGAAAAATTTAATTAAAATTTAATTTTATAGTTATTTTACAGTAAGCTATATATAAAAAAACAATTGAGCTTAAATTAAAAGTAAAACAAATATTTGTTAATTAACATATAAATTGTGTTCTATCCGCAACAATATGAATTATTATATATTAAATAAATCAAATTGACAAATTTCAGGTTTTGTTTTTCATAAATGGCCTACTCAAAAATATCTATAAAAATAAAATTTATTTAAATTTTAATTGAGTTTTTCTCAATATTTTTATTATGTAACGATATAAAATGATTGCATGGTTGAATACAGAAAAAATACTGTATCGAATGGGCCTAAAAATATATGCTATCCCATTTAAGCAAATATAACTTTGTGTTGTAACTTGAAAACCATTGGTTTAAAAAATATTTTATTCTATAATGGAATGTCCCCTTTGGTCTCCTACAAACTTTATTTTATAGTATTTTTTGTCTCTAGTTTCGTTTACAGCCTATATATATATATATATATATATATATATATATATATATATATATATATATAAATTAAATTTGTGTTCAACTTAATATTGAAAAAAAACAAAAGTTTATTTTCATAAATTTATTTATTGAACTTATATTCTCTAAGTAAAAAGAATCACTTATCGAGTCGATATGTAACGTGGAGAGTCGTTAATACAGTAATGAACGCTTATCACTAGAATTCATAGATTTTTATAACTACAATGCCAGAATAATCTGGTATATACTGGTTATAGCAGAAAAGTACAAGTGTTAACTGTTATCATGGTTGATAACAACTTAGTAGTTTTCCTATATGGTCAAACAAAGGAAATGGGTATAACATAATTCCTCCCCTCAAAGATTGAACTTTGTTTGATCATCCGAGGCTTTTGAAAATAGAGTCTTATTTCACAGAGTGTATTGTTTTAATGGTATTTCGTCCTTTTCAATTGGAACATTTTCTTTTTTTGTTTAAATAATTTGTTTCTCAATAAAACTCTATTCTTTACAATAAGGTATAAACATATAATAATTATAATTATGGTTAGTAATACATATTGGTAATGGTAATGGGGTGTTTCATGATGTTTGTTTAATTCTTGGAGTTCAAAAAGGCTAAGGTCTTTTAGTTTTACATCCTTAATGTCTATAGTTTTCAATGAATCTATTTTGTTTTTAATAATATCTGATTTTTCTATTTCCAAAATTATTGGTTTGCTAATTAATTTGTTATTAAACTTTCTACCGTTTATTTGGCAATTTGGTTCAGTAATTTTGTAAATTCCTTTGTCTTTCAAAATTGTGTTTTGACTAGAACACTTTAATTCTTGTGGTGTGTCTATTTGAATAATATAAATTATGTTGGAGTTTTCAATTTCGATAATATTATTTTCTTTTGATATTTCCCTGATATTACAATTTTTGCTGTTGTGTTTTTCCATTAATGTTTCTGAACATAGGTCTGTTGTTTCGAATTTTGTCTTACAAAAGTTTTCGTAGTTCACAGTTATAAGATTTTCGCAAATATATTTAACATTGTTTATTTTAATTAGCAATTGTTTTATGAAATTCAATTCAAGGAGTTGGTTTTGTTGAAGGAAAGGTATAGGGGTGATTTGTCTTGTGACATATTTGGTTTTTGAAAATTTCGGAATTATTATCAAATATTGTAATTTGTTATTTTTTATTCTACAATATGAGTGTATGAGGTTTAAATAGTTTAAATATTCATTTTCTTGGATGTCTGTATTACTTTTTTATGATGGTCATTAGTTCTTTGATATTTTCATTTTCCAATAATGATATGTGAAACGTATTGGTACTACAAAAAGCTAGGGTTATTTCTATATTATTTATAATATCGTTAAGTTCTATAATATTATTATTTATTAAGTCTAATGTGTTGGAAATTATAAACACGTTTTCCCAACTAATAGTTTCTCTTAGGACTGTTTGTACATGTCTAAGTTGGCTTTGTATGTTTATTTGATTATCGCGTATGATTTTGAATTGATTGTCATATGTCAATGTGGCATTATTTAATTGATGCGATGAGTTTATTATTATTGTTTGTAATTTGGATATTTTGTTGTATTTCTTCTAATAACTGATCATATTTCTCTTTGTCGTTATTGTCGAGGTTTCCCGTAATTTGTTTAATTATGGAGCCAAGTCCGTTTAGAATACCGCGTCTAAATCGTCTAGGAAAGAGTGTGTTCAGTCTTTCTGACAATTTAGAATATTGTTTTATTACATGCATGTTTTTTGTGTTGATTTCGTTTTGGTATGATTTGCTCATATTGTTAGTAATGTTTCTTGTTTTGAGGGAAATTTGTTTGCGTATGATTTACCAAACAGAATTTCGTTGGGTGTTAATGACGTGGTTGCACTTATTGAATTATTGTAGGCGTGCATGGCTTGTTCGATAATTTGTTTTAATGTATTTTCGGGAAATCTTTTGAATAATATTCGCATATGTTCGATTAATGTAGAGTGAAATCTCTCTATGTGATTGGATTTTGGATTACCTGCTGAAGTAATGTGTAAATGAATATCTTTATTGTGACAAAATGTTTTTAATGTTAGGTTGTCAAATTCTTTGCCTGGGTCGCAAATTAATTTGTTTGGATACTGATAACTATTGCAAAAGCATTCTATGTGATCGCATATTTCTTTAGCTGTTTTGGATTTCAATGGGTATATTCGGGTGTATTTTGAGAATTGGTCTAGGATGGTTAGGAATATTTTCCCGTCTAATGTTAGTAAATCTGCGTTAATAATTTCGAAGGGCAGATTTGGGGTCATTAATTTTGATTGGTTTCCTATCATATTTGCAAGTTTTGCAAATTTCACAATTATTAATAAATTCTGTTATTGTTTTAATCATATTAGGCCAATAGTATTTTTGTTTTAATTTGTCATAGGTTTCTTTTATTCCTCTATGATTTGTTTTTCCATAATGATATGAATAAACAATTTCATTTTGTTCTGCTTGATCTTCTATATCGTCTACAATTTGGTCTACTTTTGTTAGGTTAATTGAAAATGGTTCAAAATTTTCTTTAATAATTTGATTTACCTTGTTTTGTAAGCCAACTGTTTTGAATATACAAAAGTATCTAACTTGTGGGACAATATATTGTTTCAAAAATTTTAATATTTGTTCGTTCTCTTTTCCTGATTCTAATAGAACATCTAGTCTTTGTTTGTTTTCAAACATTTTCTTCATATTAATTTTGAATTCGTTTTGCGTTTCAAATGTAATTTGGTTGTTGGCAATGTTTAAGCGATTTTCTAAAATTTTCATTCCGTTTACTGGGTTTTCTTGGTCACTATGTTTTGTGCCGTCAGTATTTGAGTTTGTTGATGAATCTACATCCGTGTTGAGTAGATTGTTATTTAATTCATACAAATTTATCTTTATGTTTGTCTCCGCGAATATGACGTTTAATATTTTTATCAATTCTTGTTTGTCAAGTTTGTCCAAGCCGCAAGATAGTTGTGGAATGTTTATTTCAAAAATATCGTTTTTTATGAGGAAGTCTCGTAATTCTTTTATAGCGGATTTCAACATTTTTACGTTGGCGTTTTCGTAGTAATTTTGTTTGGTAATTAAGTGAATGATTTGTTTATTATTAGAATTTTGAATAATTATATTTGAATTTTCCTTTATATTTTCTTGACAATGTTTTTTACTATTGAATAATGAGTCGACTTGTTTAGCTAGTCCTTTGCCTAAATGACAGTCTTTTGAAATGCAATGTGCAAAAATGTTAGTTTGCGTTACGTCACCTTTGATATTTTGTATTGTGAAAGGTTCGCGAATTCGGCTTAGAAAATCTGCAATTTTATTTGTCTTGCCCTGAATGTATTCGATATCAAAATTATATTCACTGAGTTCTATTTTCCGTCTCATCAACTTCTGGTTGGCATTTTTCATGTTAAAAAGCCATACAAGAGGACGATGATCGGTTCTTATTGTGAATTTTCTACCCCAAAGATAGTTATAGAAATTTTGAATGGCCCATACTATGGCTTTGAGTTCTTTCTCGACAGTGCTGTAATTACATTCTGCAGAGTTGAAAGTTTTAGAGGCATAACAAATAGGTTTTTCTATTCCGTCTTGTGTTTGTGAGAGGACCGCGCCCATAGCGTAATCGCTAGCGTCTGTTGTTAGTATGAATTTTTTGGTAAAGTCAGGGAATGTGAGGATGGGTGGATTTGACATGAGTTTTTTTGATTCCATAAAACATTCTTGATACTCTTTATTAGTTATATCAATTTTTGATCCTTTCTTTAAATTTTGTGTGAAAGGCTTTGTTAATTTTGAAAAATTGGGTATAAATCTTCTATAATATGATAATTTGCCTAGGAAACTTCTTTTACTGTTTTTGGAATAGTAATTTTGTCAATTGCTTCTACTTTTTTCTGGTTTGGCTTAAGGCCGTCTTTTGAAATGATAAATCCTAAATATTCTACTTCTGTTTTGAAGAATTCAAATTTATCAATTTGAATTTTGAGATTTGCTTTTCGCAGTTTATCAAAGACTTTTTGAATATTTGAAAGGTGTTCTTCTATGGTATTGCCAAAAATAATTATATCGTCTAAATAAACCAAACATATATCATTTACTAATTCACCAAGAGCTATATTCATCATACGTTGAAATGTAGCTGGTGCGTTGACGAGGCCAAAGGGCATACGAACATATTCGTAATGTCCAGATGGGGTGCTGAAGGCAGTTTTTTATATGTCTGATTCTTCCATTTGAATTTGGTGGAAACCAGAGTGCAAATCTAATGTAGTAAAGAGTTTGGGTTTTCCAATTTTGTCTAGGAGAGTGTCGATGTTAGGGATAGGGAATTTATCTTCTTTAGTTTTTTGGTTTAGTTTGCGAAAGTCAATTACAAGTCGAGTTTTTCTTTTTCCCGAAGCATCAGCTTTCTTAGGTACGATCCAAATAGGGGAATTGTACGGGGAATAAGATTTACGTATAACCTTTTCGGTTAACATCTTTTGAATGTGTTCTTCAATATCTGATTCGTAAACTTGTGGTAGTTTATAATTTTTTGTATGGATGGGGATTTCATCGGAAAGGATTATTTTATGTTTGAGTACGTTAGTATGGGAAAGTTTTTCAACTTCTTGTGGGAATAAGTCAATGTTTCTGTCTATTAGTTTATTTAATTGTTGTTTTGTTTTATAATCGAGATGGTCGTCTCTAATTTGTAATGCATTGAAATTTGTTTTTACTTTGTTGTTGAATTGATATGTTTTTCCTTTCAGGTTTAAAGTTTCTGATTTGAAATTTATTTTTACATCTATTTCTTTGAGAATTTTGATTCCAAAAAGTAGATTGCATTCACAATGGAAGTCATGGATGTAGAATTCAAATTCTATTCCTTTAATTTTTAACTTTACTAATTGTTTGAGCGTAATTTTGCCATTTGCAGTGCGTATTGTCATGGGTTGAATTTTTGGTTTGAGTTTTAGTTCGTCAACTAATTTTTTGTTAATAAAATTTATGTCTGAGCCTGTGTCAATAAGGATGTGGTATTGGTCGTGAGTAATTGTTGGGATCTGTCCGGTGTCAGATGTCATTACGTATTTTGTTCTTCTTCTGTGGATTGGAGAAAATTTTCATTCTGTTCCTCGTATTCTATTTCGTTTTGATTTTCCTCATTGTCATCAATTTGTGTTTGAATATCCTCTAAGGGGTATTCGTGTTCGTTGTTTATTTCGAGATTATAATTTTGGCGAGTTGTTTGAGTTGACATGGGAATTTGTATTTCGCGTTTGAATCGACATTGGTGTCGGTTTGAATGTTCTGTTAGTATTTTGATAATTTTGTAAATTTTGTCGTGCGATTAAATTTTTTCCAGGACCTTGTTGTTGTGGTGCCTGTGGTTGATTAAACCTTATTGGTTGGTTAGGAAATTTCTGTCCGGGGAATTTCTGAGGTGGGGGTACAAATCTAAAGTTCTGCGCTTGTGCGGATGGTTTAGGAGTAGGATTGGGTTTTTGCATTGGTGAATTGTGCAACAGGAAGTTGAATTCGTTGTTAATTAAATATTCACACTCCTCAAGTGAAGTGGGATTTGCATTTATGAATGCGCCTTTTGTATTATAGGGTAAACAATCTATGAAGTGATGAACAATAATTTTTTGTATATGTGTTATTAAAAATTTTGTTTTGTCTTTACTCTTTTCTTGGGTTTCAATTTTCCCTTTGTAATTTTGAAAAATATTTTGAATTTCTTTTAAGAATTTATAAATGTTATTCTGTTGGGGTTTTGTTGTAATTATTTTATAGAATAATGTTTCAGGTTTTAGCCTGTCTTCGAAGTTTGACCTTAAGTATGTTTTTAATTCTGCCCAATCGGAAAATGTATTTTCAGATATTATTAATCTAGCATCTCCTACAAATTTTGTTTTTAAAATTCCAAAAGCATATTTTCTATTTATTTCTGTTAATGTGAAGCATTCAAGAACTTCTTTTGCTTCGTCGCATGCTTTTATGAAAGCATGTAAATGTTTTACGTTTCCATCATAAGGAGGAACGATTTTCATGTAATGGTCAATGTCTTGTAGACTGATTGTAGTCATTGTGACTGGGTTTTCTGAGTTTAAATTTATTTTGTTAAAACTATCAGAGATTAATTCTACTAGTATACGATCTGTTTCGAACGTCTCGTATTCTATGTCACTATTTTCTGGTGATGACATATATTTGTTATATAATTTATTTTATTTATTTGTCTCGTCGTATAAACCCGACCTGACTGGTTGTTTTATTATTTAACAATTTTGTTTTGTTAGTAATTTTATAAGTTTGTCTTGCAGTATAGTCCCTGCTTGACTGGACAATTTTATAAATGTAAAAGCTTTACAGAAAGATTTACAGTACAAATAGAAGGGTGATGGTTACGCTCATCGTAGCGGGAATTACTGGTGTGATTCTGCAGGCCTTCGGAACGTGATGACTGGGTGTAGTCTCAGCAAGTTCTCGATTTGTGGGCTGGTACTTGGAATGTGGGTCGCCGTGTTTCACTGGTTGTGGCAGCTGAACAGCAAGGCTCTCCGTGTGGATTCCGTTAGAGATGGACCGTATGAATAGGTCTCTGATGGGCTACTGTTTTAGCCGTAAGTTCGTTGGATTGTTGATGCCAATTTTCAGAAAATTGATATTTTCAAAGGCTCGAAACGTTTCGACTTCACTGAATTGTTAAGGCCCTTTTGGCATCCTACCGACTGCGCCAATTAAATTTGTGTTCAACTTAATATTGAAGAAAAACAAAAGTTTATTTTCATAAATTTATTTATTGAACTTATATTCTCTAAGTACAAAGAATCACTTATCGAGTCGATATGTAACGTGGAGAGTCGTTAATACAGTAATAAACGCTTATCACTAGAATACATAGATTTTTATAACTACAATGCCAGAATAATCTGGTATATACTGGTTATAGCAGAAAAGTACAAGTGTTAACTGTTATCATGGTTGATAACAACTTAGTAGTTTTCCTATATGGTCAAACAAAGGAAATGGGTATAACATAATTTATATATATATATATATATATATATATATATATATATATATATATATATATATATATATATATATATATATATATATATATAGGCGGAGAGTGGTGGCAACACTGATTGAATTTACAAGCTTGTATAAAGTGTCTCGCTATTAAAGTTATAATAATAATATTAAAAGTGCAATACATTTAATAAAAACATAATCAGTCTCTATATAAAAACCTGAAGAACAACCGTGAGTAATTTTTATTATCATTTAATTTCCCTCAAATGTCTATGCCGTCTTTTAAACAAACCAAATAAATGTTTAACACGCTAACCTTGAGCAAAATACGTAGCGCTTGACGCAACTAGTCTCAGTTATTTAGTTTATCTCTGCAATCAGTGTTGCCAAACATAGTAAACCAAAAACATTAAATATTATAATAAATATTAAACATAATACTAACAAGCATAAATAAAAGAATACTATATCTAAAAATTTAGCAGATAAAACAAAAATATTACAATACCAATTAAAATAATCCAATTAAAAGCAGATTTAAATCAAACATTGAAGAAATGACAGACACAGAATCGATTTTAAAAATGATCGAAGAAAAAAGTAATGCAACAATGATAGCTATAGCAAGTGCTAAAGCTGAAATATTGCAAACCGTTCTTCAAACAAATGAAAAAGTAAATATGTTGGAAAAAGAATTAAAACTTGTCCAAGAAGAGAACAAACAATTGCAACAAAAAGTCATAGAAAAAAATCATAAAATAGAAAATTTGGAAAAATTTGCCAAAATTAAAAACTTGATTTTTCACGGAATTGTCGAGAACGAAAATGAATCAAAAGTTTCGTTGCGCAAATATATTTTAGAATTTATAAACAAGAATATGAACATAGAAATACATAATGATGATATTGAAAATATCCTGAGAATTGGTCAACGCAATAGTGAAAAAAACAGAGCTATTCGCATTTCTCTGTGGAACGTAAACAAGAAATTAGAAATATTACAACAGAGGAAAAAGCTAAAAGGAACCAAGATATATATCGAGGAAGACTATACAAAGTCTCAATTAGAACAGAGAAATAAATTAAAACCCTTCCTTAAAGAAGCCAGAAGCTCAGGTCATACAGCTTTTATTAAAGAGTCTCATCTAATTGTGAATGGTAAAAAATTCTCCTTTGAACAACTCAAGAACAAAAAACAAAAGAATACAGCTGAAGACGAGAACACTCTAGACGCAAGTAACAGAAGACCTTCAGATTCAAATCCTACACCATTCACTACGCCACAGGAAGAAGAAATTGAAACCACGAATGATCAAGAATATATAAATCCTGCTCAAGACGAACAACACACGCAAAAAACACCAAGCGGCGCTTATAATAACCGAAACCACGATGCAAACATGACCAAGAACAATAATGAGGCAGAATGTATCAAAAATTCAAAGCCAGAAAAACAAAATAAAAAATTAATTCAAGGTCCTATAGATAGACTTCTACGACCGAGGGCCCAGACCACTCCAGGAAGTATATTAAAAAACTAATAAACCCCATCCATAATACAAATAAAAATACAACAAATATTACATCAATAGCGTTCTGGAATATGCAAGGACACAAAAATTTCAATGAATTAGACCTCTATGAAATAAATTACGTACAATCACTAGACATAATTTGCGTTTGTGAAACCTGGATAGAGGATAAAAGCTACCATCCAACAGTAAATTTTTTAACGAATTATAACCACCACAGCTCTACAGCAATCAGAGACGCAAGCAAAGGCAGAGCAAAGGGAGGCCTATCAATCTATGCAAAGAAAGACATATGCGAAATATCCATTTTAGATAAATCGGTTCACTGGTTAGCAGCACAAATAATATTTACTCACAGCAAAAGAGAAATTATATTAATATTTGTCTATTTTTCGCCAAGTTATGATTATAACACAATAAATGACTTATTCTCAGAACTATTAAAAGAAATTAACGAAAAATATTCAAATCTCCCTCTTATAATTGGTGGCGATTTTAACGCACAAATTGGTACACTAAATCAATCGGAGGAAGACATTTTTGAAAAATCGAATTTAAACCACGAACGTACAACAACTATTTCAAACGTGAACAAAAAAGGAAAAATTTTGGTTGAAACTATGGAAAATGAAGGTCTATATGTACTGAACGGCAGATCTAAAAATGACTCTCCAGCCCAACCCACTTATATAAGCACGGTTGGCCAGAGTATCATAGACCTAACTTGGATTAACCTGAATTGTCTAGAACAAATTAACGACTTCAAAGTAGAAAACACCATACTCCTTTCAGACCACCTTATCTGTCGCCTCGATCTTGATCTATGTCATGGCATAAACTCCAATAATATCACAAATTCGATTGCGAAGAACAATTACGCACAAAAAATTACTTGGGAGGAAAACCTATTGAAAGACTTTCAAGATAAAATGGAAATACAAATACTAGCCACCAAGATAAACGAAACAGACTCTAATGCTGACCTATACAATAAATTTATAGCAGCATGTCATTTCGCCGCCAATGAACTTGGTATGATTCGGACTGTAAAACCGTCAAATAAACAACAGAAGAATAAACCTTGGTATGATACAGACTGCAAATTGGGAAAACATCAAATGAGAAGAAGCTATTTTAAATTTGCAAAAGACAGAACAAACGAATTGCATTTGAAAGCATTTATTGAAGATAAGAAAATCTACAAAACTATTATCAATATTCGAAAGAACAAATATAACGCAACAATACAAGAAGGAATAAATAATATTCACAACAGCAAACAATTCTGGGAATTCTACAAGAAATTTAAATCAAACACTATACAGACAAACCCTATAAATCTGGAAACTTGGGAACTCTTTTACAAAACGATCTTTTCGCCCAACATAGAGGAACCTACACAATTTACAAGTATACTACATCCATATTTAGATTGCGATATTACCGATTATGAATTGCGAAACACAATAAAATCACTTAAAAACAACAAATCTCCAGGACCGGACTTAATACCCAATGAAATATTAAAATCTCTGCCAAACAACTGGTTCTCTGTGCTATTAAATATGTTAAACAAATCCATATATTCTGAAACCGTCCCGCCTGAATTAACGAATAGTAAATTAATACTTCTCCATAAAAAAGGAGACAAAAACGATCCGCAGAACTATAGAGGCATAGCAATGTTAAATACAGTACTAAAAGTGTTAACTAGCATCATTTCTAAACGCCTTGAAACGTGGGCCGAAAGCTTCAGCATTATTCCCGAAGCACAATGTGGATTCAGAAAGAACAGATCTTGCCTAGATAATTTATTTACACTCAATGCAATAATCCAATCCCGTCTAATAGAGAAACGTGACACTTATGCAATTTTTATAGACTTCAAACAAGCATTCGACTCAATAAATCACGTCAAACTATGGAACAAACTTTTTGAACTAGGTGTGAGTGGCAAAATGATCAGACTAGTAAAAAACATCTACGATAATGCAAATGTTGTATTGAATGTCAATCAAAACTCCTCGAAACCAATAAAAGTCACTAAAGGGGTTCTTCAGGGTGACACGCTTAGCCCTCTATTATTCAGCCTTTACATTTCGGACATTGAAAATTTCTTCAGAGAGCACGGAATGGAAGGAATCTTTATTAATCCGTCAGTAGATATCCTAATGCTTCTATACGCAGACGATTTAGTGATTCTCTGCGATTCTGTTCTAGATATACACAAAAAGCTGCGCTGCTTAGAAACATTTTGTGACTCTAATAATTTGATAATAAATCACCAAAAATCTAAAATAATGAAATTCTACTCAGGACGACCACGGAAAACACCAACAAACTTTACATGCCAAAACTCGGAAATTGAAACTACGACAGAATACACTTACTTGGGAATGATTTTTACAAGTTCGGGATTACACAAAAAGGCTAAAGATCAAATAATGAGTAAGGCAAGATGTGCAGCAGGCAATATAAAAAATTTAATGATAAGAACAAAAATGAACTCATGGGATGCACAAATAAAATTATATAAAACCGTAGTCCTACCCACACTACTTTATGCTGCAGAAATATACAGTTTGCAATACACGGAGGAGATAGAAAAAATTCAAGTAGGATTCTTTAAAAACCTACTACACTGGTCAAAATTTACGCCAAACTACTTAGTAAGAACAGAAACAAACCAACCAAAAGTAGAATTAATGGTTTTTAAAGGCGTATTAAACTACTGCAAAAAACTTCTGCTAATGAACGAAAACAGATTTCCAAAAATTTGTTATAACAAACTATTATTATTAGATAAAAGCAGAAATAACAACCCACGGTACAACTGGGTAAGCCAAGTAACGAAATTGTTCGGTAAAATACAATGCCTACAATTATGGGACCATCAAAGCTACACCATTCTAAATAGTTGCTCTGCTGAGTTGGAAGAAAAATTTAATATTGTTGTAAACACGGAAGACCACACGAGAATCCTGAACTCATCATTCAACAAAAACTACAAAGATATAATCGCACCTACAGATGGATTCAACTACTTAAAGGCAGAGGTCAACATTAAAATTAGAAGAATGATCAGCCAACTAAGAGTAGCATCAACACGGGACTCCACACAATTATTCTTCAATGGTACTGTACATAAATTTTATAATAATGAAATTTGTTCCATTTGTAACTCCCTAGAATTTGACAATCTATTCCACTTCTTTACTACATGTCCATTCTATGCATCAGCCAGGACAACTTACCTAGAGAACTACCTACAAGGAGCCACGGAGGAGAATTTCCATATAAATTTGCTATCCTCTTTATCAACAAATAAAATGAACGACATATTCAACTTTACTGTCTCTGCTCTTCGAATAAGAGCTTTTGCCTTAAATATGTAAATATATTATGTTACCATGTATTGTATATTATATTTATTTAAATTAACAATTAACATTTTTCACACTCTCTTGTATAAGCAAAGCTTCTTACAAATAAAGTGTTATTATTATTATTATTATTATTATTATTATTATTATTATTATTATTATTATATATATAGGCTGTAAACCACTGGTTAAAAAATTATTTTCTTTAATAGGTGAATGTCCCCATCATCTACTATACTTATTTGAATGATTTTCTTGTATTTCCAATAGAAAATAAAATAATCGTATCAGAGAAACACACACACACACACACACACACACACACACACACACACACATACACACACACACACACGCACACACACACACATGTATATATATATATATATATATATATATATATATATATATATACATATGTGTGTGTGCGTGTGTGTGTGTCTGTGTGTGTGTGTGTGTTTCTCTGATACGATTATTTTATTTTCTATTGGAAATACAAGAAAATCATTCAAATAAGTATAGTAGATGATGGGGGACATACACATATTAAAGAAAATAATTTTTTAACCAGTGGTTCTCAAACTATAACAAAGTTATTTTTTTTAAATGGGATGGTATACATTTTTAGGCCCATTCGATTGAGCATTTTTTCTGAATTCAACCGTGTAGACATTTTGTATCCTTACATTATAAAAATATTGCGAAAAATTTAATTAAAATTTAAATAAATATAATTTTATAGTTATTTTTTAATAGACTATGCATGAAAAAAAATTAAACTAAATTAAAACAAAACAAATATTTGTTTATATCTTTATAAATAGCAAGAATAGGAATTATCGAGAAAATCCTAATACTAAAAGATCAAGCCCCCCAAAATTCACGATCGGGAAATTTTTGAACAAAGCTACAACTGAAACGGTTTCAGCGATTTGGATGGAATTTGCTTTAAATAGTAGAGAGGAAATCAACTTAGTGCCTTTGATATGTCTCTTATTTTTACTGTGCATAGTTTTTGTGGAAAAAATTATTAACTGTTCAAAATTCTTACATTAAAACAATGGATCGAAGTGTTATGTATTGATGTCAAATGTATAAAATCAGATAATACAGGCTAATTATTTGAATTGAGTAAGCGTGAAAATTTTTAAGAAGACAGCCTAAGAAAGTTATGCGTCTTGGTGAATCCATTTTAAATGCATTAAATTAATTGTATTTGATTATTTTAAATAAAAATTATTTATTTCTGTACCTCTCTGCTTATTATTATTATTTATTATTATTATCATCAGATATGATTTTTTACGTTCTTTTATTATTATTATTATTATTATTATTATTATTATTATTTTAATAAATATTTACCTATATCTGACTTCATTCATTTCATATTAATTACTTATTTTATAACAAAATTACATTTTTTTACAATAAAATTAATTTATTATACTATTACTTATCTCTATTTATCATATTACAAAATTTTAAACAATATTATACAATTTTGTATGAATAAAATTTAAACTGTTCCACACATTTTGGAATATATCGCCAGTATGACTTATTATACATTAAAACGGACTGCTTTCACCTATCTATGACTTGAAACGATTATCATATTTTTTAAATCACGCATTTGCGACTTAAAAAGCTGTTTTACATCCTAATACTAAAAGGTCAAGCCCCCCAAAATTCATCACGACGATAGGGAAATTTTTGAACAAAGCAACAACTGAAACGGTTTAAGCGATTTGGATGGAATTTGCTTTAAATAGTAGAGAATAAATCAACTTAGTGCCTTTGATATGTCTCTTATTTTTACTGTGCATAGTTTTTGTGGAAAAAATTATTAACTGGTCAAAATTCTTATATTAAAACAATAGATCAAAGTTTTCTGTACTGATGTCAAATATACAAAATCAGAGAATACAGGCTAATTATTTGAATTGAGTATGCGTGAAAATTTTTAAGAAGACAGTCTGAAAAAGTTTTATGTCATTTTGAAACCATTTTAAATACATTAAATTTATTGTATTTGATTATTTTAAATAAAAATTATTTATTTTTGTACCTCTCTGCTTATTATTATTATTTATTATTATTTATTATTATTATTATCAGATATAATTTTTTTGTTCTTTTATTATTATTATTATTATTATTATTATTATTATTATTATTTTAATATATATTTACCTATATCTGACTTCATTCATTTCATATTACGAGTAATTACGTATTTTATAACAAAATTACATTTTTTTACAATAAAATTAATTTATTATTATTTTTTATCTCTATTTATCATATTACATAGTTTTAAACAATATTATACAATTTTGTATGAATAAAATTTAAACACATTTTGGAATATATCGCCAATATGACTTATTATACATCAAAACGGACTGCTTTTTACCTATATATGACTTGGAGCGATTATCATACTTTTTAAATCACGCATTTGCGACTTTAAAAGCCGTTTTACATCCTATATACTAAACAGTTAGAGGATCTTTCTATATATATATATATATATATATATATATATATATATATATATATATATATATATATATATATATATATATATATATATATATATATTTTCTTTCATCAAGACGATCGCCAAATTTTAATCACCGCTACAGCCTAATGGCTTGATAGATTTATATGAATTTTTTTTCAATTTCTAGAAACTTATTCAACTTAATTTCTTAGATAGGTCTCTTATTTTTTATGTGCATAGCTTCTGTATAAAAAAATTAAACTTTTGAAAATTTGAATTAAAACAATAAATTGAAACAATAGATCTTAGTCATCCTAGAAATATAAGACGAAGAACGATATGTAATGACACATTTGACATGTCAATTTGAACCTTTAAATCGAAATATTTATGAAATAAGGACAATTTGAAAGAAGTTTAATTCATAATCATAAATTATAAGAATGGGCAACTATATCCTCACAGGTAAAAAAGGCTTAAAACATTGTAATTATAGATTTTAAATTTTGACGGTTTATATGCACTTGGAAAATGTTGCCAAACATTGCATAAGTAACTAAGTAAAAAACAAATATTCCCAACTAGACTAATGTGAAGTCCGTGCACAAGTGTATTTTCTACTCCGCAAAATGTGAAAAAAATGACTCGATAAATATAGAGCAGTAGTACCTCCCGTTAATTGAAAATTAGGATCCTTGAAAAATTTAAGACGAAGAACGTTATGTAATGACACATTTGACATGTCAATTTGAACCTTTAAATGGCAACATTTTTGGATTATTAAGAATTATAAAGAATTTATTATCATTTAAATGAACTGCAATCATGAGACAATAAATTAAACAAGTTGTAAGTATTCAAAAATAATGTATATAAAATGAAATATTTTTGAAATTTTACATTTATTTTGCAGGTTATTTATAAATATATTATAGTAAATATGAATATGAATACCTATCGTAATCTGTACAACTTATATGTACCTATAATTATTAGATATCCACATATTTTAAAGATATTTAGCATAATTTTCACCTCGCAAAATATGAAACAAAATGACCGAAGATGACGAGCCGGAGGCCGACAAAAATATTTCAAATTTGCGGTGAAAGTAATGTTTAAGTATTTCATGCACCCCATTATATTTATTAATAAAAATTAGTATAACGGTCAATTATAGTGTCGTGAATTCATTTTTAAAGTCGAAAATAACACATTTATATCCGCATACGACATAATTTACAGTAAAACACAAGCATTATACTATATGCTGTAAATAATAAAAGGTAGCAAAATATAATAAATGTCCGTAGAATTTAGTTTTTAAGTTAAACAGCTGTAAATTTAACTATTAGTGAGTTCAATAAACTATTTTAAATCAGCCAGGTGTCAGGTAACCTAAGTCTGGACACGAAAAACGCGGGACAATGTATTAGACTTAGGTACTTGCAAAGAATCCATAACAAAGGTAAGTGATCACTGAATAGCATTATAAAATTTAAATAATTCATTAGGTAAATAACAATTAAAATGTTCCCTTTAAAATGTTGTGGTTTAAAAACAATGTTACAAATGTCTTGATTACAACAATGCTTTGTAACAATATAATCACAACTCGGCATACAAAACATGTGTTGATACAATAATACAGAAGCTCATTCATACATCACCATTTCTATGTTAATTTAAAGATATTTCAAACAGTTCAGGAGTTATGAGCTCCCAAAAATTCATGTACTCTTGATTAGTTTCGGCTAAAAATGTGAGATTAAAATAGATTCAATCTCATGATTTCTGTTGCAAATAGTGTTTATTCTTGCAAAAATGAATTTTAGAGGGTTGATTTGTATATTTCCGGTATAAAAGTGTTTAAATATCGGATTAGAAACACCTTATGCCCGGGTTAAAAAAATGGGTTGAATTATATGTATATATATATATATATATATATATATATATATATATATATATATATATATATATATATATATATATATATATATATATATATATATATATATATATATATATATATATATATATATATATATATATATTTAAAATTTGGTAACTGCAACATTATTTTTTACTATTACTTTCCCCATTTTGAAATTATGAATTTTTAAAAAGAGGGCTATCATTTAAAATCAAATATCTGTATTGACTAACAAAAAAATCAAAATTGTTACTTTGACAGGGGTGGTTAAAAAATTTATAATTCAAAAACGGGGAAAGATATTCCAAATCTGTTTAGACGAATACACAGGGCTAAGATTGAAGTATATTTGAGAGAAATTTTTAATGGATTGGATAAAGGGTGCAAATTTGTAAACGGAATAAATATTAATAAAATAAAAATTATAAATAATTCTTTTACCGCTTAGTCAAATTTACACTGTTTATTCAAAAAGTACTATGTTTTGGTATAAAAATTATCTGGGCTCTGATTATGTAATTTTGAAATCTATCAGATTTCAATTAATAAACAAATAAGAAAACACAGTGAACTTAGCGAGCGACATTCGAAATCTGACATATATTACCAAAATAGCAAGCCAATCAAGTCACCTAAGTTTCAACCATATCTTTGATTCAAAAACGCGGAAAAATATCCCCAATCTTGTTCAGACGAATACACAGGAGAATGATTGAAGTATATTTGAGACATATTTTTAATGGATTGGATAAAGGGTGCAAATTTGTAAACAGAATAAATATTAATGAAATAAAAATTATATACTTACAACTTTTTTACCGCTTAGCCAAATTTACACCGTTTGTTCAAAAAAGTACTATCTTTTATTTATCTGATTTTGTACCTTTGAAATCTACTATAGATTAAAATCTATCAGATTTCTATTAAAAACAAACAAGGCAACACAGTGAAGTTAGCGAGCAACTTTTGAAATCTGACATATTACGAAAATAGCAAACCAACCGAGTCATCTATGTTTCAACCATATCTTTGATCCTCTATACTCAACAACATCTATACAAAACCATTCAGTTTACTAAAACCATATCCTTAAAATTCTCAACTCTGTTAACCACAGCATACCTAATATTCACAAAAATCTTTCCAAAATACCGCCCATAATCCATTGAAATACCTAACATAAATTTATATCTCAGTCAATAGAAAAAAAGAAGAAACAAATCATTTAACAATCAACAATCACTTTAGAACAATTCAAAAAGACTGGCTTAAATTTAAGGGTCAGCGGTGCAACTGAGCATAAGTGATGAAACATTGTATATTTTATAAATTATAAATGAATTTTAAAAAATCTGATGTGGCCAGCACATTGCCTTCCGTCAGTTCTGAATATTTTGTACAAATTGCATACAGAAAGTTTCTTGCAAATGATTCTTTATTTTCACTACATTACCTTCTGTTAGTTCTATGTATTTTGTACAAATTCCATAGTCTTTGATACGGACATCTGTGAAATTTAATTCCATTACAATTTTTTTACTCTATATTCAATGAATATGATGCATAAAATGCAATCAAATCATATAAAGAATAAATTATCTCTAATGCTTACATTAACATTAAATATGAAAAATAATATTTGACAGCATTTTTTCAAGAAGTTTGGTTGAGGATGTTGCGTGGGCAGGTTATGTGGACAGTTTCAGTGGACATCTTGCGTTGGCAATTTGGGTGGGTATGTTACGTGATCATGTTGCCTGGGCAGTTTGGGTGGGCAGATTGCGTAGGCATATTGAGTGGGCAGTTTGGTTAAGCCGGTTGCGTGGGCAGTTTGGTTGGTATGTTGCGTGGGCAGTTTGAGTGGGGATATTGCGTGTGCAGTTTGGGTGGGCATGTTGCATGGGCAGTTTGGGTGGGCATGTTGCGTGGGCAGTTGGGATGGGCATGTTGCGTGGGCAGTTTGGATGGGCATGTTGCGTGGGCTGTTTGGGTGGGCATGTTCCGTGGGAAATTTGGGTGGGCAGTTTGGGTTGGCATGTTGCGTGGGCAATTTGAGTGGGCATGTTGCGTGGGCATATTGCGTGGGCAGTTTGGGTGGGTATATTGCGTTGGCAGTTTGGGTGGGATGCTGCGTGGGCAGTTTGGGTGGGCATGTTGCGTGGGCAATTTGGGTAGGCATATTGCGTGGGCAGTTTGGGTGGACATGTTGTATGGGCAGTTTAAACGGGTGTGTTGCGTGAGAAATTTGGGTGGGCATATTGTGTGAGCAATTTGAGTGGGCAGCATTGGTGGTCAGGACAGAATTCAAACACTGAAAGACTGTAAGCGGTAGCACTTTGGGTTTAAAGTGTGTTTAGACGGGTTAGATATACGTATAAACTATTACAAAACACTATCGGCGGAGCCCTAGGGGAAGCTCGGCGTAGCCGAGTTTTCGCTAGTCCTAATACTAAAAGGTTAGATTCACTATAGTTCTATTCTTTAATCAAAATCGCGAAACTTTAGACAAGGCTACAGGTTAAACGGAGCGACCGATTTTCGTGAAGTTTGTACCAAGTTGTAGGAAACGATTGGCTTCAGCTCCCTTCTAATGGATCGAATTTCTGTAGGATGCATAGTTTTTGTGTAAAACATTATTAAAGTTTGAAAATTGGGACAGAAACAATAGGTCATAGTAACGATCACAGTTCTCATTGAAAAATTTAAGACGAAGAACGCCATGTTTGTCATGTCATTTTGAACCTTTAAATGGAAATATTTATGAAATGGAGACAATTTGAAAGAAGTTTAATTCATAATTATAAATTTTGAGAATGGGAAATTATATCCGCACAGGTAAAAAAGGCCTAAAACATTTTAATTGAAAATTATAAAATTTGACGGTTCATATGTACTTGGACAGTGTTACCAAATGTGTCATAAGTAACTAGGTAAAAAACAAATATTCCTAACTAGACTAATGTGAAGTCAGTACACATATGTGTATTTTCCACACCGCAATATGTGAAAAAAATGACCGAAGATGATAAGCCGGTGGCCGACAAAATTATTGTAAATTTGCGGTGAATGTAATGTTTGAATATTTCGTGCACCAAACTATAGATGTTAATAAAAATTAGTATAAAAGATAAATACTACACCTGGAACATATTTTTAAAGTCGTAAATGATATATTTTAACAGTGTCCGAGGTAATTTACAATAAAACACAAATTTTATGACTATTTCAATATTATTATATTCTTTGCTGTAAATAATAAAAGTTAATAAAATAGAGTAAACAATATATGTAGAATTCAGATTTTAAGTTAAAATGTCTGTAAATTTAACCATGAGTGAGTTCAATATACTATTTTTAATCAGCCAGGTGCCAGGTAACTTAAGTCTGGACACGAAAAACGCGGGACAATATATTAGACTTACGTACAAAGATTATATAACAAAGGTAAGTGATCACTGAATAACTTATTGAATAGGAGTACAATATTTAAATAATTCGTGGAGTTAACAACAATTAAAATGTTTCCTTTAAAATGTTGTGGTTCAACAACAATGCACTTTACATACTTATCTTTAAAATGTTTTGATTACAACAATGCTTTATAACATTATAATCACAACACAGCATTTATACAAAATCATATGTTGATGACAATAATAATATAAAAGCTCATACATCACCATTTTGGTGTTAATTTGAAGACATTTCAAGCAGTTTAGGGGTTTTGGGCCCCCAAAATGCATGCAATCCAATCTCATGATTTCTGTTGCAAACAGAGTGTTTATTCTTACAAAAATGAATTTTAGAGGGTTGATTTGTATATTTCCGGTATAAAAGTGGTTAAATATCGGAATAAAAATACTTCACGCGGGGGTATAAAAACATGGGTTGAACTATGTATATATTCAAAATTTGGTAGCTGCAACTTTATTTTTTAGTTATACTTTCCCAATTTTGAAATTATGAATTTTTAAATCAAGGCTAACATTGAAAATCAAATATCTGTATTGACTAACAAATATATCAACTGTTACTTTGACAGGGATGGTTAAAAATATATAATTCAAAAACGAGGAAAGATATTCCAAATCTGTTTAGACGAATACATAGGGGAATGATTGAATTATATTTGAGACAAATTCTTAACGGATGGGATAAAGGATTCAAATTTGTAAACAGAATAAATATTATTGAAATAAAAATTATATAAACTTAGCTTTCCGCTTAGCCGTTTGTTAAAAAAAGACTATATTTTGGTATAAAAATCATCTGGACTCTGATTTTATAACTTTGAAATCTACTGCAGATTTAAATCTATCAGTTTTAAATTAATAAACAAACAAGAAAACAGTGAACTTAGCGAGCGACGTTCGAAATCTGACATATATTGCCTAAATTGCAAGCCAACCAAATGACCCATGTATCATCCATATCTTTAATCCTCTGTCCCCAAAAACATCTTAAGCGTTTTTTGGCGTTGAATCAGTTTCGTAACGTTTTCAAAACTATTTCGTACATGACGTCTTAAATGTGGGGATCACTAAAATACTGTGTTTTGAACTAATGAAGTATAAATTTAAATCTGACAAATGTAAATTAGGCGTTTGAGTGAGTTTTAATTTGTGGTGTACATAAAAACTATTCAAAACAGTGATTGAAAACCGATTTCCTGGCCGCACTCTATTGTTATTTTCTAACAGATAAAATATATGTATTTTAATATTTATTGATACACGTACAAACGTTTTATTTCACAGATAACAATGGATAACCCAGAATTATTAATTTTTACCTCTCGCTAAGACAGGTATTGAATTCATGCTAAAAATCGTATATCCAGATTTTAGTGAATAAGCACGTTTTAAGGTCCCTAGAATCCGATTATAACAATTTTTAAGATGATGTCCGTGTGTTTGTGTGTGTGTGTGTATGTGTGTGTGTGTGTGTGTGTGTGTGTGTGTGTGTGTGTGTGTGTGTGGATGTGTGTGTTGTGTTGGATCCACGATTTCTCAAATACTATAAGACTTAATACATTTTTAACTACGGATTCCCCAAAACTAATAATAATGAGAAGAGTTGATTAAGTTTTGGTAAGAATTGAACAATCGGAAGTAGTAGTTATAAGAAAAAAATCATCTAAATATTATTTATCGAAAATTTATGTAAATACTTATATTAAAGAACGTTAAATTCTTTATTCGATAAATATAAATTCATTATTATATCTTATATAGATTTAGAGATAAAGAATGCATATAAAATAATTTAATGTAATAAATGTCAGACCAGACTACTTCAAGGCAAGAAATTCAAATGTTTGTAATTGACACATGTCACTGTCATTTGTATGCCACTCTCAAAAATATTTGTACATCATTATGAAAATAAAAAATTTGTCAACAACGCCAAAGAATATACGTAAAAAGAATATAAAAGGAATTTTCGAAAAAATGACAAATATAAAGAAAGAGAAAAGGAAAGTAGAAAATGAAAATTTCAGGATATTGAATATAAAGAAAATGTAAATAAATAAACAATAGTTATAAGAAGCAAAAAAGAGACCACTCAAAAATTAATGTTTTTAATAGAAGAATATGAAGAGAAAATCGGTGGTACCTGCCTAAAATATCCCAAAGATTTTGCAAATATACGTGACAATTATTTTGTAGTGAAACATGAATATTTGTATTTAAAAATATTTTTTGTTTTATTCGTACAACTAGGTAAAATATCCGGCGAGAGGTTATGTGCTGTCCACATCAGATTTTTTAACTAATAATTAATGATTTAGAAACTGTTACGATGTTCCGTGTTCTTGACGTTTACCCCCTCTACTACGAAATAATTCGAAACTGTTTCAAACCAGCCCAGCGGATCGGTTTGAAAACATACGAAACTATTTCAACCTATTTCGTCTCTGACGTCACCGTTGCGTCGCTAAAATATGTTTTGAAACACTACGAAATAGTTTCAAACCAATGTATCGCCAAATAACGCCCATGGTCTATTGAAATACCCAACATAAATTTAGATCTCAGTCAATACAAAAAAAGAAGAAACAAATCATTTAATAATCAAAAATCACTTTAGAATAATCAAAAAAAAAACCATAACGACAACCAATTCATATATACAGACGCCTCAAAAATAAATAACAAAGTGGGTAGAGCATTCGTAACTTAGGACCAAATGCAGAAGTCCCATTTACCTACCGAAACCAAAATATTTACAACCGAAATATATGGAATATACAACTGTCTCGTGAATATATTAAAAACTTCAAACCATAACATATCATGCACCATATGCTCTGATTCCCTCAGAACGATCCAATCTATCAAAACAAATGATGCCAAAGCCATTTTCAAACATAAAATATTTAATTATTGGAACAACCACTGGAAGAACCAAATAACAAACAAACTCCAAAAAATCCAAGAGAATATTAAGATAAGAAGACGAAATAAAAACTGTACTCGAAAAGAACAAGTTATATTCACGAGAATGAAAATAGGCCACACAAAAATGACTCACAAATATCTTTTTTGATAAATCTGGCCCGCCAATCTGTGATAGATGTAACGTTTAAATGATCATAGAACACCTGCAAATACAATGCATCAAATAGAGCGATGAAAGACGGAAACACAAAATACCAGGAACCATCAAAGATGCACTAAATACAAATAATTATAAATCTATTTTAAAGTACATTAAGGTAATCAATTTAGACCAGTACTTATAAATGTAATATTATTTATATCATATATGTCATTGTAACTATCTATGTATAATAATAATAGCCATTGGGGAAAGCTAAATTAACATGAAAAACAAGTTTTTCCAACTAAATTAAGAACTGTGAAGAACATGTTTTCAAATTCTTCCAGCAGCTGTGTAAAAATTCACCGGATTGCTTTAAAAATAACCAAACCGATATCTCCCGATATTCCAACAAGTTACTCATCCCCTAATTAAAATATTTTTGGGTTGACAGGTTATTAGAGGTGGTGTATGTTGCATTAGCAAGTTGGGTGGGCAGGTTGCGTGAGCATTTTGAGTGGGCAGTTTGAGTGAGCCGGTTGTTTGGGTAAGCATGTTGCATCGGCAGTTTGGGTGGACATGTTGCATGGACAATATGAGTGAGCATGTTGCGTGGGTAGTTTGGGTGGGCTGGTGGGCATGTTGCGTGAACAGTTTGGGTGAACATTTTTCGTTGGCAGTTTGGGTGGGCATGCTGCGTGAGCAGTTTAAGTAGACCGGTTGCGCAACAGTTTGAGTGGACATGTTGCGTGGGCAGTTTGGGTGGGCATGTTGCGTGGACTGATTGACTGGGCATGTTGTGTGGGCAGTTTTAGTGGTCAGGACAGTATTCACACAATTTAAAAACAATTAGCGTTAGCACTTTGGGTTTAAAGTGTGCCTAGATGGGTTAGGTCTACCTATAGACTATTCTAAAACACTATCGGCGGAGCCCTAGGGGAAGCTCGGCGTAGCCGAGTTTTCGCTAGTCCTAATACTAAACGGACAAGCCCTCCAAAATTCATCATGACGATCGGGAAATTTTTGAACAAAGCTACAACTGAAACGGTTTCAGCGATTTGGATGGAATTTGCTTTAAATAGTAGAGAATAAATCAACTTAGTGCCTTTGATATGTCTCTTATTTTTACTGTGCATAGTTTTTGTGGAAAAAATTATTAACTGGTCAAAATTCTTACTTTAAAACAATGGATCGCAGTGTTCAGTATTGATGTAAAGGTATATAGGTACACATAAGGAAGTAAAAAAAAACTAATTTTGATTTATCATAGCCAATACCATTTCTTCATTCACTTCTTTATGACGTATTCTATTATTGTTATTATCATCATTATTATTATTATTAATATTATTATTATTATTTCCTTCATTACCTTCGTTCACAGCTATACCTATTAGCGTGTTCTCAAATTTTTGAACAAGTTTACAAATTGTTGCTATAATAAGAATTGATGTATTTTCGTACTTTATGGAAAACATATCACGTATTTTTCTAAAACTAGTTCCACCATAATAATTTTTTATAACTAAAACTCGTTCCTTATTCGAATAAAGATTCATTATTAAATTAACTTTTTATTAGAGAATATTTCAAAAATTTGACAGAAATTGAATGACATTATTATGTTTAAACATTTGAGTTATAAGTCATGACTATTGCTACAAATTAACAGAAATTTTGAATTTTCTTTTTTAAGTTGTGAAGAAACCAAAAACATAATAATAAATGTAAATACATTTGTGTATGCAATTTTTAATTCTAAACAACTTTGTTCTCTACAATTGTTGTCGTAAAATGAACAGGAGAGCAGGAAATTACAAAAAACTAAAATCCCATGTTAAATTTCTATGTTCACCCCTAACCGCCACCATCCTGTATATATATATATATATATATATATATATATATATATATATATATATATATATATATATATATATATATATATATATATATAAGCCCTAGGGGAAACTCGAAGGTTAGAGTAGCTTTCTATAGTTCACGGTATGATAAAGAGAACTGAAAGAAATTATAATCTGGAAAAATCTGAGACATATTTTGCATAATTTGTCAGGTCCGTGAAGTTGGCGTATTCATAGTAATACAATTAATTTTTTTATATCTATAATTTTGTGCTCATTTTGTGCTATTTATTGCTGTATTGTTCTAATTTTGTGCTCATCTCCTTTAATTGTTATAAACAAAATAAAATGAATACGCCAACTTCACGCTTGCGTATTCATAGTGAAAAATTACTTTTTATTTATAGCTATAATTTTGTGCTCATTTTGTGCTATTTATTGCTGTATTACTCAAATTTTGTGCTCATCTCCTTCAATTGTTATAAACAGAATAAAATGAATACGCCAACTTCACGCTTGCGTATTAATAGTGAAAAATTAATTTTTATTTATAGCTATAATTTTGTGCTCATTTTGTGCTATTTATTGCTGTATTGCCCAAATTTTGTGCTCATCTCCTGCAATTGTTATAAACAAAATAAAATGAATACGCCAACTTCACGCTTGCGTATTCATAGTGAGAAATTAATTTTTATTTATAGCTATAATTTTGTGCTCATTTTGTGCTATTTATTGCTGTATTGCGCAAATTTTGTGCTCATCTCCTTCAATTGTTATAAACAAAATAAAATGAATATGCCAACTTCACGCTTGCGTATTCATAGTGAAAATTTAATTTTTTATAGCTATAATTTTGTGCTCATTTTGTGTTATTTTAAGTTTTACATGTTTATTATGACAAAAATAAGATATTCTTTATTTACGAGTATCTAATGGAGAAAAGACGTGGATCTTATGTGCTGTTAAGACCTTACCCGTCTAGTCTTTTGAGTTGGTGAGAAGCGAGCAAGCTGGTGGGTAGGCTTGGAATAGTTTACCCCACAAAAAAAAATGTCGAGTTAGGCGTTACTATTTTCTTAGCCAGTACCAAAGTGACTGTTGTAGGGGTGTGATCGCGCTTTTCAGATATTTTTTTCTCAAAGCTCATTAAATTCAACATTTTTTTAAATATGTGTAAATTTTTCTTTTTGTTTTATAATATGTATTTATTATTAGATATTGTTTATAGAGCTGCTTCTAAAACAATAAATAAAATAAATGAGTACAAATATATCATCATGGCATATTACCCATTGCTGGGTGTGCCAATCTGCTTTGTTCGCAATCGGTAATGATGATGACATATTTGTACCGTGCGGGCGTTTACCAGGCGTCGCCTCACGGGCACTCATTGCTGGCGTGGAGAGTGCACCACAGAGGTCAATGTTGTGCTATTTAAAATTCGAAATATTTGACGTTGGTCGGGATCGAACCCGGTTCCCCAGATTCGCGACCAGACACTCAGGCACGCGGCCACGGGACCCCATAAATAATAATTGTTCACTTATACAAAAATTACAAATAAAAATAGTTTGACAGATAAAAATAAAAGTTTGCTAATATTTTATTTTTCAAATACGTACTAAATCAAGAAAACGAATTTTTATGTTCCAAGATTAATAAAAGTGCATATTTGTTATTTCTTTAATTTTTATAAACAAAATATAAATTGTATAATAACAATAAAGTCTATTTACGTTTCGGAGAGAAGTAATTATTTTCAAATATATCACATGAAATATTTAAAATATTGAACCAATGATTTAAAAGTTAGGGGCATTTGATTATCAGCGTTGATTTGTTTGATTGGAATGATACATCTCGCCATATATCTTTATATTTTCTTAAACTAATATAAGTTACTAGTGATCCCAAATACTGTCAATTTCATCAAAAATAACCTACTATACATTTCAGAATTATAGTCAGTTTAGTTTGAAACTAGCTTAAAAAAATTAAAACATTATGAATCACTCTTTCAATTATTGACTTATTTCAAAATTAATTAATACAAAAATATTTATTTAAAAATAGACTATCCAACAGGTCAAGCCCAATGACTGGATAGCATAAGAACACAAATACAAAGCATATACATTGTAAAACTTATACACATTAACACATTTAATAATTAATAATGTTTTTCTTAAACGTTTTAAAGTCCGAACATTGACAATATACAGGTTTATTAGTGGCAATAGCCATGATACTTGTCTTCTTTTTACCTTCCGTCCCCTTTAGGTATGGAATGTATTGTCTTTGGTCAAAAAAATCGGTGGTGAGTTTTTAATGAATAAGCACATCTTAAGGTCCAGACAATACAATTTTACTATTTTTACGATGATTGTGTGTGTGTGCGTGTGTGTGTGTGTGTGTGTGTGTGTGTGTGTGTGTGGGTGTGTGCTTGTGTGTGTGTGTGTGTGTGTGTGTGTGTGTGCGCGCGTTCGTGCGTGTGTATGTGTATGTGTATGTGTGTGTATGAGTCTGTGTATATGTGTGCGTATATATGTGTGTATATGTGTGTGTGTATGTGTTTGTGTGTGTAGGTGGGTGTGGGTGTGTGTGTAACAAAATTTTCGTCTACGATAACTAATACTACAATTCCAAAAATTATAATTCTTTCGTATTCCTCTTTGCTGCATCCATATGAAGAGCTGATTAGATTTTGGTTATAATTGGTCAACCGGAAGTACTCTCATTTGAAGATTTTAACAGTTTTAACGATGTTAAATGTCATTTTTTCACACTTAATGTTATTATAAATATTCAAGAACAATATATTCTCTATACAATTTGACTGCATTTTATATTTCATATTAAATAGAGTTATAAAATGATAAAGAAATAAAATTTCATAAATTAGCTAGCTATGCTAGAAACAGCTGCTATATTAAGAAAATTCTGATGGAAAGATGTCAGTGTTAATTGACATATTCGTAGTTTGTGTTATAATTTTACTCGAAACCTCGAAATATAGGATATATTTGCTCGAAACTTTCTGTATGGAATTTGTGTAAAATACATACAACTGTCGAAAGGTAATGTATATTACGGTAGATACATACCTACTTAGTGTAGACACATTGAAAAATAAACATGGAATAAAATAAAAAACATTCCAGAGTGAATGTGAATCGCAACGCAAACAATTTCTAGCATAATACCGAGCATAATACAGAGTAAAAATAATGCAATGTGCGGTTTTTGTCGTAAAGAACAAAACAACTAATGCAATGATGTTATCAAAAGGGTAAAGTAAAGCAATGTAACGACGAGAAAATATTAGAAGCCAGTTACAAGTTCGGGGGGCCCCTTGCAATGTTGTTAGGTGAATTGTAAAGGGAGGTTGTCTAATTTGCAGCTTTTCCTAGAATGTTTATAAGGAGTGAATTGTGAAGGTAGGTCAGGTAATGTGAACATTCACAATTCACCGCTAATAACATTATTAGAAGAACTACAAATTACGCAACCTCTCTCCACAATTCACCCAATAACATTTCAGAAAATTCTTAATTAATTATTCAAAATAAATGAACAGTGAAATAAAACACCGTGTAATATCCAATAGTCTGGTTGACGGCAAATTATATTTTACGTTTATAATTATTTAAGGTACCTAACCTAACCTAACTGTACCAGGAGAAATAAAATCGGGATCGAACCCGGTTTGTCAGATTCAGGACGACACTCACAGGCACGCGGCCACGAGACCCCATTAATTTCTTATTATCTAAAATATCAATGTGATCGACTAAACAAAACTATTTTCAACTGTGTCATTAAATTTGTTTGTTACATAGCTTACTTTTATATTGTAACATTATTATTTTTAATGTTGAATATCATTTTTCTCGAAGTAATGGGGTGCGATCAAATTTCTATTTCTACATAATATAATACTAGATCGAAAAATAAAATACCAGTATTTTTTTAAATTGATTAATTATTCGTACTTTACAAGAAAATAATTATTTAACATTTGGGGGAGGGATTTGTGACGTGAGCATGGTAGAAGCGTGGAATAAGACGTACAGACTGCGAGGGAAAGAGATAGTTTTAGCCAGGTGTGGCCGTGCCACGCCCTGCCACATCTACCACAACATAATCGGTACGCTGATCGGCTGATCCATAACTGTCTTTTTCCTTCCTGCAGTCTGTTTGTCTTCTTCCACGATTTTAACATGCTTACGGTATATCCCTTCTCCCAAACATATTGTTAATAACAATATTGTTACTAATTAATGTTTAGTTTTTATTATTACAATGAGAAGCTATAGTGTTTTTTTTAAAAATATTTTATGACATATATTGAAATTCGAATATGGTCACAGGTCCGTGAAGTAGGCACATCATTATGACCACAAATTCTAAAAACTGCTTGAAAAATTTGTGCTTCATTTGTATTGTTTTGTGCTGCTAAAATTAAGTCAGCACCCCCTTCCTCTCCACAGTTATCAACTATGGAAAATGACGTGCCATCTTCACGCTCAGCTGGCCATTTGGCAATACAAATAAAATGCAATATACTGTTAGTTAGTGTTCCTCAAGGTGAGTTTTGTGCCGCACAAATTAAGTCAGCACCCCTTTCCCCTTCAGAGTTATTAATTACGGAAAATGACGTGCAAACTTCACGCTCAGCTCGCCATTTGCCAATACAAATAAAATGCAATGTACTGTTAGTGCTCCTCAAGGTGAGTTTTGTGCCGCATAAATTAAGTCAGCACCCCCTTCCCCTTTAGAGTTATTAATTACGGAATATGACGTGCCAACTTCACGCTCAGCTCGCCATATGGCAATACAAATAAAATGCAATGTACTGTTAGTTAGTGCTCCTCAAGGTGAGTTTTGTGCCGCATAAATTAAGTCAGCACCCCCTTCCCCTTCAGAGTTATTAATTACGGAAAATGACGTGCCAACTTCACGCTCAGCTCGCCATTTGGCAGTACAAATAAAATGCAATGTACTGTTTGTTAGTTAGTGCTCCTCAAGGTGAGTTTTGTGCCGCATAAAGTAAGTCAGCACTCCCTTCCTCTCCAGAGTTATTAATTATGGAAAATAACGAGTCAACTTCACGCTCAGCTCGCCATTTAGCAATACAAATACAATGCAATGTACTATTAGTTAGTGTTCTACAATGTGAGTTTTGTGCCGCATAAATTAAGTCAGCACCCCCTTCCCTTCTAGAATTATTAATAATCAAAAATGACGTGCCAACTGATGTGTACAAAGCAGATTGGCACACCCAGCAATGGTTAATAAGTCGTGATGATATATTTATTTTATTTATGTTCAACTTAAAATTAATATAAAATTCTTTTTATTGCTTAGCAGTGCTGTCCAAAGTCAGTTTTGAGTGTTGTGTTGCTTAAACAATGGTAGGACCCCCTATAAATATTTTCTCTGAATTTGATCATAATCACATACCCCATTATGGTATGCTGGGCTGTTGTAGAACGTTCTGGACTTCTAGACGATGCACCGCGACCTTCAGGGGAAGTTTTAAGATAATTTTAGATGGTGCTAAATATTAGGTTTTGAAGTAGAAATTCGTGATAGTTGATGTTGTGAAAAGTCAACTAACCGAATATAATTGTTATTGTTGTATTACGTTAAGTTTAGTTGTTAACTATATTGTTAAGTATTTTAATGTTTTATTAATGCCATAGTAAAATGGAGATGGAAAAAATCTGCACACTATACTTTTTTCACGTAAAAAATAGTGATGGGAAGAGAGGTGCAGTTTGATCTGGTTTCTTAATTGGATAATGTCCCGATATCCAATGAAACAAGATCAAATTGCACCTATCTTCCCATCACTATTTTCTTACTTGAAATGAATTATAGTACATGTATTACCGAACTTGTTGCCAGTGGCATAACTATAAACTGGAGGCCCCGACGCAAAATTGACTTATGGCCCCCATTTATTGATTCTTTGCTATATAGTATATTAAATTTTAAAAAAAAATTGAACAAAAAATAACCTGAATTATACAAAATAAATACTTCACTACATAAACCTTAAAATAAATATTTAATAAATCTTAATTTTTCTAGCTCTCATACCAGAAAACTTCTTAATAAGGCTACTGATGTCTAATTTATCAGTAACTCCTTTTTCTATAAGCAATCAGAGAAATATAATTTAGTCTTCCTTGTTTACGCAAATAAGATTTAATAATTCACTGTGCCTGGCGTCCCGACAAAGGGACCACTGTGTAGTCCCGACTTCAGTTATGACGTCTCATTACTGACGATAGAAATGGTCGGCATGGTGTTTTTTTATATTATGTTGTAACCAGATTGTAAGACCCGTCTTTTAATAAAACGCGGCCAGATTCAGATTGTCAAACTTTCGTTAGCGATGTTTTATAATTTGGCTAGTTGTCCAGGCGTTTTTTAAAACGGCAACTTACTTAGCTTGTGATGAAATTATAACTTGGGGTATTCTTCTACGTCTACTCTAGTTCTATCACTTTGACCACAGTGTTGCTATCTTACTGTCATGTGCTGCGCCCGCCGTCGCCGCCACTGTCTCCGCCGCTGTCGCAACCGCGTCGCAGGGACGAGCGAGTGTCTATTTTTAGCGATGACGCAACAGATTTATCCGAACCTGCTTAATTACGCGGTTGATGAAGTCTATTGTGTTTGAGTTTTTATCTGGAATAGTGCTCTAGAAATTTCTCGAATATAAATGCCGGAGTATATAAGCAATGTTAGCGAAATGATTATAATTTTTACAGGTGTATGTTTTGTTACTTATGCAATACATGTATTTTTCTCTAACCTCAAAACCAAAACCAAAAATCATAACGAACCTTATATTTTCTCGTTTTCTTGGAATATTTTCGTATACTAAATATAATATGACAAATATGGAAGTTATATTTGATTATGAAAAATAGTTACTATAAAAAATCACTTTTATTTCATAATTTATTGAGATCATTTTGTCACCAATATGGCGGACTAGTCAGCTATGTATTATCTAGTAGCTGTAGGTGTCGACATGACGTCATATTGACATTAAAATTCAAATGCAGTTAAACTAAAAACTATTAAGGGCACGTGTGAAAGCGTTCAAATCGATTGAGAAATAGCTTAAATATTACGAATTTTCGGATGCAGTTTTCTCAAATATAACAGAAGCAAATGACTTTAAAATTTAAAGTAGCGTACACTAGTAGTTCTTCTAGGGCAAGACGAAGTTTCATGACTCTTAATTAAATAGTTTAATTATAAATAATAAAATAGAAATTGCCTGTTTTAGCAAAAAATTTAAGCTGATTATTTGACTTTCTGGAAAAACTTAAGAGGACGAAAATTATGTCTTGCCCTAATAGGTACTTCATGTATATGTTCAAAAATTAAAAACAAAAAAGATTTATTTATGACAGTTTTTGTGAAAACTGCATTGGAAAATTTTGCCATATACACAAGTTAACAGTTTCACGATTTTGCCGCTAGGAGTAACAAGACGCTTTACATTATCAAAACTGTTTTCTTTGCCCAAGTACTGATAACTCCCCTTTGGATGAATGACACTTCGCCAAGAGAAAAATAAAAAGGTATAAAATAAATAAATTCTTTTCAATTTATCAATTAATTTAAAGAACAACAAATTTTCAGATCTACATTGTCCGAAACCTGAAGAAACATCTTTGAAATGAATGCCAAGATTTATGAATAATTTATATCAAATAATTTTTAATACTACTATTAATAGATCGTTAAGCAATTTTATTGTTAATTTGTTCTTTTGCTAATTTTTATAGAGTAATAAGAAAAGTTTAACTGTCAGTTGAGTTATTCAAAATTATCCGCGGCAAAAATACATGGCTATGATGCTGCCATCTACGTCGAGCTTTGTCCGCCTTGGTCTGTTTGCTTCCATTCAATCATTCAAATATAGTAAGATAGTTGTCACTCGAGTGTACCTATTCAAATACTTGTTCTACATTTAAAATAGAAGTTAAGCTAATACAATTTATACTTGCAATAACATATTTTTTTAACATTATATTACCTATATACACAGATTGTATAAAAATAGTTTAAAGCTAATATTAAAAACTGTAACTATAGCAAATGGATTTTCTTTATTTTTTCGTAGAAAAGTTTTTCTTTGACCTGTACCACTTGCAATAACCCATTCACAAGTTTCGTATTCCAATATACTCATACTACATAACTGTGGCAACGTCGCGCTTATGCAAAAACAGAGATATTTTAATATTTGGTTTGTTTGGGTTGCGTAGACGTAGAGTTGAAGTATTGTCACATTTATTGGTATGTTCGAGTGTAAAAGTAAATAGATATAATACTAATTTTAAACAACAAATCGGAACTGCAAAACAAATTAACATATTTCTTTCTTACAATAACAAAAGTAATATTATATTGATTAAATTTTCTGTATTGTCGTCTACCTGCACAAGTCTTGTGTAAACAATTCACACAGCGCAGTTTTTTGTCATTTTGCTAAATAGTCTATTAAGACCCGCAGAATAGCATGCGACATCAGCGGAAACCAATAGTACATTGCATTTTATTTGTATTGCAAAATGGCGAGCTCAGCGTAAAATTGGCACGTCATTTTACGTAATTAATAACTCTGGAGGAGAAGGGGGTGC
This sequence comes from Harpalus rubripes, assembly GCA_963082715.1. Lineage (NCBI taxonomy): Eukaryota > Metazoa > Arthropoda > Insecta > Coleoptera > Carabidae > Harpalus > Harpalus rubripes. The sequence continues at coordinate 32,124,424 of OY720457.1, forward strand.
TGACTTAATTTATGCGGCACAAAACTCACCTTGAGGAGCACTAACTAACAGTCCATTGCATTATATTTGTATTGCCAAATGGCGAGCTGAGCGTGAAGTTGGCACGTCATTTTCCGTAATTAATAACTCTGAAGGGGAAGAGAGTGCTGACTTAATTTATGCGGCACAAAACTCACCTTGAGGAGCACTAACTAACAGTACATTACATTTTATTTGTATTGCCAAATGGCGAGCTGAGCGTGAAGTTGGCACGGCAATTTCCCTAATTAATAACTCTGAAGGGGAAGGGGGTGCTGACTTAATTTATGCGGCACAAAACTCACCTTCAGAAGCACTAACTAACAGCACATTGCATTTTATTTGTATTGCCAAATGGCGAGCTGAGCGTGAGGTTGGCACGTCATTTTCCATAATTAATAACTCTGGAAGGGAAGGGGGTGCTGACTTAATTTTAGCAGCACAAAACAATACAAATGAAGCACAAATTTTTCAAGTAGTTCTTAGAATTTGTGCTTACAATGACGTGCCTACTTCACGGACCTTATGGTCACATATCTCATTTTTATACAAGCCCATGCAACATTTGTATCGATGATATAGAATAATTCTTTATCTAATGGACCCAAATGACAAAAATATTATATTTTACTAGTAGTTATGATGTTGAAAATGTTGATGTTGAAAATATGAAAAATGAAAACAAAGTTATATATTTTTCATATTTTCAACATCAACATTTTCAACATCATAACTACCAGTAAAATATAATATTTTTATGTCATTTCGGTCCATTAGATAAAGAATTATTCTATATCAACGAAATAAATGTTGCATAGGGTTGTATAAAAATGAGATATGTGACCATATTCGAATTTCAATATATATATATATATATATATATATATATATATATATATATATATATATATATATATATATATATATATATATATATATGTATCCTCAGGATAACTCTTCTAACATGGAGATGTATAACAGATACGAAGTCGAATTAGACTAAAGTTGTCCTATTAGAAGACCATGTTAATATTATTACTGTACATTAACAAAAGTTCAAAGCTACTCTTTTCGGAAAAAATGTTATGTAATAGTAATACAATATTGATATCAATAGAAAAAATTCTCCTCTGATGAACTAAAAAGTGCATAATGGTCATTTAAAAATACATAACTTTATTACCATGCCTCCCAATAGAATTGTGTCCCCCTTCATCCTGTATAAATCCCTATATTTATATTTTTCTACTCACTAGAAAGCTTGAAAACCAAGCTATTACTGTTAAAAAATATATATTATGTAGTTTCAAAATTTTCTGAATGATAGTATTTTAGTTACAGTGGAGGATCCACACACACATATACACAGACATCATCGTGAAAATGTTAAAATTGGATTCTAGGGACCTTAAAACGTGCTCATTTACCAAAATCTCGATATGCGATTTTTAGCACGATCCCTAAACCTCCCTTACCAAGGGTAGCGGGAGGTAAAAATACTTTTTATCAGATCGCCCTTGACATGTTATGGTGAGTAAATTGTAAATTAAAAGTTTACAATAAAAAGTATTGAGCTAGAAAGTCATAAAATGAATTGTATCTATCACATAAAATATAATAATGGTTTCATTTAGAACAATCAAGCAATAAAAGGCACAAAATTATAGCTATATATTTTTTTAATTTTTCACAATTATAGTTATAAATAAAAATTTATTTTTCACTATGAATACGCAAGCGTGAAGTTGGCGTATTCATTTTATTTTATTTATAACAGTTGAAGGAGATGAGCAATTTGGGCAATGCAGCAATAAATAGCACAAAATGAGCACAAAATCATAGCTGTTAAAAAAATCATTTTTCCACTATGAATACGCAAGCGTGAAGTTGGCGTATTCATTTTATTTTGTTTATAATAATTGAAGGAGATGAGCACAAAATTTGGGCAATACAGCAATAAATAGCACAAAATGAGCACAAAATTATAGCTCCAAATAAAAATTAATTTTTCACTATAAATAATCAAGCGTAAAGTTGGCGTATTGATTTTATTTTGTTTATAACAATTGAAGGAGATGAGCACAAAATTTGGGCAATACAGCAATAAATAGCACAAAATGAGCACAAAATTATAGCTATAAATAAAAATTAATTTTTTACTATGAATACGCGAGCGTGAAGTTGGCGTATTTATTTTATTTTGTTTATAACAATTGAAGGAGATGAGCACAAAATTTGAGTAATACAGCAATAAATAGCACAAAATGAGCACAAAATTATAGCTATAAATAAAAATATATTTTTCACTATGAATACGCAAACGTGAAGTTAGCGTATTCATTTTATTTTGTTTATAACAATTAAAGGAGATGAGCACAAAATTAGAACAATACAGCAATAAATAGCACAAAATGAGCACAAAATTATAGATATAAAAGAAATTAATTGTTTTACTATGAATACGCTAACTTCACGGACCTTAATTTGTCAAGTTGTAAAAGTTGTAATACTGTAAAGTCGACCAATTACGTACCAGCTAAATCTGAGTATCAATTTATTCTAGAGAATATCACTTAGATATTTAGATATGCATGTTACTTTCACTAATCAAGTTTACGACAACATTTGATTTACACAGAAACAGTTGCCATTAGTAAAAAATGTCTTATCCATGTTCTGTCTCTGACTTCAAACCTTCAAAAATGACAAGTGTTGTCTTCACTCAAACTACTCTAATTTTTAAATATTTGTTTAAATAAATATTTTTTATTAGTCCATCTAGATCTAGTTTTACAACTGCAACACCAACAAGAACATTAGAAAAGAAATTATTGCAGATTACGACAGTTTGAGTCGGCAGTATGAGTAGGCAGTTTAAGCGGGCAGTTTGGGTGTGCTGTTTGAGTGGGCAGTTTGGTTGAACAGGTTCCGTGGGCAGTATGGATAGGTAGTTTGAGTGGGTAGTTTGGGTGGGCAGTATGAATAGGTAGTTTGAATGGCAGTTTGGGATGAGCAGTTTAGGTAGGCAGTTTCAGTGGGCAGTTTTGGTGGGCATGCTGCGTGAGCAGTTTGGGTGAGCATGTAGCTGGGGCTGTTTGGGTGGCCAGGTTGCAGGGGCAAGCGAGAAAAAAAAAGGTTTTACATTGTGCGTAGACAGGTTGGATGCACGTAAAGACTATTATAAAACACTGTCGGCGGAGCCCTAGGGGAAGCACGGCGTAGCTGAGTTTTCGCTAGTCCTAATACTAAACGATCAGATTCACTATCTATAGTTCTATATATCTATATATATATTTGAATTCATCACGACGATCGCCATCCTTTGAACACCTCTACAGCCTGAATGGTGTGAGCGATTTGTATGAAATTTACACCAAGTTGTAGGAAATGATTGTCTCGAGTGCCCTCGTAATAAGTAATATTTCTGTAGGATGCATAGTTTTTGAGTAAAAAATTATTAAACATTGAAAATTGGGACAAAAACAATAATGGTCACAGTAACGATCACAGTTTTCCTTGAAAATTTAAGACGATAAACGCTGTCATGTCATTTGGCATGTCATGTTTGGCATGTCATTTTGAACCTTTAAATAGAAATATTTATGAAATGAGGGCAATTTGAAAGAAGTTTATTTCATAGTCATAATTTATGAGAATGGGCAATTATATCTGCACAGGTAAAATGGCGTAAAACATTATAATTAAAAATTATAAATTTTGACGGTTCATATGCACCTGGAAAATGTTGCCAAATATGTCATAAATAACTAGGTAAAAAGTAAATATTCTTAACTAGATTAATGTGAAGTTCGAACACAAGTGTTTGATCACAGTTTTCCTTGAAAATTTTAAAATGATAAACGCTGTTATATCATTTGGCATGTCAATGTCAATGATTACAAATTATCGGTTTTCATACTTGTATATGTAAAGAAATGTTTCAATAATATGTAACATTAAAGAAAAGATGATGAATTTAACGAGGTAGGTATACGTAATGATTTTAAGCCATGTTTTATGTTAATTTAATATATATTTTATTTTTTAAATATAATTTTGGAAAATGTATAAGGAAACACGTCGAAAAGGATCAGAAAGGCAGAATTCATATGACAATCGATCGAAGAACATGTACAAAATGAAAAAGATAAACATTGTCATCCGTCATATTGGATGTACGTATAGTCTATCATAAAACACTATCGGCGGAGCCCTAGGCTGAACTCGGCGAAGCCGAGTTTAGGCTAGTCCTAATACTAAAATGATAGATTCA
>OY720457.1:32133714-32136214 GCA_963082715.1 Harpalus rubripes
TAAAGAAATTGTGTGCACAGGGCAGAAAGAAAGGAGAGAGACCTAGAAGAAATTGGGTATCAGGAGTCCAAGAAGGAATAAGAGAGAGACGATTAAATGAAGATCTATGGCAAGATAGAGAGCAGTGGAGAATTGACATCGGAAAACATCGTAAAACGTAATAAATCGACTGTATACATAGGTATATGTAATGATTTTAAAACATGTTTATTGTTAATTCATATATTTTATTTTGTAAATCAATTTAAGCCTGACGCTTAGAAAGACATAATTTATTAATTTATTAATTTACTATTTATTAATTTATTAATTTATTAATTTATTAATTTATTAATTTATTAACTTATTAATTTATTAATTTATTAATTTGTTAATTTACTAATTTACTAATTTACTAATTTATTAATTTACTAATTTACTAATTTACTAATTTATTAATTTATTAATTTATTAATTTATTAATTTATTAATTTATTAATTATTAATTTATTAATTTATTAATTTATTAATTTATTAATTTATCGATTTATTAATTTATTAATTTATTAATTTATTAATTTATTAATTTAATTTATTAATTTATTAATTTATTAATTTATTAATTTATTAATTTATTAATTTATCAATTTATTAATTTATCAATTTATCAATTTATCAATTTATCAATTTATTAATTTATTAATTTATTAATTTATTAATTTATTAATTTATTAATTTATTAATTTATTAATTTATTAATTTATTAATTTATTAATTTATTAATTTATTAATTTATTAATTTATTAATTTATTAATTTATTAATTTATTAATTTATTAATTTATTAATTTATTAATTTATTAATTTATTAATTTATTAATTTATTAATTTATTAATTTATTAATTTATTAATTTATTAATTTATTAATTTATTAATTTATTAATTTATTAATTTATTAATTTATTAATTTATTAATTTATTAATTTATTAATTTATTAATTTATTAATTTATTAATTTATTAATTTATTAATTTATTAATTTATTAATTTATTAATTTATTAATTTATTAATTTATTAATTTATTAATTTATTAATTTATTAATTTATTAATTTATTAATTTATTAATTTATTAATTTATTAATTTATTAATTTATTAATTTATTAATTTATTAATTTATTAATTTATTAATTTATTAATTTATTAATTTATTAATTTATTAATTTATTAATTTATTAATTTATTAATTTATTAATTTATTAATTTATTAATTTACTAATTTACTAATTTACTAATTTATTAATTTATTAATTTATTAATTTATTAATTTATTAATTTATTAATTTATTAATTTATTAATTTATTAATTTATTAATTTATTAATTTATCAATTTATCAATTTATCAATTTATCAATTTATCAATTTATCAATTTATCAATTTATCAATTTATCAATTTATTAATTTATTAATTTATTAATTTATTAATTTATTAATTTATTAATTTATTAATTTATTAATTTATTAATTTATTAGATTATTAGATTATTAATTTATTAATTTATGTACTTATGTACTTATGTACTTATGTACTTATGTACTTATGTACTTATGTACTTATGTACTTATGTACTTATGTACTTATGTACTTATGTACTTATGTACTTATGTACTTATGTACTTATGTACTTATGTACTTATGTACTTATGTACTTATGTACTTATGTACTTATGTACTTATGTATTTATGTATTTATGTATTTATGTATTTATGTATTTATGTATTTATGTATTTATGTATTTATGTATTTATGTATTTATGTATTTATGTATTTATGTATTTATGTATTTATGTATTTATGTATTTATGTATTTATGTATTTATGTATTTATGTATTTATGTATTTATGTATTTATGTATTTATGTATTTATGTATTTATGTATTTATGTATTTATGTATTTATGTATTTATGTATTTATGTATTTATGTATTTATGTATTTATGTATTTATGTATTTATGTATTTATGTATTTATGTATTTATGTATTTATGTATTTATGTATTTATGTATTTATGTATTTATGTATTTATGTATTTATGTATTTATGTATTTATGTATTTATGTATTTATGTATTTATGTATTTATGTATTTATGTATTTATGTATTTATGTATTTATGTATTTATGTATTTATGTATTTATGTATTTATGTATTTATGTATTTATGTATTTATGTATTTATGTATTTATGTATTTATGTATTTATGTATTTATGTATTTATGTATTTATGTATTTATGTATTTATGTATTTATGTATTTATGTATTTATGTATTTATGTATTTATGTATTTATGTATTTATGTATTTATGTATTTATGTATTTATGTATTTATGTATTTATGTATTTATGTATTTATGTATTTATGTATTTATGTATTTATGTATTTATGTATTTATGTATTTATGTATTTATGTATTTATGTATTTATGTATTTATGTATTTATGTATTTATGTATT
>OY720457.1:32138714-32278714 GCA_963082715.1 Harpalus rubripes
GCAGTTTTGGTGGCCATGTTGCGTGGGCAGTTTGGGTGGACATGTTGCGTGGGCATGCTGGGTGGGCATGTTGCGTGGGCAGTTTGAGTGGGCATGTTGCGTGGGCATGCTGGGTGGGCATGTTGCGTGGGCAGTTTGAGTGGGCATGTTGCGTGGGCAGTTTCGGTGGGCATGTTGCGTAGGCGTGTTGCGTGGGCAGTTTGGGTGGGCATTTTGCGTGGGCATGTTGCGTGGGTAGTTTGGGTGGGCATGTTGCGTGGGCAGTTTGGGTGGGCATGTTGCGTGGGCAGTTTGGGTGGGCATGTTGCGTGGGCAGTTTGGGTGGGCATGTTGCGTGGGCAGTTTTAGTGGGCATGTTGCGTGGGCAGTTTGGGTGGGCATGTTGCGTGGGCAGTTTGGGTGGGCATGTTGCGTGGACAGTTTGGGTGGGCAGTTTGGGTGGGCATGTTGCGTGGGCAGTTTGGGTGGGCATGTTGCGTGGGCAGTTTGGGTGGGCATGTTGCGTGGGCATGTTGCGTGGGCAGTTTGAGTGGGCATGTTGCGTGGGCAGTTTGGGTGGGCATGTTGCGTGGGCAGTTTAAGTGGATATGTTGCATGGGCATGTTGCGTGGGCATGTTGCGTTTGCAGTTTGGGTGGGCATTTTGCGTGGGCATGTTGCGTGGGCAGTTTGGGTGGGCATGTTGCGTGGGCAGTTTGGGTGGACATGTTGCGTGGGCAGTTTGGGTGGACATGTTGCGTGGGCATGCTAAGTGGGCATGTTGCGTGGGCAGTTTGAGTGGGCATGTTGCGTGGGCAGTTTCGGTGGGCATGTTGCGTAGGCGTGTTGCGTGGGCAGTTTGGGTGGGCATTTTGCGTGGGCATGTTGCGTGGGCAGTTTCGGTGGGCATGTTGCGTAGGCGTGTTGCGTGGGCAGTTTGGGTGGGCATTTTGCGTGGGCATGTTGCGTGGGTAGTTTGGGTGGGCATGTTGCGTGGGCAGTTTGGGTGGGCATGTTGCGTGGGCAGTTTGGGTGGGCATGTTGCGTGGGCAGTTTGGGTGGGCTTGTTGCGTGGGCAGTTTTAGTGGGCATGTTGCTTGGGCAGTTTGGGTGGGCATGTTGCGTGGGCAGTTTGGGTGGGCATGTTGCGTGGGCAGTTTGGGTGGGCATGTTGCGTGGGCATGTTGGGTGGGCATGTTGCGTGGGCAGTTTGAGTGGGCATGTTGCGTGGGCAGTTTGGGTGGGTGTGTTGCGTGGGCAGTTTGGGTGGGCATGTTGCGTGGGCATCGTTATCCACTATCGACGGAGCCCTAGGGAAAACTCGACGAAGCCGAGGTTCGCTAGTCCTAATACTAAAAGTATATATTTGAATTAATCAAAAAGCCAATCGCCAACTTTTGAACACTTCTAGAGCCTGAATGGAACGACCGATTTTCGTGAAATTTGCAGCAAGTTATAGGAAATGATTGTCTCGAGTGCCCTAGTTATAACACAAATTTCATAGCTTCTGAGTAAAAAATTATTGAAGATTGAAAATTGGGACAAAAACAATAGGTTACAGTAACGATCACAGTTTTCATTGAAAATTGTAAGAAGATAAACGCGTTCATGTCATATGGTATGTCAATGTCAACGATTACATATTATCGGTTTTCATCCTGTTACATGCAAAAAAAATGCTTAAATAATATGTAAAATTGAAGAAAAGATTATGCATTTAACGAGTAGGGATATAAAATGATTTTAAGCCATGTTTTATATTAATGTATTTCATATTTTATTTTGTAAATAGAATTTTCGAAAATGAATAAGGAAACACGACGAAAAGGATAAGAAGGGCAGTAATCGGTTGAAGAGTACCCATACAAAATTAAAAACAAACATTGTCATTTGTCATATTTGATATGTTAATGACAAAAAATTATGAATGTCGTACCGGTTGTTCTTTTCAATACTAAAAATATTTAACTATGTAAAATTGAAGAAAAGAATGTAGGTAGGTATATATTAAAAAGCACTGTAAACGTGGAAGAAGAATTGCAAAAATATGGGTATACCCTTGGAAGTTCAAACAATTTACACTTTATGCTTTGCAGATGATCAAATACTTATTGCACAAGACTACAACGGTAGTGAATACATGATACGAAAATTTATAGAAGAAAACCGTAGCTGAGGTCTAGAAATAAACATACATACAGCGAATGCGTAACGAGAGGCTTCCTAAACAAATACTACAGTGGACACCACCTACCGGCAAAAATAAAAGAGACCTAGAAGAAGTTGGGTAGCAGGAGTCCAAGAAGGAATAAGAGAGAGAGAGAGAGAGAGATAGAGAGAGAGAAAGAGGGAATTAAATGAAGATATATGGCAAGATAGAGAGCAGTGGAGAAATGGCATCGGAAGACATCGTAGAACGAAGTATATGTAATGATTTTAAGTCATATTTATTATTAATATATATTTTATTTTGTAAATAGATTTAACAAAATGTCAGGCTGAGAAAGACATACGCGTTAGTTAGTTGTTCTTCATCGAATCCAGCCAGAAATGTGTTACTCATTGGATACACCAAAAATCCTACAGGAAAATCATGCCTTAATGTTTGGAACAAGACAATTAAATAATTTTAGGTGGTATATTTTAATCTGTTCCTTTTTGAAATTCATTTTCTTACATTAAGTTTAAAATTAATTCAGATTAAACATAATTCAATAAATAAATAAATAAATAAATATATCATCACGGCTTATTACCCATTGCTGGGTGTGCCAATCTGCTTAGTACGCAGATATCGGTAATGATGATGACATATTTGTACCGTTTGTGCGTTTACCAGGCGTCACCTCACGGGCACTCATTGCTGGCGTAGAGAGTGCACCATAATTCAATATCTATCTTAAAACGGTACAGATTTTAATCTGCATTTCATTTTCTTATATTACGTTTAGAATTATCTATTTTAAAATTCTTTCATTGCCAATTAGGTAATAAAAAATCTTTAAAATTACTTAGGGCCATAAAACGTTGTTAGCTGATCATATGCACAATGTAACCGTTGATACGTATCAAAAATACAATGGAAAAGAAGTCTTGTCAAAGTTAACAATGTGATTAAAGTTAACAATGTTTTATGCAACTGGGCCATAATCATACAGCATAAGCCACAAAAGTAATCTTGTATACCTATGAGTCTTGCATTTTTTCCCTTTAATAACAATCCAAACTTTATTAATGTAATGTAACTACTTACTTTTCTACAGTTTGTAACTAATTGTTTACTTTAGAATTAAAATATCACATTTTTGAGTTTTGTTTGATTTATTTTTACCTTTAAATTTAGTATTGTGTACTCATAGACGTGTTATTAATATTATGTTTATACAGTGTGTTAAAAAAAATCTTAACTCAGAGTAGGCTATGAACAGAGAAACGTGTGTTTCATCAATATTCAATTCAATAGTCAAGTTGTCAAAGGATACAGTTTATCGACATTCGCCGTTTTCTGGTTTGAAACGCTTTGATTTCTTTAATAATAATAATAATAATACTTTATTAAATAGCTTTAGCTAATACATACAAAAAATTAAAAAAAAAACACATTCCATGGGTTAAACATCTATAAATGCGATTTTAATTTCGACTTGAATTCATTTACAGTTTTTGCTGACTTCAAGGAAGTGGGTAAATTATTATACATTAATAATCCATTGTGAAAGATAGATTTACAAGTTTTCATATTATCAGTTCTGTGTATATATAGTTGGTTAACTTGTCGAGTAGCATAATTATGGGTATCAGAAACATATTTTACATTTTTGTTCAAATAATTCGGCAGTTTACCAGACAACATTTTAAATATAAATAGTAGTACATTAAAAATTATAATTTGTTCAATAGTAAACCATTCTAAAGTTTTTAACATAACATTGATACTAGTGTATTACACTTTAATATTACTCTCATGGCACGGTTTTGTAATTTTTGTAATTTATCTATATCATTTTTATTACACATGAACAGAATAGTAGAGCAATATTTAAAATGTGGCAAAATAATAGTATTATATATAACAATAGTGCTCCAAGTTGACAGATCTCTAGATATTCTTGAAAGGTAACTAATTTTTACCTTCCGTCACCTTTAGGTAAGGAAGGTATTGTCTTTGGTCAAAAAATTCGATGATGAGTTTTTAATCAATAAGCACGTTTTAGAGTTCCTAGAATACGAATTTACTATTTTTACGATGATGTCTGTATGTATGTGTGTGTGTGTGTGTGTGTGTGTGTGTGTGTGTGTGTGTGTGTGTGTGTGTGTGTGTGTGTGTGTGTGTGTGTGTGTGTGTGTGTGTGTGTGTGTGTGTGTGTGTGTGTGTGTGTGTGTGTGTGTGTGTGTGTGTGTGTGTGTGTGTGTGTGTGTGTGTGTGTGTGTGTGTGTGTGTGTGTGTGTGTGTGTGTGTGTGTGTGTGTGTGTGTGTGTGTGTGTGTGTGTGTGTGTGTGTGTGTGTGTGTGTGTGTGTGTGTGTGTGTGTGTGTGTGTGTGTGTGTGTGTGTGTGTGTGTGTGTGTGTGTGTGTGTGTGTGTGTGTGTGTGTGTGTGTGTGTGTGTGTGTGTGTGTGTGTGTGTGTGTGTGTGTGTGTGTGTGTGTGTGTGTGTGTGTGTGTGTGTGTGTGTGTGTGTGTGTGTGTGTGTGTGTGTGTGTGTGTGTGTGTGTGTGTGTGTGTGTGTGTGTGTGTGTGTGTGTGTGTGTGTGTGTGTGTGTGTGTGTGTGTGTGTGTGTGTGTGTGTGTGTGTGTGTGTGTGTGTGTGTGTGTGTGTGTGTGTGTGTGTGTGTGTGTGTGTGTGTGTGTGTGTGTGTGTGTGTGTGTGTGTGTGTGTGTGTGTGTGTGTGTGTGTGTGTGTGTGTGTGTGTGTGTGTGTGTGTGTGTGTGTGTGTGTGTGTGTGTGTGTGTGTGTGTGTGTGTGTGTGTGTGTGTGTGTGTGTGTGTGTGTGTGTGTGTGTGTGTGTGTGTGTGTGTGTGTGTGTGTGTGTGTGTGTGTGTGTGTGTGTGTGTGTGTGTGTGTGTGTGTGTGTGTGTGTGTGTGTGTGTGTGTGTGTGTGTGTGTGTGTGTGTGTGTGTGTGTGTGTGTGTGTGTGTGTGTGTGTGTGTGTGTGTGTGTGTGTGTGTGTGTGTGTGTGTGTGTGTGTGTGTGTGTGTGTGTGTGTGTGTGTGTGTGTGTGTGTGTGTGTGTGTGTGTGTGTGTGTGTGTGTGTGTGTGTGTGTGTGTGTGTGTGTGTGTGTGTGTGTGTGTGTGTGTGTGTGTGTGTGTGTGTGTGTGTGTGTGTGTGTGTGTGTGTGTGTGTGTGTGTGTGTGTGTGTGTGCGTGCGTGCGTGCGTGCGTGCGTGCGTGCGTGCGTGCGTGCGTGCGTGCGTGCGTGCGTGCGTGCGTGCGTGCGTGCGTGCGTGCGTGCGTGCGTGCGTGCGTGCGTGTGTGTGTGTGTGTGTGTGTGTGTGTGTGTGAAGGTGTGTGTGTAACAAAATTTTCGTCTGCGATAACTCTAATACTACAGTTACAAAAATTATAATTTTTTCGTATACTTCTTCGTTACATCCATATGAAGAGATTAGATTTTGGTTACAATTGGTCAACCGGAAGTACCATCATTTGAAGATTTTAACAGTTTTTCTTGAAAAAACTATGTTAAATATAATTTTTTCACATTTGATGTTATTATAAATATTAAAGAATATTTTATTCTCTATACGATTTGACTGCATTTTATACATAATATTAAATGGATATAGAGTTTAAAAATTATAAAGAAATTAAATTTCATGAAGTAGCCATAGCTATGGAAACAGCTACTATATTAAGAAAATTCTTATTGAAAGATGTCAGTGTCAAGTGAAATTGACATAGTGTGTTTGTCTTATATTTTTACTGGAAATCTTTTGCTTTCTGTATGGAATTTGTATAAAATACATACAACTGCTTTAAGGTAACGTACAAAAAATAATAATAATAATAAATCTTTTATTTCTGCAGATACATTACACTGTATATAGAAAACGTCACAAAATAATAATTTTCTGTATGAAATTTGCATAAAATACATGCAACTGCTGGAAGGTAATGTACAGGAAATAGAATATTTAATTTAGCAAGGAACTTTCCGTATGAAATTTGTACAAAATACATAGAACTGACGAAAGGTAATGTGCTGGCCACATCAGATTTTTTTTGATATCTTTTTACTTATGTATTCTACATGTTGAATAAACTTCAACTTATTATCAATCATTACACCTAAATATTTAAATTCACTGACAACATCGAGCACAAATGAATTCAATTTTATTACATTATTTTCATTGTCATTTATTTTTGATGACAAGGATAAAATCATTACTTTAGTTTTTAATTCATTCAATTTTAACTTATTTTTGTCCATCCATATACTTACATTATTTAAATCTTTGTTAATATTACTTATTAATGTACTTTAATCCCTGTGTTCTAAATAAATAAGAGTATCATCTGCAAAGAGGTGTATTTTACAAATTGTTAGAACGTTTGGTAAGTCATTGATGTAAATAATAAACAAAAGTGGCCCTAATACACTTCCTTGTGGCACTCCAATATTCGTATTAATATCATCAGATATTACACTATTTAATTTTACACATTGAGTTCTGTTATATAAATATGAACGAAACCAATTTAGTGCCGTGTGTTTTATACCATAGGCTTCTAACTTTCTTATTAGGATATCTCTATCTATAGTTTCAAATGCTCTTTTCAAATCTAAAAAAAACGGCTGTTATAAGTTTACCTTCGTCTAGTGATATCTTCCATTCATTTAACAAATAATTTAATGCTGTTTCACAGGAATGATCTTTACGAAAATCCGACTGTTCCGAGACTATAATATTGTTTTTAACTAAATAATTAATTATTTGATTCTGGATAACTAATTCTAATAATTTTTCAATGGCTAGTAACATATTAATTGGTCTAAATTCCTCTACTTTCCTAGTCCCTTTCACTTTTGGAATTGGGGTGACTGTTGATTTTTTTAAAACATGTGGAACAATACCATCATTTAATGATCTATTAATATAGTCTAATAATGGATAACCTATTAAAGTAAAATAGTCTTTTAAAAATTTCATGTTGATATCGTCTGGACTGTTCTTATTTTTTTCAGAATATAATATTGATTTTAATTCATTAATTGTAATAACTGAAAAAGTTGTAAAACTGGAGTGTTCATTTATTTTAATATTGTTTATGACGTCTTCATTATTTACAAGAGGAATTGAGTTTCTTACTTCATTAATACTATCAACAAAATAATTGTTTAAAATATCTACAATTTGATTTGCATGTTCATATGTAACATTGTTATGTATCACTGATTTAATTTCTTCTCTATTATTTACTGAAGTTAAATCTTTAAGTGTTCTCCACATTAATTTAGAGTTGTGTTTACATTTGTCTATATTGTTTTTGTCATACAATTGTTTTTTATATTTAATAAGATTACTAACAAATTTCTTTTCATCTTGAATTGTACCCAGTCATTTTTTTCGTTCGTAAATATATATTTCTTGTATGCTAAATCTCTCTCAATAATGGCAGTTTTAATTCTCTGATTAAACCAATATTTTCCATTGTTATTGTTTTTATATGATATTTTAGTACTATTTTTAACACAATTTTTTATGTTATAGAAATTTAGAAAATATTCGTTTAAATCAGAGATATTGTAACTCCAGCTGCATTTAGATAGATTTTCAAGTAATACATTATTATCTACGGTTTTGACAATCTTATTTACATTATTTAGTATTATATGACCCAATGATATAGAAATAATGCTATGGTCTACTATTTTGGGTGTATGTTTAACCAGGCAATTAACACTAAAATCATTTGATATTACATAGTCAACTAACGTTCTAGATGTGTCTGTAATACGAGTAGCTTCCGTTATTAATTGTTTGTAACCACTTCTTTCAATAACACTTTTAATTTTTTTCTGTAAAATTCATCAGTATTTAACCAGTCAATGTTAAAGTCACCTGTAATTAAAATGGTCTCACTTGCAGTCTCATTTGCGTTTAACCATTCCTCGAAAAAGGAAATGAAGGCTGCTGTACTGCTGCTTGGAGAGCGATACACTGCTGCCAGCAAATAACTCACACTGTTATAAGTAAACGAAACTGATATTAACCACCAACAATTATTTTCTCGAATTATATCTCGAGTTTTAAAGTCAATATGTGATTTAACATACAGGATAACTCCCCCGGTAAATCTTGTAGTTGAGTTACATCTCACATAAGAATAATCTTGTATTTGTATTTCAGAGTCCACTATATCTGGCGTAATTCTCGATTCTGTTAAACATGCAATTAAGGGTTTTTCACTGATTATAAAATTGTCAATTTCATTTTTATGCGCTAAGTAGCTTTGAGAATTTAAACAACTTATACTGGTTGTTCCTTTTACAGTCTGTAATTGCTATTCGTATTTGACTTTATTTCTTTGTTGTTTCAAAATTTTTAGGTAAACTTCACAATTTTTATCCATTGCCTGATGATCAGTTTTTAAATTCAATTTGAGGTCCTTATTTGCTTTAACACAGTTAGCACATTTAATAATTTGAGAATTACATTCCGTATATTTATGATTTTTTGTGGAAATTACTACAAAATATTTCATTATTGCACTTCTCAGCTTTATGCCCGAATCCCAAATATTTGTAACATCTTGTTATATTTAATTCTTCATATACATTGCACCTATTCCATCCAACATTTAGTTTGCCCTCATTCATAATTTTATTAAATGTTTGCGGATCTACTTCAGCGATAACATTGTATTTCTTATTTCGTTCCCACTTACTTTTAATGATAATTTTAGATTCATCCGTTATTATCATATTTTGTTGATATATTTTGTCACAAATTTGTTCATCCGGTATATTTTCAGTTAATCCGACAATTTTTATTAATGGATTTTTTAAATTAGATATTTTAACATCGTATTTTCGACCCATTTTTTTAACAACTTCATTTTCAAATTTTTTAACGTCATTCTCTTGTTGACATTTAACAATTATCCCACCATTTTTTACATTTTTAACAGATGTTACCCCCACTGCTATCTCTTCCGGTTTAATTTTTTCTTTTAATTCTTTTCTTGTCTCTGTACTGTTTTGATCTCCTTTTGGTTTAATAACCACAACGGGATTATTTTTATTAATCATTTCTGCGTATGATTTAATCTGTGAAGTATTTCCTGTAGACAAGGTGTTAGTTGCAATTTTTTAAATTAATTCAATGTCTGGAATATATGAGCGAATAACATCTTCCACTACTTTTTTAATTGTACCTTCTAGTATGCAATATTTTTCTGTTATTAAGCAGTTCTTACAGAACCATTTAATCCCCTCGTAAGAACTTATTATTGGAAAGTCTTTATCTTTAATATTAGCACATTTTAGATGATACCATTTTTTACATGGTCCCTCACACCCAATAATTTTATCATTATTAAATTCAATTTTACACTTACTGCAATGTGTGTCCTCAGTGTTTTTATCACCCATTTTAAAACTGTTTGAGTGTCACTGTATTTAAAGTCACTGACCAACGTCCAGAGCGCACAGTATTTACTTGTTTAATTAAACATTTTAAGTAAAAAAACTATCACTTTGGAACTTAAACAGTTTATTTATCAAAATTCACTTTTACACAAAAACAATATATATATATATATATATATATATATATATATATATATATATATATATATATATATATATATTTACACAAACTTTGTACACAATATTTTCATAATAAACGTCTTTGCAAAACATTTTTGACAAAATATTAAGTAAAATTGACATTTAATTGATTAACATACGTCTCTTTGTACATAGCCTATTCCGAGTTAGGAATTTTTTTGAACACACTGTATTTATCCTGTAATTAAGACATTTTGTCCTGTTTGCTCGCATAAAACGCGCAGCATTTGTTCATTTCAATATATGTTTTTATCAGTTCATACCAATCACTTTGTATACATAAGTATTTAACATGGTAAAACAGTTTTCCGTAAGGCGTTGCCCCCCAAATTATTATAGAAAAAAAATATTCAAATAAAAGTTGAAGAGCTTAAATTCTACTTTCATATTAATAAACAAAATCCATTTCGTATGTTTAGTAACTCTAGAAATTATATATGAAAATTTTAGTTTAATAGCACTAGCCATGGAATAGACCATTTCAGAAATTTGAGCGACCACTTTTTGAACTAAAAAGTTAGTGCCGTTAAATGGTGGTATTTCAAATATAGAAGCAATAAGGAAATAAATTTTACACCAAACGATTCAATCGGTGATATTCTCGGGTTTAAACCTCGTCGATTGGATGCTAATAAATTATATGAATCAGATAATCCTGTTTCTATAATTAAAGAAAATTCAATATGTATTGAGTGTAATATAACCACAAATTCTTATTCAAATAATAAAAAAAATTAAAATTATAGAGGCTCCAAGTGAAATAATCTATTTACCAATTAATACGCAAATAATAACTACCTTAACCCTTAAAATAGCAAATCATAAGGGGAAATTAGTTTTGGAGAAGAACTCATCACGGTAAGACTACATCTTAAAAAACAAAATGGGAATTAACTTTAATCTTTTTGCTCGCAAGAATATAAATACTGCTCGAAACTGTAATTGCATCAATAGCAAGAAGACTGTTTAAGGGTTAACACCCATTAATTATCAGTTTTTAAAATCACTTGGATTTAAAGTTCAATCTGGATAAACGAAGAAAGCGAATAAAATTAATAGTTATTTGGATTGGAGTTCAGTTTAAAAAATCAAAAAAATTATTCTTTGCATCCGCCAAAATGAATGCTAATATATTGAATGTGTCAGAAAACGCATTATTTGATAATTCAATCAATCATGCGGAAAAACACACACACAAACCGTATGCTTCCAGTAAATTTGATCACTGTAATTTAAGTAATATTAAGGTGTATTTAAATTCTGATATGTATCCATATGATAATTTAAATTTAAATATTAAGAATAATCATTGGGCTATGTTATATGAAATGTACACTCAATTTCAATTGTCTTACTATGAACAACCATGTGAGCCTTCATTGACACCTCACGAATTTATTAATACAGCACCCCTGGTAGTCATAGATTGTTCGCATCAAAGTGAGACATTGAAATAATGTTGATATAAGATTGGAATTTGAGACAAATGAAAATGTATCTGGAAATACAACTGCATACTGTTTAATTATGCACGATAAAATAATTCATTATAATCCATTAACAAATATTGTTAGTAATATGTAAATGTATTTCATTTTTTTTAATGTACAATAAATGTTTTACAATAATTCAGCATTTCTCATTAAAAAAAACCAAATTATTGCTTTAAAACATATAAATAAACAAAATAAATAAATAACGAAATAAACAAAAAAACAAAATATTAAATGCAACTAGTACTACATTCATGTAAAAAGTAAAATAATGCATTAAAATAAGGAAATAATAAAAAAAATAGTATGCGGAAATAATGAAAAAATAATATAAGGAAAAGATAAAAAAAATAGTACGCGGAAAAAAATAAAAAATTGTATAAGGAAAGAATGAAAATAACAGTATCAGGAAAATATGTCAAAAATAATTATTCTTTAGTCAACATTTGTACTAAGCAGACGTATCAGCATGTCTAATTTCATGCGAGAATTCGTTCAACTTAATCTAATTAAATATTGAACAAGAATTTATTCGGGTAAACTACAGTGGTGTTTGTTTCGCAGAAAGTTTAATTTTCTTCGAAGTAGCTCAAAAATATCGAATATTTACAAAAATATGTGTTGGTACTAAGATTTACTCAATTGGTACTAAGATCACACCACATTTTTGGATAGAACATAATAATATAATATATGATCCTACTCTTGCAATTACTCAGCACCATCTAACACATGATTTTAATGTTACCCATACAAGTGAATTTGAGGTAAAAACTGTTGAGGACATAAAAATAATGGAAGTTTATAAATTATTCGAGAAAAGTAAGTGTACAGCTGCATACTTTGCTAAATCTCCTATACATTTATCATAATGTAGCAAAAATACTTAATAAATAATATTAAAAAATTATTAACCAAACAATGTGTTCTTTTATTTTTACCCCAAAACAGTGCAAGACAAGAAAAGACAAAACAAGAGAAGACAAGTCAAGACAAGACAAGACAAGGTATGGAGTATTTCTTTATTTTTTTTCTTTCTTTTTTCTTCTTCTTGCGAACAAGAATTTTTCTTCTTCTTTCTAAATTTTTTCTTCTGCTTTTTCTGCTTCTTCTTATTTCTTTCTTCTTCTGCTTCTTTTTCTTGAAAAAAGGTTTTTTCTTCTTTCTTCTTCTGCTTCTGCTTCTTCTTGCTTCTTCTGCTTCTAATTCTTCTGCTTCTTCTTCTTCTGCTTCTAATTCTTCTGCTTCTTCTTCTTCTGCTTCTTCTTGTTTTTCTTTTTTCTGCTCCTTTTTCTTCTTCTTTGTGCTTCTTCTTCTTGCTTCTTCTGCTTCTAATTCTTCTGCTTCTTCATCTTCTTGTGTACACTACATAAGGAAAAAATGGCAAAATTCCTATCTCTCTCAAAGTGCACGCGCACAATAGCACACCTGTAATTAACACCTGCCCGGAAGTCGGCAACATCAAAGGATGCCGCGCTGCTCTTACTTATGCTTCTGCATCTTATTTTTTTCTTCCTCTGGCTATAATATTCTTAATTAGTTTTGTCTTTAGGTTGTTTCTATATATTCCGTTTCTAATTCTATCCAATTTAGACTTAACCTCA
Organism: Harpalus rubripes; assembly: GCA_963082715.1. Taxonomy (NCBI): domain Eukaryota; kingdom Metazoa; phylum Arthropoda; class Insecta; order Coleoptera; family Carabidae; genus Harpalus; species Harpalus rubripes. The sequence continues at coordinate 32,151,585 of OY720457.1, forward strand.
ATTCTCTTGATAAATCTCATTTTCTATATTACTAAAAAAGTAATAAAACATCTTAAAACGTATTTAGTTCAAGGTCAATTTTACTACGCTTTCGCTTGAGTATAAGTTTACTACTAAAAACAAATAATCCTTATCAAGCTTTAGTTCAAGGTTAATTTTACTACGTAAACAAGGATAGTTACAAATTAATGAATGAAAAATGTTGCTGTCTCTCTCGCACTCATTACTCTTATGAAACTGGAAATGAGAGGAGGGTCTAGAAGGAATCATCTTACACTACTATTTATTTATTTATTTGTTTATGTATTTATTTATTTATTCATTTATTTATTTATTTATATATTTATTTATTTATTTATTTATTTATATATTTATTTATTTATTTATGTTTTTATTTATTTATTTAGTTATTTATTTAGTCATTTATTTAGTTATTTATTTAGATAATTATTTAGTTATTTATTTAGTTATATATTTAGTTATTTATTTAGTTATTTAATTAGTTATTTATTTAGTTATTTATTTAGTTATTTTTTGAATTATTGGTTTATTGGTTCATTGATTTATTGATTTATAGATTTATAGATTTACTGATTTACTGATTTACTGATTAATTGATTAATTGATTAATTGATTAATTAATTAATTGAATAATTGATTAATTGATTAATTGATTAATTGATTAATTGAATAATTGATTAATTGATTAATTGATTAATTGATTAATTGATTAATTGATTAATTGATTAATTGATTAATTGATTAATTGATTAATTGATTAATTGATTAATTGATTAATTGATTAATTGATTAATTGATTAATTGATTAATTGATTAATTGATTAATTGATTAATTGATTAATTGATTAATTGATTAATTGATTAATTGATTAATTGATTAATTGATTAATTGATTAATTGATTAATTGATTAATTGATTAATTGATTAATTGATTAATTGATTAATTGATTAATTGATTAATTGATTAATTGATTAATTGATTAATTGATTAATTGATTAATTGATTAATTGATTAATTGATTAATTGATTAATTGATTAATTGATTAATTGATTAATTGATTAATTGATTAATTGATTAATTGATTAATTGATTAATTGATTAATTGATTAATTGATTAATTGATTAATTGATTAATTGATTAATTGATTAATTGATTAATTGATTAATTGATTAATTGATTAATTGATTAATTGATTAATTGATTAATTGATTAATTGATTAATTGATTAATTGATTAATTGATTAATTGATTAATTGATTAATTGATTAATTGATTAATTGATTAATTGATTAATTGATTAATTGATTAATTGATTAATTGATTAATTGATTAATTGATTAATTGATTAATTGATTAATTGATTAATTGATTAATTGATTAATTGATTAATTGATTAATTAATTAATTGATTAATTGATTAATTGATTAATTGATTAATTGATTAATTGATTAATTGATTAATTGATTAATTGATTAATTGATTAATTGATTAATTGATTAATTGATTAATTGATTAATTGATTAATTGATTAATTGATTAATTGATTAATTGATTAATTGATTAATTGATTAATTGATTAATTGATTAATTGATTAATTGATTAATTGATTAATTGATTAATTGATTAATTGATTAATTGATTAATTGATTAATTGATTAATTGATTAATTGATTAATTGATTAATTGATTAATTGATTAATTGATTAATTGATTAATTGATTAATTGATTAATTGATTAATTGATTAATTGATTAATTGATTAATTGATTAATTGATTAATTGATTAATTGATTAATTGATTAATTGATTAATTGATTAATTGATTAATTGATTAATTGATTAATTGATTAATTGATTAATTGATTAATTGATTAATTGATTAATTGATTAATTGATTAATTGATTAATTGATTAATTGATTAATTGATTAATTGATTAATTGATTAATTGATTAATTGATTAATTGATTAATTGATTAATTGATTAATTGATTAATTGATTAATTGATTAATTGATTAATTGATTAATTGATTAATTGATTAATTGATTAATTGATTAATTGATTAATTGATTAATTGATTAATTGATTAATTGATTAATTGATTAATTGATTAATTGATTAATTGATTAATTGATTAATTGAATAATTGATTAATTGATTAATTGATTAATTGATTAATTGATTAATTGATTAATTGATTAATTGATTAATTGATTAATTGATTAATTGATTAATTGATTAATTGATTAATTGATTAATTGATTAATTGATTAATTGAATAATTGATTAATTGATTAATTGATTAATTGATTAATTGATTAATTGATTAATTGATTAATTGATTAATTGATTAATTGATTAATTGATTAATTGATTAATTGATTAATTGATTTACTGATTTACTGATTTACTGATTTACTGATTTACTGATTTACTGATTTACTGATTTACTGATTTACTGATTTACTGATTTACTGATTTACTGATTTACTGATTTACTGATTTACTGATTTACTGATTTACTGATTTACTGATTTACTGATTTACTGATTTACTGATTTACTGATTTACTGATTTACTGATTTACTGATTTACTGATTTACTGATTTACTGATTTACTGATTTACTGATTTACTGATTTACTGATTTACTGATTTACTGATTTACTGATTTACTGATTTACTGATTTACTGATTTACTGATTTACTGATTTACTGATTTACTGATTTACTGATTTACTGATTTATTGATTTATTGATTTATTGATTTATTGATTTATTGATTTATTGATTTATTGATTTATTGATTTATTGATTTATTGATTTATTGATTTATTGATTTATTGATTTATTGATTTATTGATTTATTGATTTATTGATTTATTGATTTATTGATTTATTGATTTATTGATTTATTGATTTATTGATTTATTGATTTATTGATTTATTGATTTATTGATTTATTGATTTATTGATTTATTGATTTATTGATTTATTGATTTATTGATTTATTGATTTATTGATTTATTGATTTATTGATTTATTGATTTATTGATTTATTGATTTATTGATTTATTGATTTATTGATTTATTGATTTATTGATTTATTGATTTATTGATTTATTGATTTATTGATTTATTGATTTATTGATTTATTGATTTATTGATTTATTGATTTATTGATTTATTGATTTATTGATTTATTGATTTATTGATTTATTGATTTATTGATTTATTGATTTATTGATTTATTGATTTATTGATTTATTGATTTATTGATTTATTGATTTATTGATTTATTGATTTATTGATTTATTGATTTATTGATTTATTGATTTATTGATTTATTGATTTATTGATTTATTGATTTATTGATTTATTGATTTATTGATTTATTGATTTATTGATTTATTGATTTATTGATTTATTGATTTATTGATTTATTGATTTATTGATTTATTGATTTATTGATTTATTGATTTATTGATTTATTGATTTATTGATTTATTGATTTATTGATTTATTGATTTATTGATTTATTGATTTATTGATTTATTGATTTATTGATTTATTGATTTATTGATTTATTGATTTATTGATTTATTGATTTATTGATTTATTGATTTATTGATTTATTGATTTATTGATTTATTGATTTATTGATTTATTGATTTATTGATTTATTGATTTATTGATTTATTGATTTATTGATTTATTGATTTATTGATTTATTGATTTATTGATTTATTGATTTATTGATTTATTGATTTATTGATTTATTGATTTATTGATTTATTGATTTATTGATTTATTGATTTATTGATTTATTGATTTATTGATTTATTGATTTATTGATTTATTGATTTATTGATTTATTGATTTATTGATTTATTGATTTATTGATTTATTGATTTATTGATTTATTGATTTATTGATTTATTGATTTATTGATTTATTGATTTATTGATTTATTGATTTATTGATTTATTGATTTATTGATTTATTGATTTATTGATTTATTGATTTATTGATTTATTGATTTATTGATTTATTGATTTATTGATTTATTGATTTATTGATTTATTGATTTATTGATTTATTGATTTATTGATTTATTGATTTATTGATTTATTGATTTATTGATTTATTGATTTATTGATTTATTGATTTATTGATTTATTGATTTATTGATTTATTGATTTATTGATTTATTGATTTATTGATTTATTGATTTATTGATTTATTGATTTATTGATTTATTGATTTATTGATTTATTGATTTATTGATTTATTGATTTATTGATTTATTGATTTATTGATTTATTGATTTATTGATTTATTGATTTATTGATTTATTGATTTATTGATTTATTGATTTATTGATTTATTGATTTATTGATTTATTGATTTATTGATTTATTGATTTATTGATTTATTGATTTATTGATTTATTGATTTATTGATTTATTGATTTATTGATTTATTGATTTATTGATTTATTGATTTATTGCTTTATTGATTTATTGATTTATTGATTTATTGATTTATTGATTTATTGATTTATTGATTTATTGATTTATTGATTAATTGATTAATTGATTAATTGATTTATTGATTTATTGATTTATTGATTTATTGATTTATTGATTTATTGATTTATTGATTAATTGATTAATTGATTAATTGATTAATTGATTAATTGATTTATTGATTTATTGATTTATTGATTTATTGATTTATTGATTTATTGATTTATTGATTAATTGATTAATTGATTAATTGATTAATTGATTAATTGATTAAGTGATTAATTGATTTATTGATTTATTGATTAATTGATTAATTGATTAATTGATTAATTGATTAAGTGATTAATTGATTAATTGATTAATTGATTAATTGATTAATTGATTAATTGATTAATTGATTAATTGATTAATTGATTAATTGATTAATTGATTAATTGATTAATTGATTAATTGATTAATTGATTAATTGATTAATTGATTAATTGATTAATTGATTAATTGATTAATTGATTAATTGATTAATTGATTAATTGATTAATTGATTAATTGATTAATTGATTAATTGATTAATTGATTAATTGATTAATTGATTAATTGATTAATTGATTAATTGATTAATTGATTAATTGATTAATTGATTAATTGATTAATTGATTAATTGATTAATTGATTAATTGATTAATTGATTAATTGATTAATTGATTAATTGATTAATTGATTAATTGATTAATTGATTAATTGATTAATTGATTAATTGATTAATTGATTAATTGATTAATTGATTAATTGATTAATTGATTAATTGATTAATTGATTAATTGATTAATTGATTAATTGATTAATTGATTAATTGATTAATTGATTAATTGATTAATTGATTAATTGATTAATTGATTAATTGATTAATTGATTAATTGATTAATTGATTAATTGATTAATTGATTAATTGATTAATTGATTAATTGATTAATTGATTAATTGATTAATTGATTAATTGATTAATTGATTAATTGATTAATTGATTAATTGATTAATTGATTAATTGATTAATTGATTAATTGATTAATTGATTAATTGATTAATTGATTAATTGATTAATTGATTAATTGATTAATTGATTAATTGATGATTAATTGATTAATTGATTAATTGATTAATTGATTAATTGATTAATTGATTAATTGATTAATTGATTAATTGATTAATTGATTAAGATTAATTGATTAATTGATTAATTGATTAATTGATTAATTGATTAATTGATTAATTGATTAATTGATTAATTGATTAATTGATTAATTGATTAATTGATTAATTGATTAATTGATTAATTGATTAATTGATTAATTGATTAATTGATTAATTGATTAATTGATTAATTGATTAATTGATTAATTGATTAATTGATTAATTGATTAATTGATTAATTGATTAATTGATTAATTGATTAATTGATTAATTGATTAATTGATTAATTGATTAATTGATTAATTGATTAATTGATTAATTGATTAATTGATTAATTGATTAATTGATTAATTGATTAATTGATTAATTGATTAATTGATTAATTGATTAATTGATTAATTGATTAATTGATTAATTGATTAATTGATTAATTGATTAATTGATTAATTGATTAATTGATTAATTGATTAATTGATTAATTGATTAATTGATTAATTGATTAATTGATTAATTGATTAATTGATTAATTGATTAATTGATTAATTGATTAATTGATTAATTGATTAATTGATTAATTGATTAATTGATTAATTGATTAATTGATTAATTGATTAATTGATTAATTGATTAATTGATTAATTGATTAATTGATTAATTGATTATTGATTTATTGATTTATTGATTTATTGATTTATTGATTTATTGATTTATTGATTTATTGATTTATTGATTTATTGATTTATTGATTTATTGATTTATTGATTTATTGATTTATTGATTTATTGATTTATTGATTTATTGATTTATTGATTTATTGATTTATTGATTTATTGATTTATTGATTTATTGATTTATTGATTTATTGATTTATTGATTTATTGATTTATTGATTTATTGATTTATTGATTTATTGATTTATTGATTTATTGATTTATTGATTTATTGATTTATTGATTTATTGATTTATTGATTTATTGATTTATTGATTTATTGATTAATTGATTAATTGATTTATTGATTTATTGATTTATTGATTTATTGATTAATTGATTAATTGATTAATTGATTAATTGATTAATTGATTTATTGATTTATTGATTTATTGATTTATTGATTTATTGATTTATTGATTAATTGATTAATTGATTAATTGATTAATTGATTAATTGATTAATTGATTAATTGATTAATTGATTAATTGATTAATTGATTAATTGATTAATTGATTAATTGATTAATTGATTAATTGATTTATTGATTTATTGATTTATTGATTTATTGATTTATTGATTTATTGATTTATTGATTTATTGATTTATTGATTTATTGATTTATTGATTTATTGATTTATTGATTTATTGATTTATTGATTTATTGATTTATTGATTTATTGATTTATTGATTTATTGATTTATTGATTTATTGATTTATTGATTTATTGATTTATTGATTTATTGATTTATTGATTTATTGATTTATTGATTTATTGATTTATTGATTTATTGATTTATTGATTTATTGATTTATTGATTTATTGATTTATTGATTTATTGATTTATTGATTTATTGATTTATTGATTTATTGATTTATTGATTTATTGATTTATTGATTTATTGATTTATTGATTTATTGATTTATTGATTTATTGATTTATTGATTTATTGATTTATTGATTTATTGATTTATTGATTTATTGATTTATTGATTTATTGATTTATTGATTTATTGATTTATTGATTTATTGATTTATTGATTTATTGATTTATTGATTTATTGATTTATTGATTTATTGATTTATTGATTTATTGATTTATTGATTTATTGATTTATTGATTTATTGATTTATTGATTTATTGATTTATTGATTTATTGATTTATTGATTTATTGATTTATTGATTTATTGATTTATTGATTTATTGATTTATTGATTTATTGATTTATTGATTTATTGATTTATTGATTTATTGATTTATTGATTTATTGATTTATTGATTTATTGATTTATTGATTTATTGATTTATTGATTTATTGATTTATTGATTTATTGATTTATTGATTTATTGATTTATTGATTTATTGATTTATTGATTTATTGATTTATTGATTTATTGATTTATTGATTTATTGATTTATTGATTTATTGATTTATTGATTTATTGATTTATTGATTTATTGATTTATTGATTTATTGATTTATTGATTTATTGATTTATTGATTTATTGATTTATTGATTTATTGATTTATTGATTTATTGATTTATTGATTTATTGATTTATTGATTTATTGATTTATTGATTTATTGATTTATTGATTTATTGATTTATTGATTTATTGATTTATTGATTTATTGATTTATTGATTTATTGATTTATATATATATATATATATATATATATATATATATATATATATAAATATATCGTCACGGCTTATTACCCATTTCTGGGTGTGCCAATTATTGTATCGTACTAATGAAAGATTTTTAAACTACGTAGTCATACAACATGAGCCTTAAAAGTCAAGGAGAGTGCGAGTGGGCAGTTTGGGTGGGCATGTTGCGTGGTCAGTTTGAGTGAGTATGTTGCGTGGGAACTTTGGGTCGGAAGTTTGGGTGGGCAGTTTGAGTAAGCATGTTGCGTGGGCAGTTTGGGTGGGTATGTTGCGTGGGCAGTTTTGGTGGGCATGTTGCGTGGGCAGTTTGAGTGGGCATGTTGCGTGGGCAGTTTGGGTGGGCATGTTGCGTTGGCAGTTTGAGTGGGCATGTTGGGTGGGCTTGTCGCTTAGGCAGTTTAGGTGAGCATGTTGCGTGGGCAATTTGGTGGACATGTTGCGTGGGCAGTTTGAGTGGGCATGTTGCGTGGGCAGTTTGGGTGGGCATGTTGCGTGGGCAGTTCAGGTGGGCATGTTGCAAAGTACAACTTAATTTGATTCAATTAAAACTTTATTAAGTTATTAATTTTTGAACAAACGGTTATAAAACCGGACATAAGTTGCAAAAGTGCAGATATTAACTAATGCACAATAATATCTTGATAAGTAAAACCAATATCGTGAAATATATGTATAGATAAATATTAATTCTTAGCCAGGTAGTTCTCTAATTGAGTTGTTCATTTTTCCACCTTCTTCGTCACTAATAAGTATATGACAAATCCCGCCAATTTACCTGCATACGAAGGTAAAGTTTTCGGTCTAAATATTCGATACTGAGTATTCAATGAATAAGCACGAATTAGTGTCCGCACAACAAGTTTTTACTATTTCTACAATGTACAATCTATCCAACTCAAATCACTGCATCTGCAATCTCTTTGAATGTCCACTCTTCAGAAACTAATTATATCACCAAACAACCAGTAACTAATGATTTTGCAAATATATACTCCATAAAATTTAATTTTAGCATTGAGAATGTAGCTAAATATCAAAATACCCTCAATCAACTCCCCCACATATACGTGAACACGGATGACAATGAAACATTAAATAGTAACCTCTTAACTTCCCTTAAAGAGGCCGCAAGCTCATCAAACATGATTAAAATTTTAAAACTAAAAAATTTCTCAAGGAACTTCAATAAACCTTGGTTCAATCATAAATGTTATATCTCGAAAAAAGTATGTAATAGAAATTTAAACAAATATAGTTATGCACTCTTAGCGTGTAATAATTCTATTTATTCTTCTGCAAAATTAAGACCTTGTGAAATTACATCAGGACATTTGGATGTAAATTCACTCCTAGATATTGAATTAGAAAACCAATTAGTTAACTACATAACAAATCACAAAGAGAAGATTAGATTACTATATAATAAAATTAAAGAAACAAATGAGCAATATAAGCAAAAAACAATTGAATACGCGAATAAAAATCGCGAAGAATTACCCGAAATACCTAATACTGTCTTTGTAAAAAATAAACAGAAACAAAGTAAAACTTACAATAAATTCAAACCCGAAAAAATTTAAAAAATGAACCCTACTTTGAAAACAGCAAAAATAAAATCAGATCACGGTAATACATCAAAAGACATTCACTTATCCAACGTGAAAAGACCTAGACGAAAGAATTATGATTTCAATACTAAACTAAAACAAAAGAAAAACAAATTCAAAATTTTAGAAAACAAACTATTGAAAAAATCTTTCTTGTTGCAGACTTGCGACTCTCCAACTGACAACGACGCAAGAAGTTCAGATACAGAACTTAGCGAATAATCCCGGAATCCTCCCATTTAAACTAGGACATGCCAAAATTAAAATCGCTTCCCATACATTCCTACATTACATTGACCTTAAAGCCATTAAAAGCAGAGTTGACTTATTAAATGATAACTTCCCAGAATTGAAAACAATTGTAGACTCTGCTACCCCCGAATTTCATCACATATTAAATAACTGCTATGGACACTTAAAATACGAATTAAATATTGTAAATAGAAAATTAAACACTTTTTACCCCGAAAAACGCCAAAAACGAGGACTAATTAATCCCTTGGGATCGCTTGTCAAATTTGTTAGTGGTGACATGGACAACGACGATGCTCAAGAAATTCATAACAATATTTTAAAATTAGAAACAGATCAAAATAAAATTGTTACTAAATTAAACAATCATATTTCACTTACAAAAAACATAATGTCAAATATAAACGATTCACTGATATTAGTCGTTAAAACTCAAATCAATGTCGAAAATAAGACGAATGAACAAAGGAAATTTTCATATTTCTCATTTTTATGACGCACAAGAAATTTTAGAACAAATAAAATATAGTCTCGATTCATTGTTAAATAACTTAGAAGAAATCGAAAACGCTGCGACATTTGCTAATCTAGAAGTTGTACACCCTAGCATTATCTCTTATCAGAAGTTAAAGGATATTATTAACGAATTATATTCAATTTATAATCATAAACAATTACTATTTTCAAATATTAATGATATATCGAAGTATTATAACGTTATCAAAATTAAAGTTCATAGCATAAACGAAAAAATAATGTTTTTACTATACTTTTCTCTGATACCCACTGAAACTTTCGATTACTATCACCTATATTCAATCCCTAACTCAAATCAATCAACAATTATCCCACCTGCTACTTACCTATCTGTAAGCGACAACGTATACCAATATAGTAACGAAGACTGCATCAATTTGAAATCAGAATTCCTGTGTAAAAGCAAAAATCTTCTACCACTACAGCAGGAGGAAGAATGTTTAACATCAATTTTGTCAACCAACACTACAGCAATCAATTGTCAAGAAATACCAATCAATATGCGATATTCATCCATAACACAAGTGGAAAAACTCCAACTAGACAAAGTGTCACTTGATAAACTCCATCAACTCCAACTTCAAGAACTAGAAGAACTTCCCATCGAATCAACCAGCCTTCATGAAAAATATTCGAGAGGCTCTATCATCGGTGTCATCTTACTCTTACTATTGGTGCTATTACTATACTTTGCTTTAAAAACTATAAACCAACTTTTACAGAAAAAGGAAGTTCAACAGAGTCCAAGTCCAAGGGCATTCGACGAAACTCAGGTCGTTCCATCCTAGAGTTTCTTCTTAAGGAGGGGGATAACCGTATACTGCGGACATCAGCAGTTCCCGGCATCCGCCATGTCCCCGCGAGCAGTAGGAAGGTCACATTTCACCTTATCTCTGTACTGTACTTATTCCACAATTTTGTAAACTTTTAGTTAGTCTTGATGTACAATTCAAACAATAAACTTGATAATATTTTATTGTAGAAAGCAATAGTTTTTAAAAACCAATATCCAGAAATCTATATTTTGCGGAAATAGGAGTCACGCGTGGTGGAGGAGTTCTGCCAGCCATCAACAATAATTTCAAATTTGAGGTTATCGATATTTCTGACTTTTGTAATTCCTGACCCTATGTCGATATAATTGCTTGCAGAATGTATTCGCACCACAAGAATTTGATAATATTTGTTCTTTATATTTCTACAACGCCTACGTTTGATATTCTAAATACAATTTTCTTTCTTCGAAAGTTTTTGTACTGGCGAAGACAACATTTTTATAATGGCGATTTTAATATCCCTACTCTTTGCAATTCTGTTTTGAATGACAGCGTCTGTAATCACCTGAAGAATTTCATTGAATTTGCCGAATTAACAAAGCACAATATTATTTATAATAGCCAGAATCGCTTGCTTGACCTAGTACTGAGTAATATCCTCTGCGTAGTTATGCACGATGATTTCCCACTTGTTAAAGAAGATGTTTTACATCATGCCTTGTTTATTAGCGTAAGTCTTAGTGTTACCACAGCATCAAACTTTCATTTAAATATTGAAAATAGAGTGTATAATTTTAGAAAAAATAATTTTCCTGAACTGTATGATTTATTGTTAAACTGCGATTGGACATCAGTAATTAATTATTAACATTATTTATTCTTTATTCGATACTTGCGTTCCGTTACACACTGCCCGTAATTCTTATTATCCATCTTGGTTCACTAGCATCATCATACGTAAAATTAAATTAAAATCAAAATTATACAACAAATACAAGCAACATAAATCTCAGTATTATTACATAGAATATAACCGATTTCGTGATGAAACAAAGAAGTTAATAAAAACAGGATATGATAAATATGTTTCTGATGCTGAGAATAATATTGCCAATAATTCGAAACAATTTTGGTCCTTCATAAATCGTAAAAATAGAAAAACTAGAATTCCCGGTGTTATGAAGTTTGATGGATACTCCAGTGATGATCCTAATGTTATTCTAGCCATGTTTAGAGAGTACTTCTCAAGTACATTTTTTGAAAGTTCTCCAAATTTATCATCCTCTGAAAAACGTACAAATATGATTATTGACCCGTTGAAAGTAATGTCTGAATCAGACCTCTTATTTGCAGTGAAAAAGCTCCAAAATAAGGCAATAGCAGGCATTGATCAAATTCCCTCTTTCTTAATTAAAGATTGTATGTTTGCTTTCATATCTCCAATATTACATATTTTTAATGTAATCTTACAAACAATAATGTACCCTACAATTTGGAAGAAAGCTAGAGTTTGCCCTGTACTAAAATCTAGTTGTCAATCTCAAGACACTATTTACCGACCAATCTCTATCTGTAATTTTTACAAATTATTTAAAATAATATTACATAAGCATCTATATAATTCCCTAAGAAATTGCATTTGTAGTCAACAACATGGTTTCATGCAAAAACGTTCCACTACTACAAATTTATCTATCTTTACACAATTTTTTGCAAAAAATCTAGATTCCAGAGATCAAGTAGATTGCATATATTACAGACATACAAAAAGCTTTCGACAGAATAGACCATTATTAACTGATAGATAAACTTAAAACTTTTGGTATACATAACAACTTAATTCAGCTACTGAGTTCGTACCTTACAGATAGGGAACAATTTGTTGCCTACAATGGAGTTAAATCATCTTGTTACGCAATGACATCAGGAGTGTCTCAAGGCTCAAATATTGGGCCCTTGCTATTCATATTATACATTAATGACTTATGTACTAATCTATAATCTGAAGCATTACTTGTCGCAGATGATTTAAAAATATTTAGAAGCATCACCTCCCATAATGACTGTGTTGTACTTCCAAAACGTTTAGAATTTATTTATCATTGGTGTGTAAAAAATCGACTGCATATTAATGTGAATAAATGTCAAATAAGGTCTTTCGCCTGCAAGAGATTGGTCATTACCTTTGATTATACAATTAACTATGTTAATCTTACCAGGAAATCAGAAGTGAATGACCTAGAGATTTTATTCAATCCCACTCTTAATTTTAGTTCACATATTTACAATACTGTGCAATCCGCACTCAAAACACTTGGTTTCGTAATTAGAAGTACAAAGAATATTCAAAATAGTGAAACATTTATGATATACCATACATTCGTACGATCTAAGCTAGATTATGGCACCATTGTTTGGTCCCCACATTACAATAGATATAAGACTGATTTGGAATCAGTTCAGAGGCGCTTTGTTACTAGAACGATAAAGCTTATCCATCTCAACGTACTGAACATATGAGCTTGCTCAATAGATTCAATATTGAGTCCCTGGAACAAATGGGTTGTAAACTTAGTATTATATTTATGTACAAGATATTACGTAATCTTATAGACTGTCCCACACTTTTACGTAAGGTGAACATCTCGGTGCCTAGACTGTCATCACATTCCAGTAATACTTTTTATTGCTCTTATAGTGGTACTAACATTTTACCGAAAGCGCCTATCAATAGAATGTGCAGTAACTTCAATGGATTAGCAAATGTGTGATTGTTGATTGATGTATTTATCGTATGTATTCTATTCACCAGCATATATAAAAATGCAGGTTAGCTGTCATTTCTCGTTTTGTTTTAAATTAGAAAGATCTTTGCCCGTGAGGTGACGCTTAGTAAGCGCCCACACGGTGCAAATATATCATCTTTACCAAAATCTGTGTACAAAGCAGATTGGCACACCCAGCAATGGGTAATAAGCCGTGATGATATATTTATATATTATTTTATATTTTAAGGTCATGTGTAGAAGTAAGTTTTGTCTATTTTGTGAAATGAGCAGTAATTGTAATTTATTTTTGATGTACTTTTATGTATTTCTTTTTGTCCTGTTATTGGTTTTTGTAACTGTTGGGCAATAAACGCTATTATTATTATTATTATTATTATTATTATTATTATTGTTATTATTATTATTATTATTATTATTATATATATATATATATATATATATATATATATATATATATATATATATATATATATATATATATAACAAAACTTCCTGATTGCGCAATTATTTAAATCTATGTAACTGACAGATGAATGTCACTGGCAAAAAACTAATCATTTCAAATTAATAATAGTAACGTTTTAAAAAGAAAAGAGTAAATAGTACAATACGAAAGGAAAATAATACAGTTTCCACCGTATGTAAATATGTAGGTATTATGTATTTAGATTAATAAAAATTAACGATTCACAAAAAAGTTTAAGCTAATTCTCATTTTAGGATTAGTATTTAAAATTTAATCTTCATTTTATTATCAAAAAAAGTATTTACTTGGATTGGATTAGACTATATTTTAAGAAATAAACTACCAAAATTAGAGTAAAATTCGCTAATCCAAAAATGAGGATTTTTTGTGATCTTTTTTGTGACGCGGGCGTTAAATAGCGGAGGTATTGTGTTGGCCACACCAGATTTTTTGATGTATGTTGGCATACTTGAACGAATAAAAATTCGAAGTTTGACATTTGACATGTGAACTATTCTTGTTTCTTGCCTTAAATAATGTGTACACAATTAAAAATTATAGCTACAAACTTCACAAAACAAGATAAATATTAATAACTAGTATTAATTTTATAATAAAAATATAATATTATTAAAAACTTATTATCCTCTTTTGCCATATGAGCAGGTAAGTAATTGGAATATGAATATGCCAATACATTGTCAAAATATGTTTCATTTAGGACAAAACATGTAGATTATGAAAGAATTAAACAATTGAAATCCACTTTAAGGGCCGGTATTTCCAAGTTCGATTAAATATTTTTATTCCTAGAATAAATTTTATTATCGGGTTAAATATAACATTATGTATTTCCAAACTTGTTTTTTGTTTATTCCAGGGATAAATACGCAATCTTGAGAATAAATTTAATCGTCCGATCGGGCACAGAATAGTATATTATGTTATTAGGAGTAGAAAGCGGTCTTTTTGTGTTGAACCCAGCTATTACGGCCGAGGTGCCAGCCAAGGCTAGGCAAGCTGGGTAAAACACAAAAAGGGCGTTCTACTCCAAATGACATATACTATTTTTTCTTCAAGTGTTTCAAAGAATTTTTCGACATTTTTTTTGGAATTTTTTATCTGTAGTGTTTGCAATTTCAGCCAAAGCCGGCTTTGTACACTACAAAACAAAAACGATACAACTTTCAAATAACAATTTTCAATATAATCTTTGTTGCTGTGACAACTGCCGTCGCCAGCGGTGAACTAACAAACTAACATTTTTTACTAGTACAACAATAACAACATTTTTGTACTAGTAAGACAATGAACATCTTCTATAATGTGTATATAGGAGAATAATATGAATATTATAATACGCTTGAAGAAAATAAATATTTATTCCGTGGTTAAATTTGACATTTATCATATTTTTATGAATATTGACAGTGAATTGAAGATATATTGATGACAATGGCGAAGACATAATTAATTACATTCTGTGATCCTATAAGGTACTTTGTTTAATTTTGCCTTAAAAAGTCATCTTTATTTCCTTGGATACGGGCCATTAAAGTTGTTGTTTTATAAACAATTTTATTTCGCTAGTGTTTTAAAGGATTTTATTTCACTAGCGGTTTTAAAGTGTCAACCAACATTGTTGGAATAAATTCAAATATTCAACGTATACGCGCTGTTCCGTCAAGAAGAAGAAGAATGTTATAATTTTGTGTAACGTATGCCTGATTTGATTCATTTCTTTGTCATATGACTCATATTGAATTTCGTAATATCCTAACCTCTAAAACAGTATCAAAATTATTTATTTCAGTCATTATAATAAGGGATTTATATTCATAAACAAATATATTAAATAATTAAGCAATAATTTACAAATATTGAACAATTTAAGTATTTATAGGAGGTACGTATTTAATTTTTTCATCAACGAAGTCAATTCTTGTATTTGCACGGCTTCGTGTTTACCACTACCAGTTCACGAATGCGGCATCCACCAGCTATACCCATGACAAGTACTGTCTACAATGGAGTAAAATATTGTTTCACTTATTACGTTTTCATTTTTAAAGAATTAACTGACCTTAACCTATAAAAAAACTTCGTCAGATGACTCAATGAAAAATCTTAAAATGTCATCACGGCTCAGTACTTTTGATTTCTTGCTCCTGAAACCTCTTGACTTTTGCTTTAATAGAGCTTTCACTTTGGGGAATCTACAACAATAATGTAAATACTCGTGTAAATATTTACAATCTAGCCTCTAAAAACACATTTTTTTCTAGTTACCTCCCTATATCCACATTTTCAAATATAATGAGACAAGCTTTCAACATCGAACAATAACTCCAGAGTGACGACGGCTTTCAATTCTTGGAATTTTTGGAAATATAATTCAAATTAACAGCTTCGGTAACTTCACTTGAATTTTTTTGTATTCTCCAAGTGCAAAATTTTTGTAAGTTTTTATGTATATTTCTTTTGATATCTTGGGTAGTAAGTTTTCCATTATTGTATCTTCTTCCATTTTCAATTTCTACACAGATATTCGAGTACACTGTATAAACTTGTAGAGAATGTACTGTCGTTCTCTACGTTCCAATTTATTTATTTTTTTCCTGTAAATAATTCAACCCATGGCAACCACAGATCACCATGGCAACACATAAAAAAACACACTTAGCGACTAGATACCCGTAAGCGATTAGCGACATTTCAAGCTTCTGATTTCATTTATAAAAATCTTACACTCAAATCGGAGAAGTTTATTATGGCAAAATTAAATAAAGTTGTATTACACTCGCGGTTAAAATGAATGTTTAACTCGCGGTATTAAAACGCTCGCGTTGTTAAATGTACCGCTCATTAAACATTCATTTATTCCGCATGTTTAATAAATAACTATTATCAGATAATTTAAATTTTTAAAAATCATTATTTTTGACATAGGTGTTATCATTTTTTATTTTTATTTTATTATTATTTCGTATTATAAGAAGATTGATTACGTCGGAATGGGAATACGTAATCCCCCGCTCATAGCAGAGGCGTATTCTTCGCGACTCATCAGGAAGATCTTGTAGACCTGCTTATTCTGCTACCGCCAAGTTGTACCATACCACTTGCTTCTTGTCTTTATACTATGCTTATAATTATTGGAAAGACTTCATGGGCATGCAAAAGAACTAACTGAAAAGCGCAGGAAAATAAACAATCATTCCAGTCGAACTCCATATGTGATTATATACTTCCATTTATATTATCAGTGCGCACTAACTAAATTTTACGTGTTCCATTTATACTTACTCAGTGCGCATTTTCTTACGAAATTAGTAAATAAATTTAAATAAATGGAATTTTTTAATCGTTTTTACTTCAGTTTGCACCTGATACTACATCAAATTCAGCTTTTATTACGCAGTTCAGGAAGTAGGTAATTTATTTGTTGTCTAGTAAGTAATAATAATACCGAGGGCAAAAATAATGTACATGCTAAATTCAAATTATTTCCGTAGAAAACATATAGTACTACGACCACTAATGCTCCAATTATTATTAGAAGAATAGCACTGCGATTCTTTGCTACAAGCGATTACATTAAGCAGGAATACATAACTACAATTTGAAAATTTGTTCAGTATTCTTCCAAATTACATGTTTATCATTAATTCCTACATCATTGGTGTTTTATTTCTCCACTATATGTTTAAAATTAAGAACTACCTACCTATAGAGAAAAATATATCATCACGCTATATTACCCATTGCTGGGTGTACCAATCTGATTTATACGCAGATATAGATACTGACGAAATTAGATTTTTTTTCTTATTTTACTTCCATTCTTCATATTACATTCTTCAAACGCAATTAAGTTATAAATTGTTATCAATTTGTCAGTTTTCCAATTTTTACTTCTCGTCATACAGGTAAGGGAGGTGATGTAATTGTGCCAAAAATTCGATGGTGAGTTTTCAGTAAATAAGCACGTAGGGTCCCTACAATACGTTTTTAATATTTTATGATGATGATGATGTGCGTGTGTGTGTATGTGTGGGTGTGACGATTTTTTCGTCCACAATAACTCTTAAAATAAACTTCCAAATTATTTCGCAATTATCCGGAATTGTAAATACCGGCCCTCAGTTTGTAATAAATAAGGAGAAAGTCAAATATTAAAGAGAAAACGACTCATAGACGCTTGTATTGACGCCAATTGAGAAAATTTAAAGATAACACTAAAATTGTCATGTATGCACGCACGCACGCACACACTCTCACACACACATACACATATATGTAAAGTTATAGTGCCACTTTATGCTGAATGGACATTATCCCGTTTCATACTTCTCATATTATGCTAGCTTAGATTATCATGTAATATAGTTTTCCTCTTTGAGGAATTGCAGCATCTTAGTTAGTCTGTATTCAGAGCTTATATTGCAAAGACATAAAAATAAGGTTTATAAGATTAATAAACTTTTTAAAAAGCGATTTGTATTGTCTCGATATTTAACTGGCGCAGTCGGACTGTAGGATTGCTAAAACGAATTAGCGCACATAATTCGTTTTACTTCAGTGATTTATTTAGCAAACGAACCCTTAACGTAGTGACAAATCAAGTTCGCCATCGAACCACTTCCTGGGGCCTGTCGAAGCTGAACGCACATCAGCCATCCAGACCTCCTGCTCCACACGAAGACCTGCATCATCGACTTCAGGGCAAATGAAGCGAGTGCTGCTACTTCTGCTGTGAGTACACGTATGTCGCTTAGAGAAATTTCTAATGTAAACTCGGACTCGAGTACAAGTTCTGAATCTGACTCCGATCCTGAAGATCGTAACGAAATACCAATCCCTCAAAATAAAATCCCACTTTGTTTGAAAGAATCTATTTTGCAAGCCACAGTAGACAAAACTACAATGGCAACCGAATTAAAGAAAGAATATTTAGATATGATACCCGAATTTAGGGGTGAACGCGAACTTCTACCCAGATTTATTGAAATATGTTCAAAAATAGTCACGAAATTTTATAACACAGCAGATTTTCAAAATGAATATCTGATGAGTACTATACTGTCAAAGGTAAAAGGCGAAGCAGCCATAAACATAGCTAGTTCTGTAATTAAAATGTGGAAAGTTTTGAAAACCGCCTTAGTGAACACATACGCGGATAAACGCGACGGTTACACTCTGTGTATAGAAATGACCGAATTAAAACAAAATGAAAAAGAAACTGTGTTCGAATTTTATAACAAATTACAACACTCACTGAATTTACAAATAGCATATATTCAAACTAATTCTGCAGCTGCCGAAGCAGAAGTTTTAATTAAATATTTTCAAAAATATGCACTACAAATTTTGTTAAGAGGGCTGAAAGAACCAATAGGGCAGTTAATGCGTGCGAAAAATCCCGCAGATTTAAACTCAGCATTGTCTATGCTTACAAACGATTTTCAGTATAATGACATGATGAGATATAAAAAAATTCAGTAATAATAGTAAACCGCAAAAGTTCAATCAAAAAACTTAATTTTCAAAATTCATCATATCCAACACCACGGTATATGTTGCCTCAACCGTCGCAACCTATGCACCAAAATTCTTACACATTTAACAGACAAACGAATTTTAATCCAGATATACAAAGAAATAATTATGGAAATCAAACAAGGGGACCAGTCAATAATATTCCTAAACCAACCCCGATGAGTATTTCTACCCAAAATACCTTGCCGCGAAACATTGCATTGAAACGCCAAAGAGTAGGGTCAATGACTCAATTTCAAAATTACCCACAAAGACCTAAGTTAAATTCTGAAGAATTATATAATAAAGTGATCACAGAGACAATTTTGCCGACCTTTACGACAATTACGCGCAAATATTTGATGAATCAGATTATGAAAACACGTATGAAACACAAACAGACGAGAATATTTTTTTAGAGGAAAAAGCCTCGGTCCAAGATCAAATATCTCAACTCACTTTGAACTAATGAATTTCACTATAAATCAAAGCAAACTTCCGTTTATAATATTCCCGGAAAATAATCTTAAAGTGCTAATAGATACAGATAGCACAAAATCATTTATCAAACTAAATATTGCATCTAAATTTTATAAAGACTTTATCACCCGAGACCCGTTTTAGATTACAACAGCTCATGGCACGTCCACAGAGTTGTACAGTACAAAAGTTCCTGTTTCAAAAATATTTAATCTGAATACTAATCAAAATTTCAAATATCATTTATTCAATTTTCACGATCTATTTGATATGTTGCTTGGCATGGACAACTTAAAAAATCTGAAAATATCAATTGATACCGCAAATGATTTAATTATTTCTCCAAATTCAAAAATAAAGATACATTATCTTGATAGCACAAACCAAAATGTCATTTCTAATAATTCAATTGAAAATATTATAGAACCAAACGCAGAACAAATTTTAAAAATGAAAGTAAATGTTGAACACGGTACTGTACTAGTCCCACATATCAAGTTTCACAACTTATCTATTCCCGAGTGTGTGACTGTAGCTAAAGACTACCATTGTTTATGCACGGTTATAAACCCAACTGATAACAAAATTAAATTCAAAATCTCAAATAAAATTAATGTCGAAAAAATTGACGATTATGTCACATTCTCTAGTCCAAATTTTAATTGCAGACAAATAAGTAATAACAATAATTTTGATCCCTCAAAAATTCGTACTGATAACATGAATTTAGAGGAAAAAACCGAAATCCTTAGTTTGATAAAGAAATATTCCGATATATTCTATTCCGAAGAACCGAAGATCAAAAGTTAACTTTCAACAACCAAATTAAACATAGTATAAAAACAACAGATGAAGTCCCTGTATATACAAAATCATACAAATACACGCAAGTACACAATGAAGAAGTACGTACGCAACTTCAAACAATGTTAGATCAGAAAATAATACGTCCATCTAACTCGCCATGCTCCAGCCCCATTTGGGTTGTTCCAAAGAAACTCGACGCTTCCGGTAAAAGAAAATGGCGAATTGTAATTGATTACAGGAAGCTAAACGACAAAACAATAGGAGACAAATACCCACTACCAAATATTACCGACCTTTTAGACAAGCTAGGACGATGTCATTACTTCACGACACTGGACTTAGCCTCTGGTTTCCACCAGATAGAAACGAACGAACCCGACATACAAAAGACAGCTTTCAACACCGAAGAGGTATGCCATTCGGGCTGAAAAATGCCCCTGCAACATTTCAGAGGGTTATGGACAATGTATTACGCGGCCTGATTCACAAAATTTGTTTAGTTTATTTGGACGACATTATAATATTCAGTACAAGTTTACAAGAACACATTAATAATTTAAAATTAGTTTTCGATAGACTCAGACAATTAAATTTCAAAATTCAGTTAGATAAATCCGAATTTTTAAAAACAGAAGTCGCCTATCTCGGACATATTGTGACCCCCGAGGGCGTTCTCCCTAACCCAGATAAAATAAGTGCTATTCAAAATTATCCCATACCGAAAAATGTTACACAAATCAAAGGATTTTTAGGCCTCCTAGGTTATTATAGAAAATTTATAAAAGATATGGCGACAATAACCAAACCAATGACAAAATATTTGAAAAAAGACGCGACTATAGACATTAACAACCCCGACTACATAAAATGCTTTAACACATGCAAAAATTTATTAATCAACGAACCTCTTTTACAATACCCAGTTTTTTCTAAAGAATTTAATCTAACATGTGATGCTAGTAACGTTGCACTTGGAGCCGTGTTATCTCAAGGAAACATAGGTAATGACCTCCCAGTAGCTTACGCGAGCAGAACACTAAATAATTCTGAAATGAACTATTCTACAATAGAAAAAGAACTTTTGGCAATCGTTTGGGCGACACAATACTTCAGACAATACCTTTTCGGCCGTAAATTTAAAATTTATACAGATCATAGACCATTACAATGGCTAATTTCCTTAAAGCAATGCAGTCAAAAACTAATTCGTTGGAGACTGAAGCTAGAGGAGTTTGACTACGAAATTATATACAGGAAAAGCAAACTAAATACAAATGCGGACGCATTGAGTCGCATTACCCCTGAAACAAACGACAAAATTCAAAATTACCCAGAACAACTAGTATCACAATCCCTTTTAGCACAATATCAACAATACCTGACGACTAAAATTCCTAATACACCCACAAACAATAACATACTAGAAGTAAAAGGTGATTTATTTGACGCTACACCAGATAACAACCTAGCGCACTGTATCAGTAAAGACCTACATATGGAAAAAGGAATTGCCAAACAATTTAAAAATAAATTCGGGAACGTTGAAAAATTCAAAAATCAAAATCCCCAACTCCATTCATTAGTCTATTTGAAAACTAAATTCAGATACATTATTTATTTAATTACAAAGGATACTATTATGAAAAATCCACCATACAAGATGTATTTTACACACTTCTGAACTTAAAATCATTTTGCATTAAAAATAATATTAAAAATCTCTGTATACCCAAAATTGGTTGTGGACATGAAAAATTAAAATGGATACACGTTAAACCAATGCTACAGCATATCTTTAACAATACTAATATACTTATCACAGTTTTTAAATTACCAGACTTGGAAAACATTGAACTAAATGTAAACGATTTAGACAACAAAAGAAACTACCCTGATAATAAAAATAATGACTCAAATGATATAGAAGGTTTTATTAAACACATGGAACAGTTTAACAAAGAATTAGAAAATACAAACCGCTTACAACCAGACAGCCAATCCTTAATTGTAGAGACAGGTGGCGACACTGACAATGACGACGAAACCCCTAGCGAAAGTGATATAACAATTCATTCTAATAAAAAAAAACCCCAATAGTAGGCTTACCGATAGTGGAATGCCCAGTGAATTACGGAAAAAATCAAATAATTATTTCAGAAGTAGAACACAGTCCTAAAAGGACAATAACTCAAAAACTATATGAAACCAAAAAACAAAGATTTCTGGTAGAATTTCGAAAAACAATTTAGAAAAAGAAATATTTAATTTTATTAAAGAATTTATAGTACCTAAGATAAAATACCATATCTATTTTAAAAGCGACCTATACGAAAATTTTAGTTTAGTTTTACAAAATTATTTCAAAAATTCAGAAATTAATATAATCAAATGTTCACAATTCCTTACTGGCGTAACAGACAAAGATGAAAGAATAGAAATTATTCGTAATTACCATGAGGGAAAAACAAATCACCGAGGTACAGACGACACTGAAGCTCGTATTAAACAAAATTACTATTGGCCTAAACTACGTAAATCCGTACAAACCTATATAAATATATGCGAAATATGTCAATTAACGAAGTACTATAGGAATCCACTCAAGTTAAAATTAAACATTACACCTACCGCCTCAAAACCTTTAGAGATACTTCATATAGATAGCATAACACTTGAAAAAGCCAAATTTCTCACAATAATCGACTCCTTTTTAAAATACGCACATGCCTATAAATTAAATTCGAGTCAAGGTATCGAAATTGCAAATAACTTAGTCAAATATTTCACCCATCACGGCATTCCCGGCCAAATAATTTCAGATAACGGATTAGAATTCAAAAACTCGATCGTCACAGAATTGTTAGCTCTGCACAAAATTCAAATACATTTTATAACTTCTCAACACCCTGAATCAAATGGAATTATTGAACGTTTCCATTCTACCTTGATAGAACATATTAGGTTATTTAATAACCAAGAAATTTATAAAAAGGAACCCATCGAAATAAAAGTAAATAATGCTCTTCTAGCATATAACCAAACAATACATTTCGTAACAAAATTAAAACCAGCAGAAATTATATCAGGCCACCTAGAAACTCAATCTCCCCTTAAAATACACATAGACAAACAACTAATAAACAGTTACGTAGAAAATCATAAAAACAAAACCAAACTTTTATACGAGTCAATTAAAAATAAAATAGATGACAATAAAGAAAAATTATCTGAAAGGTTAATGAAACGAGAGAAGAACTACCTGAAATCCCCGGCAAAGTTAATTTCAAAAATAGACAAAAACAAGCCAAAACAAAACATAAATACAAATCTGAAAATTTAAGAACAATTAATAAAAAATTAAAAACCGCGAAACTAAAACCAACACACGGCAACACAGTAGAAAAAATTCATTTATCTAATATAAAACGTCCTAGAAAGAAAAATTATCATTTCAAAATTCTTCCAGGTACCTCGCGGTCAGCAACGGATCAATTATCCAAAACATAACAGAAAATTTGGGAATACTTCCTAATAAACTGGGGCAGGCAAAACTTGAAAAAACTTCACATATATTCATCCACTATTATAAATTAAAGCCACTTTTCTAGCAGTATAATAATTTAAATAAACAATACGACAATTTTAAAACAATTATTTCAAATAACTCTTACTACGTCAATGAATAAAAAAAAATTGAAAAAATCATTGATTACACTAGAAGCAGTATTAATAATAAAATTGCAAACATTGGCTTTTATTCAACCGCCTTAACAAAAAGAAATAAAAGGAGCCTAGTAGATGGATTAGGAACTGTTTTTAAATTCATATTAGGAAATTTGGATGCCGAAGACGGTAAGCGATATAATAAAATCTTATCAGATTTGGAGCAAAACCAACATAAGATAGAAAACTAATTAAAACTATCCTATTCAGTTAGTAATCAAATAATAAACAATTAAAATAGTACTCTGCGGAATATACAACATAATGAAAATTTGTTCCAAACAAAAGTATTACATTTAGCCAACTTTATAAATAAATGGCTTATCGATGACTCTACATTCGCTAGAGACATTTTTAATCAACTAATTATGCTTTATAATCCCATCCTGAACATATTAAAAGATATAGAAAATTCCATAACATTTTGTAAATTGAGAACTCTTCATCCAAGTATAATTCAACCAGATAAATTATTATTAGAAATTCAAAAAATTTCAGAGCAATATAAAACTCAGCTACCATTTGAACCTAAACTTGAAAATATTTTAGAATACGAACAATTATTAAAAATTAACTGTAAAATTGAACCCTCACAAATTATCTATTTCATATCTATTCCTATTAACTTTGAAGCTAAATTCGATCTTTATCATTCAGTATCAACCCCAACAAAATATGGTTCAGAATTTGTTTCTATTATCCCAGAGTCAAAATATATTTTGCAATCAAACAAAGATATCATTCCTCTAAGCGACATGTGCATTCAGAGTAAAATATATCAGTGCCCAAATAAATTCAATGCCCACATCAACTCCGTCTGCGAGAAAGAAATCCTTAATAAACAACATACAAGCCAATGCCACTGCATCAGACTAGATATACAGGAAATCCACTTCGAATTACTGCCAGAGATAAACCAGTATTTAGCCATCTTTCCCAAGGAAGAAAAACTCACCATCAATTGCCCCGAAAGATCCAGCATCGAGTCACTGACCGGTATCTACCTAATTAAAAATGATACTAATTGTGAAATAATATTTAGCAAGCAAAAACTAATATTCCTCGATAAAACTCATGTATCCCCTTTAATGCCGCCTAAATTAAGTTATAAAATAGAATTTAATAAAATCTCAAACTTCTCAATTAATCTATCGCCTCTCAAATTGAACGATATAACATTAAACCAAATAACACCAATCCAGGACATGGAAACCTACGAGTACGTCCACATTCCCGACATTTGGACGATAGTTCTCTACTCCGCAGCTATTATAATAATTATTTATCTAATAATTAAAAGGCTGCGAATACAAATACAAAACCGAAGTTCAGCGAAGAAGACTCTAGACATCGAAGTCCAACTTCCAGGGAGTGCTTCCTTCTAAGGGTGGAGGAGTTATACTGCCACTTTATGCTGAATGGACATTATCCCGTTTCATACTTCTCATATTATGCTAGCTTAGATTATCATGTAATGTAGTTTGCAGCATCTTAGTTAGTCTGTATTCAGAGCTTATATTGTAAAGACATAAAAATTAGGTTTATAAGAATAAATAAACTTTTTAAAAAGCGACTTGTATTGTCTCGATATTTAACTTATATATATATATATATATATATATATATATATATATATATATATATATATATATATATATATATATATATATATATATATATACAGTGAGTTTTTTTGCATGCCCATGAAGTCTTTCCAATAATTATAAGGATAGTACAAAGGCAAGAAGCAAGTGGTATGGTACAGCTTGGTGGTAGCAGAATAAGCAGGTCTACAAGATCTTCCTGATGAGTCGCGAAGAATACGTATCTGCTATGAGCGGGAGATTACGTATTACCATTCCGACGTAATCAATCTTCTTATAATACAAAATAATAATATTATTATAAAATAATTGTATATGATCAACATTTTCAATATAAAAATAAAAAATGATATCACCTATGTCAAAAATAATGATTTTTTAAAATTTAAATTATCTGATAAAGTACCTTATAGGATCACAGAATGTAATTAATTATGTCTTTGCCATTGTCATCAATATATCTTCAATTCACTGTCAATATTTATAAAAATATGATAAATGTCAAATTTAACCACGGAATAAATATTTATTTTGTGGCCGATCGAACGAATAAATTTATTCTCAAGATTGCGTATTTACCCCAGGAATAAACAAAGAAACAAGTTTGGAAATACAGAATGTTATATTTAATCCGATAATAAAATTTATTCTAGGAATAAAAATATTTAATCGAACTTGGAAATACCGGCCCTTAAAGTGGATTTCAATTGTTTAATTCTTTCATAATCTACATGTTTTGTCCTAAATGAAATATATTTTGACAATGTATTGGCATATTCATATTCCAATGGTTTAAATTACTTACCTGCTCATATGGCAAAATAGGATAACAAGTTTTTAATAATATTATATTTTTATTATGAAATTTATACTAGTTATTAATATTTATCTTTTTTGTGAAGTTTGCAGCTATAATTTTTAATTTTGTACACATTATTTAAGGTAAGAAACTAGAATAGTTCACATGTTAAATGTCAAACTTCGAATTTTTATTCGTTCAAGTATGCCAACATACATCAAAAAATTTGGTGTGGCCAACACAATACCTCCCGCCATTTAAAGCGTAGGCTCCGGGATTTAAATTATAATTAATTTTATAAATTTATCCATAAAATATATAGAAAAAATATTAATGTAAATCTGCAGAATATTTAATATTCTTCAATTTTTATAATACCATTAATCTAGAAAAAATAACATTTAAAGGTATTAATTATTTTGAGCTTCTTGTAAAGTGCCATCGGTTATCCGATTTACACTAAAATCTAATGGGCTCTTTTCATTACGGAATAAGTTCGAAATACAAGCTTTCAAAATTTTCTAAATGGTATTATTTGAGTTAGAGTGGAGGATCCACACACACACACACACACACACACACACACACACACACACACACACACACACATACACACACACACACACACACGCGCACACACACTCACACACACACACACACACACACACACACACACACACACACACACACACACACACACACACACACACACACACACACACACACACACACACACACACACACACACACACACACACACACACACACACACACACACACACACACACACACACACACACACACACACACACACACACACACACACACACACACACACACACACACACACACAGACATCATCGTGAAAATGTTTAAAAAAATCTGAATGTTAGTATTTTAGTTAGAGTGGAGGATCCACACGGATCACACATACACACACACACACACACACACACACACACACACACACACACACACACACAGAAACACACACACATACACACACACAGAAACACACACACACACACACACACACACACACACACACACACACACACACACACACACACACACACACACACAGAGAGAGAGAGAGAGAGAGAGAGAGAAACACACACACAGTCATCACCGTGAAAATGTTATAATTAGATTCTAGGGACCTTAAAACGTGGTCATTTACCAAAATCTCGATATGCGATTTTTAGCATGATCCCTATCCAAGGGTAGCGGGAGGTGAAAAGCAAAAATTTTACTGTTGTTAAAATATATTTTCATTTTGTAGACTAATGTTGACATGTTAGTATGGTAATAATACATACCGTACAGATTCAGTTATTACCTGGTTACCAGTCTACTTTTGTACATATAACATAGGCTTTATCCTGAAAGCGGCAAAGGATTTTATTTTTATTTTATTAAGAGAGAAAAATATTTATTGAAAAAGCTCAAAACCACGGAAATTATAAAAACTACCCATTTCTTGCAATAATTTTTTTTTTTTTGTAAGAATCTCTGTAGGCTACCGGCCTACGGTTTAATAGGTTGCTTAATTACTATGAAGACTATAGTGAGTGCGGATACTCATTGATTCGGAAACACTATATAGTCGTCATTGTAATTAAGCAACTGATTAATCGGTCGGCCAATCAAAAATCGGTAGTCTGCGAGGTCTCTTATGCTGGGTTGCAAGAAAACTGTTTAATAAATAGTTTTTTGATTCTATAGTTACCTACAAAGTTAGCGAACCGCTAAAATTCAAACGGTTGCATGAAAAAAATATTGGAATCTTTAGCTAATGAATTGTTAACCTAGCAACAGTTTCAGTACAATAACTGTCATTGTCATAAACATGTCTTTCGATGAGAAATTATTGTTGAAAATGGATAAGAGAAACGGGAGCCGGAATTTCACCGAAAGGGATAAACAAGTTTTGTTGGATATTATTCAAAAAAAATTAAGTGTAATAGAGAACAAGTAAACTGACGGCACGACAAATAAAAGTAAATTGGAAACTTGGGCAAATATTTGCAAAAGTTTTAATTCTCAACAAGAATCCGGTATAAGAACTGTTGAACAGTTAAAAATCTTCGTTCTTTTTTCAAAATCTGGCCGCACTATATGCAGAATACACATAAACATATTTTTGCAAAATCTAAATCGTAATTTGAAATCAATGTTGTCGAAACTTTCTAGGGGATTTGATCTATCACGAAATATTCGAGGTCTTGGAAGAAGTTCTAATATTTCCAAAATCATTTTTCCATCGGAAGAAGATGACGATGACATAGTTCTACCAAAATGAATTTAAAATATATTGTGCATAGTAAATATATATGAGTATATAGTATATACGATTATTTACGTACCTTTTAATTAGTACTTATTGAATTTTAAACTGAAAATTTTCATCAATTATTTGTTCATGCAATGTCGACATTTAACGTCAAATTCAATTTATTGACCCGTTAAATATTTATAGGCCGGAAATCAGCCCAATAAATTTAGCGAATCTTTAAAATGATATGACGTTCATGCAACGATTTTTTGAAACTTAGCGAACCGTTAATTGCTAACGTGCCGATAAATAGTTTCATGCAACCCACCATAGTGTTATTATATTATAAAATTATAATACTTTAATAAAAAGTTTGAAATTAAAATGTGTCTATATTCACCAAAACTCCTATATTTTTGTACATTTTCTTTTCCTATATACTTTTTAAATCTGGCAACCCTAGAAGCGAAGGTCCTAATTTTGTCTGAGATTGAGATCGGTAATTCCCTAACGTTCGTGATGCTTCGCTTACACTATTTTTTGCATGATCGACGCACAAAATTTAAAAGAAAAATAAAATTTGAAAATTATTTTGATATATTAAAAAAATTTAGTGGTTTTTTACCTTCCGTCACCTTTAGGTAAGGAAGGTATTGTCTTTGGTCAAAAAATTCGGTGGTGAGTTTTTGATGAATAAGCACGTTTTAGGGTCCCTAGAATACGATTTTACTATTTTTACGATGATGTCTGTATGTGTGTGTGTGTGTGCGTGTGTGTGTGTGGATGTGTGTGTGTAACAAAATTTTCGTCTACGATAACTCTAAAACTACAATTTAAAAAATTATAATTCTTTCGTATTCTTCTTCGTTACATCCATGTGAAGAGCTGATTAGATTTTGGTTAGAATTGGTCAACCGGAAGTACACCCATTTGAAGATTTTAACAGTTTTTCTTGAAAAAACGATGTTAAATATCAATTTTTTACATTTAATGTTATTATAAATATTAAAGAATATTTTATTCTCTATACGATTTGAATGCATTTTATATTTCATATTAAATGGATATAGACTTAAAAAATTATAAAGAAATTAAATATGACATATATTAGCACGCTATGCTATAACTGTGGAAACAGCTGCTATATTAAGAAAATTCTGATTGAAAGGTGTCAGTGTCAAGTGTAGTTGACAGTATGTATGTGTTATAATTTTACTGGAAATATAGGATCCTTTGTTTTCTGTATGGAATTTGTATAAGATACATACAACTGCCTTAAGGTAATGTACAAGAAATATAATATTTTGCAAGGAACTTTCTGTATGACATTTAATTATACAAAATACATAGAACTGACGGAAGGTAATGTGCTGGCCACATCAGATTTTTTTAAATAAGCTTTGATTTTTGTTTTTATTTATATGCACGACCGGGTTATTTTCTTACCGGTTTCAGGATATTATTCCATT
Source organism: Harpalus rubripes (assembly GCA_963082715.1). Taxonomy (NCBI): domain Eukaryota; kingdom Metazoa; phylum Arthropoda; class Insecta; order Coleoptera; family Carabidae; genus Harpalus; species Harpalus rubripes. The sequence goes on from OY720457.1 coordinate 32,182,845, forward strand.
GTTTACGCGTATAAAAGTAGGCTGGTAACTAAGTAATTACTGTATCTGTATGGTAATATTATTACCATACTGATTTGTCAACAACGGTCTACAAAATGAAAATAAAATAAAATGATATGAAAATATAATGCTCTTCATTAATATATACAGATAACAATCTACTTTATTCTAAAGTAATAAACACGTGGAACAAAGCACATCATTTGAATATTTGTCATATTGACATATGTCAAAATAATTGTTCTGTTAACCATAGCAATCTAAAATTAGCATTAATGAGAGAATTTCAAAAAATGGTATTTATTAATAATGTCTTAATTTTCTGAAATCGATAAACTATTGAACAAACAACGGATGTTATTAATCATAAAAAGCCTTAGATGTCTTAAAATCCGACATCATCGGCAGTTAAGATATACATAACATTCCTAGGTATCTTAATAGCTAATATTTACCTATAGTGTTTTCAAGACAGTAGGTCTTATTTACAAGTTACTGAACGGTAAGTGATGTGACTCACGTCGGTAAGTGATGTGCTTCACTTACCGTTCAGGAGGCGAAACGGTAAATAAGTAAAAAGAAAAATCAAAGCTTACTTAAAAAATGACAAATAATTTTTTTAACATGTCAAAATAATTTTCAAATCTTATTTTTCTTTTAAATTTTGTGCGTCGATCGTGCACAAAATAGTATAAGCATCACGAACGTTAAGGAATTACCGATCTCAGACAAAACAATGTCTTTGATCAGTAAACTGTCCTTACCGTTCTTCATACTTAATATAATATTACAGTCTCGTCTTCTGAACCGTAAGTGAATAAGGTCACTTACCGATGTGATTTACATCATTTACCGTTCAGTAATTTGTAAATAAGACCTACTGTCTTGGAAACACTATCGGCAGTGAGTATAAAGTATACAGAAGGATAATCTATATGGAATATGTTGTTTGTTACGTGTGTGCCCCGGTATAGGAAACACTAGCTCCTCTTCAGAGTGTTATGTGTATGTGCGCGTACAGTATGTGTAGTGATGGTCGTGGGGTTGAGATTTAGATAGGCGCCTGTATTTCTCAGCTATGAAACCTTCGAGCTTTTACTTAGTGAACAGAGATGTCTCTCTGCCCGAGTGGTGAAGTCGCACTCTACAGCAACCTGTGTGGCGTGTTGGAAGTACAATGTGCCTACGACAGAGGGAAACCGAAGTGCCTGGAAAAAGCTTTTCTACCGAGTGATATTTATAGCATATAAAATCTGTGGAACGGGGAACCGATCCGGCGACGGCGACCTCAGAGATAGCGGTCTCGCAGCATAATAATAATAATAATAATAATAATAATAATAATAATAATAATAATAATAATAATATTTTATTGATCATATTATGTACAGAACATTTATGATACGTCAGGATATTAACATGAATTATTAATGAATATCAAAAAAGTATAAATTAAATAAAAGATATAACAAGATAAATGTCATGTATACTCCATCTTAAAGTCAATGTAGAAAAAAGAGAACGTAAAAGGTACGATTGAAAAATCTACAATTTATTATTAACCAGCGTAAATGACAACTGAAAAAAAAAGAATAAATAATATGTAAGATCTGTTAGAGCTATTCATGGAGTGAGATATTTAAATATTCCTCAACAGAGAAAAAACAGTGCGTGCAGAAGAGTTTTTTAATTCTGGATTTAAATTGTTTTAATCCTAATGATTTTATTGATGCAGGCAAGTGATTATATAATTTTACATTTAACGAATTTTTTTCAGAAATTTTGAGTCTATATTTTTTTATTCTAACATCCTCAGCGCTTCGAGTATTATAGTGATGTATATCACAACCTTTAGGGAGTATGGTAGATTGTTTGTGGATTTCAATTAAGCTTTCAAAAATATAGCAAGAAGGTAGTGGAAGTATAGAGAGTAGTTTAAATATAGGTTTAGTGTGTTCAAAATAACCAACTTTTGTAATAATTCTAATAACCTTTTTTTGCATGACAAACGCTTTATTTGCGTTACTAGTTTGCGTTACTAATTTCCCCATAGTACTACTCCATAAATCAGAAGACTGTGAAAAAGAGCAAAATATACCATAATAAGCCATTTTTGGTCAAGATATTTAGATAATTGCCGAAATAAAAAAATTAAAGACGCAAGTTTATTACAAAGAAAGTCAATATGGTACATCCAGTTTGTTTTTCTATCAATAAAAATTCCAAGCACCTTAACTGCAAAGTCTTGATCTGAGTTAGATGTAAGTGAAATGATCAGAGTCTGTGTTTTCTCCTGATTCAATTTTAGATTATTTGTAGTAAACCAGTTCTCTGCTTTGATTATTATATTGTGGATTATATTTTGTAGTATATCTGTGTTAGGGCTTGATACTAATAAAGTTGTATCATCTGCATAGAGTAGACATTTAGTTGGAGAGATAAAGTCAAAAAAATCATTAATATATAAAGTGAATAGGACCGGTCCAAGTACCGATCCTTGTGGTACTCCATGGTGAATGAATTTACGATTCGAATTAAGCTCTCCAATATTTACAAACTGCTGACGGTTCCGTAGATAGGAGGAGAACAAATCTAGGCACACCCCCCGTATGCCGTATGATTCTAGTTTAATTAATAATTTTTTGTGAGACACAATCAAAAGCTTTTGAAAGATCACACTGTATGATCGCAGTATGAGATTTATTGTCAAAACCTTCGTTAGCTTCATTAATGATCTGTCTTACAGCTTGTATTGTAGATTTATTTTTCCGAAAACCATATTGATTGTCATTGAGAATCTCGTATTTGTTAAGATATTTGTTTAATCTAACAAGAATAAGATATTCCACAATTTTACCAAATAAAGGAATAATGGATATTGGGCGGAAGTTTTCTGGATCATTCCTATCACCCTTTTTGTAGATTGGTACAACTCGAGCAATCTTAAAAGCGTCTGGAAATGTTCCACTTTCAAAGCATTTATTAACAATTGTAGTTAACGGGCATGATATAAAATGTATATTTTTAATTATGTGGTTATTTAAGTTATAAACATCTATTGACTTAGAATTTTTTAGATTTTTGATTATATTTATCACTTCCTCAACAGTTACAGGTGTTAAGAAAAATGAATTAGTTTGCTCATTTATATTCACTGAAGACTTTGGGAATTCAGTATCTTTAGGCAGGGTTTCAGATATTTTATTTGCAACAGTAATAAAATGTTCATTAAGTTGTTCAGGAGATAGATCAGTGTGTATATTGTTATTTTTACTGTTTTTTTTCTAAATTAACAATTTTCCAACAATTTTTGGAAAGGTTATTGTCATTTTGTGATTTATATATGAAGTCTTGGTAGGTATTATGTTTTTCTATCAAAATTTCATTATGATAAATTTTTCGGATTATTTTAAGCGCATTATAATGTGCAGGGTTTTTAGTAACGTTAAAAATATCTTTAACACTTTGTACTAAGTCTCTCAGTCTTTTCAGCTTGTCATTGAACCAGCAAAATTTGGTATTCATTTTTCCAGAGAAAACTTTTTTAAATGGAAAATAAAGACAGATAAGACTGCTGAGTTTATCTACCAAAAAAGATGATAAATAATTACAGTCCAAATCATTATTTTCAAATATGCTCCAATCTACAGATTCTAGAGCAGTCAATAAATTTTGGAAACCATTAGCATTAAAGTTTCTTACCAAGATGTAGCTGTCATCAGTGCTATTGTTTGTGTGTTGAATTTTAATTACTTGTGCGCGATGATCCGATATTCCATGTTCAACGACGTCTGTCTTGAATATCGGCTGGTCTAAATTTGTAAATATATTATCAAGACACGCATTGAATCTGGTTGGTTTATTTATTGTTCTGTACATATTATATGTTTTCATTAAGTACTCAAGATCTCTGACTTGTGGAGTGTCTACAAGAAAATTTATGTTAAAATCTCCTAACAGAGCAATGTTATTATACTTAGGAGTTAAAAAGTTCAATAATGCTTCAAGTTTTTGCATAAACAAATTACAATCACCATTAGCACCCGATCTATAAACCGTGATAACTGCTAAATTTAATCCTTTAATCACAACACCGCAAAATTCTGCATGAAATTCGCTACTGTATTTATTTAAGTCAAGTACATCTACTTTTAAAGTGTTTTTCTCGTTTATAAAAATTGATACACCTCCATGAATTGCTTTAGTGCGACAAAAAAAGCTTAATAATCTAAAACCAGAAATTTTAATCATTTTCATAACGGATTCATGACACCAGTGTTCAGATAAACATAAAATGTCGTATTTATTCTGTTCTGCTACAATTTGAAGTTCATTCATTTTATTTGTTACACATTGTACATTAAGATGGAATATACTTACCATATTAATTTTATTTATATTACATTTAGCATTTTCACTTTGATCTATGCCTGTATAGTTTTTAATTTTATCTTTTGACGCCTGTTCTGTATTCACACTCACAGCTTTTGTGTTTTCTTCTTTGTCAAGTAGAAAAAACGATTGAAGCCGATCCCTACTGGCCAGATGTGCTATGTGGAATAAGTGTAATAGAATTTATAACAAACTTAGGCTGTGAGCATACGTCGTTATATGCTGGCATCTATGAATGAAATATGTAAATATCGAATAAAGAAAAATTCTGTAATGTAGATGTAAACGCAAGACCACTGCAAGACGTGCAAATAATAGAAGTACTGCACTGGACTAAGCTGTCCTTGAAAATATATTTTGACAAACCATATTAAACTGTAGAGAACAGTTATATGTTATAAATATCTACGGATCGGCGAGTACTATTATAAAGTGTAAGCGGCAAAAACTGGTAGACAAGAAAAATGCCTTTTAAATATTTAATTACACATATTAATGCAAATATGTAGGTACTTGTAATTTTTTAATCCATGTTTTATGAAAATAACTATTCCTAGAATAATATGTATGTGTGCGATTTAAAAAAATAATAAATTGAAATAAGGAAAATATATATTTTATAAATAAAACGAATTTTTTAACACGTGATTGCCACAGCCGATAAATCAATCAATTTTTATATACATGTATTTCTGAAAGTACTTGTAAATATATGAATACATACAAGATCGAAATTGTAGTAGAAAAAAAGTTACGATATTGTGACACAGGTAGCGTATAGGTTAGATATAAATATGGACCTTATGGACAAAAATATTCAATCAAATGTCTTTTGTGGGAGTAATAATTATTTGTTTATGAATATTGTTTATCTTAAATGATAACAAAAATATTAATAACATTTTTATATTATTCAGTTAAATGTTTTTTGAGAGGGTAATATTAGTCAACATTTGTAGGTTGTGTATTACAAATTACAACTTCTACGATGCAGATTTGTATTTTCTCTAAATGCACGGATTTTACCACCCTTAGTTCTTTAGCTGTTACGTATTTTATTTATCAGATACCAGTGTCTGACGTGGTTCCAGTAGCACTTTTCATCTAATGAGGTATAAACTGACACACTTCTGCAGACACTATCTTTGCCATATACCTACTAATTAATATATACTGCTAATCCTCCGCGATTCATCCGTCAAAGAATATGAAACAGAAGATATATCTCCATCGCTTACAAGGCGCAGTAACTAGCACGTTCGGCACATGCTCGCATTCTATAATTCTATTCTCATATATGCGAATTTGTGTAAGCAACGTTATTTATCTGCAAAATATTTTTTAAATTGCGCTAATTTACTTTTGTAAAAATTGTAGTTCAAACTACCTTTTTTACACCCCTCAACAGGATTAAATCCCAATTACAGAGTGGGTTCACATTCACGCACATTCATGCCTTAGTGGAATTCGAACCTAGAGCACCGAGCGCACTCATGATATGAGGCGTTGCTCTAACCATTGAGCCACCGGAGCTATAACAAAATGAAGATTAAATTTTAAATACCAGGATAGAATAGAATTTACTTACCCAAAAATGAGGATTAGCTTAAACATTTTTTTGAATAGTTAATTTTTATTGTCACAGATATTATTTTGCGTAAGATTATTTTTATTAAATTTATTATGTTTTGTCTCTAATTAGCTATTTAAATACGTAACCGATGCTGTTGGATAAGAGCTACATTTAATGATACTGGTATTTACGTATTTTATTTCAGTTTATTTCTAGATTTCAGTGTGAGAACATCGATATTATAGTGATTCAGGTGAGAGAGTTAATCTAGCGTGTGTATGATTGTGAGTGTGCATGTGAGCAGTACTGGGTACTGTAGTGGCCGTATCGTGTGAACCCGAGGGTCGCCAACGGTAGCAGCAGGGAAGGCTGTAGTGACCCACATCTGGTGTCGCCAACGGCAGCAGCAGTTAGGGCTGTAGTGATCTGATCCAGTTGGTTAAGAGGAATGTCTCCGGATCACCACCGAAGCGGCAGTGGTTCCGTAGTGGCCGCTCGTGTGAACCCGAGGGTCGCCAGCGTAGCAGCAGGGAAGGCTGTAGTGACCCACATCTGGTGTCGCCAACGGCAGCAGCAGTTAGGGCTGTAGTGATCTGATCCAGTTGGTTAAGAGGAATGTCTCCGGATCACCACCGAAGCGGCAGTGGTTCCGTAGTGCCCGCTCGTGTGAACCCGAGGGTCGCCAGCGGTAGCAGCAGGGAAGGCTGTAGTGACCCACATCTGTGGTCACCAGCGTAGCAGCAGTTAGGGCTGTAGTGATCTGATCCAGTTGGTTAAGAGGATTGTCTCCGGATCACCACCGAAGCGGCAGTGGTTCCGTAGTGGCCGCTCGTGTGAACCCGAGGGTCGCCAACGGTAGCAGCAGGGAAGGCTGTAGTGACCCACATCTGTGGTCACCAGCGTAGCAGCAGTTAGGGCTGTAGTGATCTGATCCAGTTGGTTAAGAGGATTGTCTCCGGATCACCACCGAAGCGGCAGAGGGTCCGTAGTAACTAGCGGTACTGCCCGTAGTTGCCAACATGTGTGTACGGTGTGTGAATGCCTGAACCTTTTGTAAATGATTGCCTCCTCACTGAGTATTTCTCATGTGTTAATTCTTTTACAGAAATAATCACGGCGTGAAGGAGAATTCCGCGAGACCGGGTTCGGCCAGGCGACGGTCATCTAGATTTGTTATTATTTTTGTATTAATACTGTATATACCGGTTTGGGTGATAAATGTGTTTTAATATTCTAATTTTCAGCGCTAACATTTAATCGTCATTTATAACATTATTAATCTAAATACATACCTACATATTTACTTATGCTGAATCAAATTCCTTTTCTATTGTTCTATTTATTTTTTTCTTTTTAAAACGTTACTAACATTATTTTGAAATGATTAGTTCTTTGATAGTGATATTTATGTGTCAGTTACATACATTTGAATAACTGCGTTTTGTTTGTTTAAAGCGTAGGCTCTGGGATTTAAAGTATAGATAATTTTATAAATTTATCCATAAAATATATAGAAAAAGTATTAATGCAAATCTATAGAATAATTAATAATCTTTAATTTTTATAATAGCATTAATCTCGAAAAAATAACATTTAAAAGTATTTTTCGAAGAAAAACTATTTTGAGCTTCCCGTACAGTGCCATTTCCAGTTATCCAATTTTCACCAAAATCTAATGGGCTTTTTTAATTACAAAAAAAGTTCGAAATAGAAGGTTTCAAAATTTTCTAAATGATACTATTTAAGTTAGAGTGGAGGTTCCACGCACACGCACACGCACACGCACGCGCGCGCACACACACACACACACACACACACACACACACACACACACACACACACACAGACACACAGACACACAGACACACACACACACACACACAAACACAGACATCATCGTGAAAATATTAAAATTGGATTCCAGGGACCTTAAAACGTGGTCATTTACCAAAATCTCGATATGCGATTTTTAGCACGATTCCTATACCTCCCTTACCAAGGGTAGCGGGAGGTAAAAATGTAAATAAAACAACAGAAAAGACAGATAAATTTCACTATCAAAGAACTAATCATTACAGCGTGGGTTGTTATGAAATTTGTGTTAAGACAATTTTCATTACATTCTGCCGTCTGTCATACAGTTTTTGCATGATTTTGTACAAAAAATCTGGTGTGGCCAACACAATACCTCCCGCCATTGCAGCTCGAGTCACAAAAAAGATTAAGTCTATCCTTATTTTTGGATTAGCGAATTTTACTCTAATTTTGACAGTTTATATCTTAAAATAGAGTCTACTCTAATCCAAGTTATTACCTTTTTTTAAACCCCTCAACAGAATTAAATCCTAATTACAGGGTGGGTTCACTTTCACACACATCCATGCCTTAATGGGATTCGAACCCAGAGCCACGAGGGCACTCATGACATGAGGCGTTACTCTAACCATTGAGCCATCGGAGCTATAATAAAATGAAGAATGAAGATTAAATTTTAAATACCGGGATAGAATAGAATTCACTAGTCCAAAAAGGAGGATTAGTTTAAACATTTTTGTGGATCGTTAATTTTTATTAATCTAAATACATACCTTAATATTTAATTATACTGAATCGAATTCATTTTCTATTGTTTTATTTACTTTTTACCTTCCGTCACCTTTAGGTAAGAAAGGTATTGTCTTTGGTCAAAAATTCGGTGGTGAATTTTTGATGAATAGGCACGTGGGTGGGTGTGTGTGTGTGTGTGTGTGTGTGTGTGTGCGTGCGTGCGTGCGTGCGTGCGTGCGTGCGTGCGTGCGTGCGTGTGTGCGTGCGTGCGTGCGCGTGCGTGCGTGCGTGCGTGCGTGCGTGCGTGCGTGTGTGCGTGCGTGCGTGCGTGCGTGCGTGTGTGTGTGTGTGTGTGTGTGTGTGCTGTGTGTAACAAAATTTTCTAATGCGATAACTCTAATACCACAATTCCAAATATTATAATTCTTTCGTATTCCTCTTCGTTACATCCATGTGAAGAGCTGATTAGATTTTGGTTATAATTGGTCAACCGGAAGTACCCTCATTTGAAGATTTTAACAGTTTTTCTTGAAAAAACGATGTTAATATCATTTTTTCACATTTAATGTTATTATAAATATTAAAAAACATTTTATTCTCTATACGATTTGAATGCATTTTATACTTCATATTAAATGAATACAGAGTTAAAAAAATATAAAGAAATTAAGTATCATATATTAGCCAGCTATGCTATAATTCTGAAAACAGCTGCTGTATTAAGAAAATTCTGATAGAAAGGTGTCAATGTCAAGTGCAGTTGACAGTATGTTTTTGTTATAATTTTACTGGAAAGGATCTTTTGCTAGAAACTTTCTGTATGGAATTTGTAGAAAATACAACTATCGAAAGGTAATGTACAAGACATTTAGAATCTTTTGCAACGAACTTTCTGTATGGAATTTGTAGAAAATACATATAATATACAGATAATATACAAGAAATAGAATCTTGTGCAAGGAACTTTTTGTAAGACATTTATAGAAAATGCATAGAACTGACGGAAGATAATGTGTTGGTTACATCAGATTTTTTCTTTTAAAAACGTTACTAATATTATTTTGAAATGATTAGTTCTTCATCTATAGTGACATTTATCTGTCAGTTACATACATTTGAAGAAATGCGTTTTGTTTGTTTAAAGCGTAGGTTTGAAATTTAAATTATAGATATTTTTTAAATTTATCCATAAAATATATAGAAAAAGTATTAATGCAAATCTATAGAAAATTTAATAATCTTTAATTTTTATAATAACATTAGTCTCGAAATAGTATATTATATTATTAGGAGTAGAAAGCGGTCTTTTTGTGTTGAACCCAGCTATTGCGGCCGAGGCGCTAGCCGAGGCTAGGCAAGCTGGGTAAAACACAAAAAGGGCGTTCTACTCCGAATGACATATACTATTTTTTCTTCAAGTGTTTTAAATAATTTTTTGACATTTTTTTGAAATTTTTTTATTTATAAAATTTTTAATTTAAGCCAAAGCTGGCTGTGTACACTACAAAACACAAACGATGCAACTGTCAAATAACAATTTTCAATATGATCTGTGTTGCTGTGGTGAATGCCGCCGCCAGCGGTGAACTAAGAAACTAACATTTTTTTACTAGTACAACAATATCAACATTTTTGTACTAGTAAGACAATGAATATCTTCTATAGCATATGTACAGTAGCATAATATGCATATTATAATACGCTTGAAAAAAAAATATTTAAAGGAATTTTTTGGAGAAAACTATTTTGAGCTTCTAATAAAGTGCCATTTCTGGTTATCCGGTTTATACCAAAATGTAGTGGGCTCTTTCCGTTACAGAAAAAGTTCAAAATACAAGGTTTAAAATTTTTCTGAATAATAGTATGTGAGTTAGAGTGGAGGATCTACACACACATATACACATATATAAAGCCATCATCGTGAAAATGTTAAAATTGGATTCTAGGGACCTTAAACCATGGTCATTTACCAAAATCTCAATATGCGATATTTAGCACGATCTCTAAACCTCTCCTACCAAGGGTAGCAGGAGGTAAAAAGGTAAATAGAACAGTAGAAAAGGATTTCAATACAGTTTATAGCATACGGATCAACTGTCCCTCCTTCAACGCCATGATATGCCATCACTGACTACCCGGAGAGAGATGAGTTGCGCGAAGTTCCTTTGGCTTCTGCTACGTGGAGGTGTTGATGCACATTTCCTTTTGTCGCGTGTCCAATTCCATGTTCCACGTCAGGCGTCCAGGTTTCCAAGGACTTTTCAACTTCCTCCCGCCCGGTCTGATGTGCTGCATCGTTCCCCCGTAACTGTCATATGTCGAAATACGAACATTATATATGAAGACATTTTTTTGTAATTTTTGTAATTTGTAATTTGCAATTTTTATGTTTATTTTTTTTATGTACCTATCATAATATATTTGTTATTTATGTTCAATTTATATTGTCCTGTAAATGGTTCAGCTGTTGGGCAATAAATCATATTATTATTATTATTATTATTTATTATTTATTATTTGTTGTTTATTAATTTATTATTTATTATTTGTTATTTATTATTTATTATTTATTATTTATTATTTAATATTTACTATTTACTATTTACTATTTACTATTTACTATTTACTATTTACTATTTACTATTTACTATTTACTATTTACTATTTACTATTTACTATTTACTATTTACTATTTACTATTTACTATTTACTATTTACTATTTACTATTTACTATTTACTATTTACTATTTACTATTTACTATTTACTATTTACTATTTACTATTTACTATTTACTATTTACTATTTACTATTTACTATTTACTATTTACTATTTACTATTTACTATTTACTATTTACTATTTACTATTTACTATTTACTATTTACTATTTACTATTTACTATTTACTATTTACTATTTACTATTTACTATTTACTATTTACTATTTACTATTTACTATTTACTATTTACTATTTACTATTTACTATTTACTATTTACTATTTACTATTTACTATTTACTATTTACTATTTACTATTTACTATTTACTATTTACTATTTACTATTTACTATTTACTATTTACTATTTACTATTTACTATTTACTATTTACTATTTACTATTTACTATTTACTATTTACTATTTACTATTTACTATTTACTATTTACTATTTACTATTTACTATTTACTATTTACTATTTACTATTTACTATTTACTATTTACTATTTACTATTTACTATTTACTATTTACTATTTACTATTTACTATTTACTATTTACTATTTACTATTTACTATTTACTATTTACTATTTACTATTTACTATTTACTATTTACTATTTACTATTTACTATTTACTATTTACTATTTACTATTTACTATTTACTATTTACTATTTACTATTTACTATTTACTATTTACTATTTACTATTTACTATTTACTATTTACTATTTACTATTTACTATTTACTATTTACTATTTACTATTTACTATTTACTATTTACTATTTACTATTTACTATTTACTATTTACTATTTACTATTTACTATTTACTATTTACTATTTACTATTTACTATTTACTATCTACTATTTACTATCTACTATTTACTATCTACTATCTACTATCTACTATCTACTATTTACTATCTACTATCTGCTATCTGCTATCTGCTATCTGCTATTTACAATTTACAATTTACAATTTACATTTTAAAATTTACAATTTACAATTTACAATTTACAATTTACAATTTAAAATTTAAAATTTAAAATTTAAAATTTACAATTAACAATTAACAATTTACAATTTACAATTTACAATTTACAATTTACAATTTACAATTTACTATTTGCAATTTACAATTTACAATTTACAATTTACAATTTACAATTTACAATTTACAATTTACAATTTACAATTTACAATTTACAATTTACAATTTACAATTTACAATTTACAATTTACAATTTACAATTTACAATTTACAATTTACAATTTACAATTTACAATTTACAATTTACAATTTACAATTTACAATTTACAATTTACAATTTACAATTTACAATTTACAATTTACAATTTACAATTTACAATTTACAATTTACAATTTACAATTTACAATTTACAATTTACAATTTACAATTTACAATTTACAATTTACAATTTACAATTTACAATTTACAATTTACAATTTACAATTTACAATTTACAATTTACAATTTACAATTTACAATTTACAATTTACAATTTACAATTTACAATTTACAATTTACAATTTACAATTTACAATTTACAATTTACAATTTACAATTTACAATTTACAATTTACAATTTACAATTTACAATTTACAATTTACAATTTACAATTTACAATTTACAATTTACAATTTACAATTTACAATTTACAATTTACAATTTACAATTTACAATTTACAATTTACAATTTACAATTTACAATTTACAATTTACAATTTACAATTTACAATTTACAATTTACAATTTACAATTTACAATTTACAATTTACAATTTACAATTTACAATTTACAATTTACAATTTACAATTTACAATTTACAATTTACAATTTACAATTTACAATTTACAATTTACAATTTACAATTTACAATTTACAATTTACAATTTACAATTTACAATTTACAATTTACAATTTACAATTTACAATTTACAATTTACAATTTACAATTTACAATTTACAATTTACAATTTACAATTTACAATTTACAATTTACAATTTACAATTTACAATTTACAATTTACAATTTACAATTTACAATTTACAATTTACAATTTACAATTTACAATTTACAATTTACAATTTACAATTTACAATTTACAATTTACAATTTACAATTTACAATTTACAATTTACAATTTACAATTTACAATTTACAATTTACAATTTACAATTTACAATTTACAATTTACAATTTACAATTTACAATTTACAATTTACAATTTACAATTTACAATTTACAATTTACAATTTACAATTTACAATTTACAATTTACAATTACAATTTACAATTTACAATTTACAATTTACAATTTACAATTTACAATTTACAATTTACAATTTACAATTTACAATTTACAATTTACAATTTACAATTTACAATTTACAATTTACAATTTACAATTTACAATTTACAATTTACAATTTACAATTTACAATTTACAATTTACAATTTACAATTTACAATTTACAATTTACAATTTACAATTTACAATTTACAATTTACAATTTACAATTTACAATTTACAATTTACAATTTACAATTTACAATTTACAATTTACAATTTACAATTTACAATTTACAATTTACAATTTACAATTTACAATTTACAATTTACAATTTACAATTTACAATTTACAATTTACAATTTACAATTTACAATTTACAATTTACAATTTACAATTTACAATTTACAATTTACAATTTACAATTTACAATTTACAATTTACAATTTACAATTTACAATTTACAATTTACAATTTACAATTTACAATTTACAATTTACAATTTACAATTTACAATTTACAATTTACAATTTACGATTTACGATTTACAATTTACAATTTACAATTTACAATTTACAATTTACAATTTACGATTTACAATTTACAATTTACAATTTACAATTTACAATTTACAATTTACAATTTACAATTTACAATTTACAATTTACAATTTACAATTTACAATTTACAATTTACAATTTACAATTTACAATTTACAATTTACAATTTACAATTTACAATTTACAATTTACAATTTACAATTTACAATTTACAATTTACAATTTACAATTTACAATTTACAATTTACAATTTACAATTTACAATTTACAATTTACAATTTACAATTTACAATTTACAATTTACAATTTACAATTTACAATTTACAATTTACAATTTACAATTTACAATTTACAATTTACAATTTACAATTTACAATTTACAATTTACAATTTACAATTTACAATTTACAATTTACAATTTACAATTTACAATTTACAATTTACAATTTACAATTTACAATTTACAATTTACAATTTACAATTTACAATTTACAATTTACAATTTACAATTTACAATTTACAATTTACAATTTACAATTTACAATTTACAATTTACAATTTACAATTTACAATTTACAATTTACAATTTACAATTTACAATTTACAATTTACAATTTACAATTTACAATTTACAATTTACAATTTACAATTTACAATTTACAATTTACAATTTACAATTTACAATTTACAATTTACAATTTACAATTTACAATTTACAATTTACAATTTACAATTTACAATTTACAATTTACAATTTACAATTTACAATTTACAATTTACAATTTACAATTTACAATTTACAATTTACAATTTACAATTTACAATTTACAATTTACAATTTACAATTTACAATTTACAATTTACAATTTACAATTTACAATTTACAATTTACAATTTACAATTTACAATTTACAATTTACAATTTACAATTTACAATTTACAATTTACAATTTACAATTTACAATTTACAATTTACAATTTACAATTTACAATTTACAATTTACAATTTACAATTTACAATTTACAATTTACAATTTACAATTTACAATTTACAATTTACAATTTACAATTTACAATTTACAATTTACAATTTACAATTTACAATTTACAATTTACAATTTACAATTTACAATTTACAATTTACAATTTACAATTTACAATTTACAATTTACAATTTACAATTTACAATTTACAATTTACAATTTACAATTTACAATTTACAATTTACAATTTACTATTTACAATTTACTATTTACTATTTACTATTTACTATTTACTATTTACTATTTACTATTTACTATTTACTATTTACTATTTACTATTTACTATTTACTATTTACTATTTACTATTTACTATTTACTATTTACTATTTACTATTTACTATTTACTATTTACTATTTACTATTTACTATTTACTATTTACTATTTACTATTTACTATTTACTATTTACTATTTACTATTTACTATTTACTATTTACTATTTACTATTTACTATTTACTATTTACTATTTATTAATTTATTATTTATTAATTTATTATTTATTAATTTATTATTTATTAATTTATTATTTATTAATTTATTAATTTATTAATTTATTAATTTATTAATTTATTATTTATTAATTTATTATTTATTAATTTACTATTTATTAATTTACTATTTATTAATTTACTATTTATTAATTTACTATTTATTAATTTACTATTTATTAATTTACTATTTATTAATTTATTATTTATTAATTTATTATTTATTAATTTATTATTTATTAATTTATTATTTATTAATTTATTATTTATTAATTTATTATTTATTAATTTATTATTTATTAATTTATTATTTATTAATTTATTATTTATTAATTTATTATTTATTAATTTATTATTTATTAATTTATTATTTATTAATTTATTATTTATTAATTTATTATTTATTAATTTATTATTTATTAATTTATTATTTATTAATTTATTATTTATTAATTTATTATTTATTAATTTATTATTTATTAATTTATTATTTATTAATTTATTATTTATTAATTTATTATTTATTAATTTATTATTTATTAATTTATTATTTATTAATTTATTATTTATTAATTTATTATTTATTAATTTATTATTTATTAATTTATTATTTATTAATTTATTATTTATTAATTTATTATTTATTAATTTATTATTTATTAATTTATTATTTATTAATTTATTATTTATTAATTTATTATTTATTAATTTATTATTTATTAATTTATTATTTATTAATTTATTATTTATTAATTTATTATTTATTAATTTATTATTTATTAATTTATTATTTATTAATTTATTATTTATTAATTTATTATTTATTAATTTATTATTTATTAATTTATTATTTATTAATTTATTATTTATTAATTTATTATTTATTAATTTATTAATTTATTATTTATTATTTATTATAACGGAACATCCTTGGTCACCATAACCGATTTTATGTAACGCGACATACCTGGTCACGACACCAATTTTATGTAACGCGACCTACCTGTACCTATGACCTTGACCATGGCCTCGTCTAATAGAAGGTTGTACTTACCCTGCGTTGTGTTTATATTTAATAAGTAACCCTTTTACCTGGTTCGTAATATAGAGTAGCTGTTAAAAGTGGAGGAATCGGGATAGGTATTTGACGTAATTAAAGAATAATGTTCTCTCCAAAAAGCAGACAGAATGTGTCTATCTTTGTGCATTTATTGAAAATTACTTCTCAGAATATAATATGTAAGATCTTTAAATTGTCTATACTGCAAGTGTGATTGGTTTCAATGAGGTGTTTCGCAATATTAGAGTCAGTTTTATTTAGCTTGTATGATCGCATGTGATCTTGATATCTGATTGTAAAGGTTCTTCCTGTTTGTCCTATATAACATTTATCGCAGTCGTTACATTTGATTTGATAAATACCACAGTTAAGGTTCCTGTCCCTGTTTTCGATTTTATTATTCACAATTAAATTTCTCAATGTGTAATTACAATAAAAGGCTGGTGTTACATTTGAAGATCTAAAATTATTTGCAATGGAATCTGAAATTTTTCCTAAATAACTAATTTTTACGTATTTTTGTTGTGGTTTGTTTCCATTGTTTTTGTAAATTTGGTTTAAAATGGATTTTTTATTTTTTCTATAAATTAATTTATCAATCATATTTGCATCATAGCCATTAGCAACTGCTACTTGTTTCAAAGTTTCTACTTCTAAATCATAATTTTCTTTAGTCATAGGGACGTTTAATAATCTATGAACATAACTGTTAAATGCTGCCATTTTTATATTAGTAGGGTGATTTGATTCACCTGGAATTACTGTATCTGTATATGTGGGTTTTCTAAAAATTTTGAAATCTAATTTCGTTCCCTTCCTTGTAATTGTGATATCTAAAAAGTTTATTTGTCTGCTTTCCTCTTTTTCTATTGTGAATTTGATAGCACTATCAATGCTATTGAGAAAATTTAAAAATATATCCAGTTGTCTATCGGAACCTGTATATAAACATATAACATCGTCAACATATCTGTACCAGAAGAATATCTTTTTTACTGACTCGTTTTTGGAATTGAATAAAATGTTTTCAAAGTGATCCATGAATATTTCAGACAATATTGGGCTTAATGGAGAGCCCATTGGAAGTCCGTCTTTTTGTTTATAAAATTGTTAAACTGGAAGTAGTTTTGGTCTAGACATATCTCCAGTAAGTTTAAAATTTCTTTTTGTAAAACTATATTTACATTATGGGTTATTAGAAGATCATTAATGATATTCTTTAGTTTATCTATCGGTATGGATGTAAATAAACTACTCACATCAAAGGACACTAATTTTGCATTTTTTGGAATTTCTACATTTCTAATTTTGTTTATTAAATCGTAGGTGTTTTTGATGCTTCTTACGGGCTTACATTAGGATTTCTACAACAAATTAATGAAGCAAGAATATAAAAAACTGACCAGGAAGGAAACTGCAATCCACATGCAGTTGAAATTCCTCCATCGACACCTTCTTCAAACACTTCACACAATAGAATACGAAACACTAATGGAAACACTACAAGAAGAAATTGCCATAACTGAAATAGAAAACGATCGCATACGGAACCAGAAACTACAAAAACTAATCAAAAATAAACCATCTACCAATAAAAACAACCTGCTTCCAATTCCGATCAGATCAACATTAGACAAGACGAACCAGAAAAAGACTTTTCCACCTCGTACAACAAATCTTACTAACATCACATTCTCATCAGAAGAACAAGAAATACTCAACACTAGCCACAAATTTTCCCCACAACCCACCAAGGATTTTCTTCTACAAACTACAATCAACATCGAGACACAAACACAACACCACCCCCAACAACAAGAGATTTTCAGCTGCATGTCCAACTTCATTTCAGAACAGGTAGGTGCACGTGACAATAGAGAAAATATTAACAGTCCAAATAAACATACAATACAACACAAAAACAAAACCTTTTTACAAAATATTAAGAACATTCAAGACAAACTTAAAACCAACAATTTAACTATCACAAAAGCAGATAAAAATGCTGGCTTAGTCATCCTAACCACAGAAGACTACATTAATAAAACCATTAACTTTTTCAACGATAATAATATTACAGAAAATAATAAAAACCCACTGGTCAAATATATCCAAGTATTTAATAAGACTTTAAAACAATCGATAGAAACTTTTTCCAAATTTTCAATACACCCCAAAAACTTAATAAATCCCAATCCAAAGACCCCCACACTTTACAGCCTCATAAAGCTGCATAAACCAGATAAATCAATCAGGCCTATCACAAGTTCATTCTCCTCACCAGCTCATAAACTCTCCAAATTCCTTAACCATTTAATAACACAACTATCAAACTACACTTCACCTTACTCAATAAAAAATTCTATTGATTTGATTACAAAAATTAACAATTCGACTCTTAATAACAACAATTTCACTATGATATCATTTGACATCGTTAATTTATACACAAATGTTCCCACTTCAGAAACCATTAACATTCTTTCAGATTTTTTTAAAAACGACACAGAATTCATAACAGCTTTCGATTTAAATTCAACAGACATTGCCAATATCATTAACTTATTCAAAATTACATTACAACAAAACTTTTTTCAATTTAACAATAAAACCTACACTTTGAATAACGGTTTACCAATGGGAAGTCCAATTAGTGGAATATTAGCTAATATTTTCATCGATAATTTAGAACAAAAAATAATGAATTCACAATTTGCAGATAAAATCGTATTATGGGTGCGATATGTTGATGATGTGCTTTGCCTATGGAGCGGATCCGACACAGACTTAGAAAACTTCCATAATTTTATTAATAATCTTACACAAATTAAATTTACAGTAGAAAAAGAACAAAATAACTCAATTAACTTCTTAGATCTCACACTAACTAAAAATAATAACGGCATAGAATATAATATCTACCGTAAACCTACAGCCACTGATTCTATCATACCATACAATTCATATCATAATCCAACAGTTAAACAATCAGCTTTTCGATATTATTTTTTAATAGATTAAATTCCATTCCACTGTCAACACAAAATTATAATACAGAATTACAAACAATCTTTGAAATAGGGCTTAACAACAACTTTCCCATACAATACATAAATAAGATTTTAAACAATATACACAATTACAAAATATTACAAGAACTATACCCACATATTAAAGCTACAACACATTACATTTCAATCCCATACAGTAAACACTTTAACAAATTAAAAAAACTCTTTGATAATTTCAACATATCCGTTACGTCAAAATCACACAATACAATAGCCACATATCTTTTAAATAATAAACCCAAAATTTCACATACAGAAAAATCAGGTATTTATAAAATAACCTGTAACAATTGCAATGGTATTTACATTGGTTTAACAACACGTAATTTGGGTATAAGATTTAATGAACATTTAAAAAAACCTACTTCTGCTGTTTGGGCTCACATAGACGAAACACATCATCAAATAACCGCTAATGATAATCTTAAACTTTTACATCATGAAACATCTTATACAAAACTAGATCTTTTAGAGAAATTTGAAATATTAAAACATAAAATGTCAAATGATAACATAATGTTAAATGAGAATACAATTTTTCCAGAACCGCATATTTTTAAATTCCTACCATTATTTAAAAATTCTTCTTCTTCTTCACAATTGTCGGCCATTAACCCCTAAAACATTCCCGCCAGATTCAGTCATTGCAGTTTCCTCCCTGGCCAGTGACAGGTTTCTTATAAATCCTTTTTATCCTTTTGATCAATTATTTTTCAATAATTTTTAACTTCGACACAGGATAATAATGTCCTTCAAAGACTTCTCTTCATATATATTTTAAAACTTTTGACGGTAAGTTTTTTAAATATTTTTCTCTATTGACACGTGCACCTAACCTTCTTCATTTCAATTTTTTCAAATATATTTATATATTTTTTCAAATATTTTTCACATATACATCTGCTATATAATTTGTTAATTAAGCTTAACTCTTACTTTATTATCTTTATATTAATAGCATGTCAAAATTTAAAAATTTATATTTAGCTTTACTTTAACCATATATAAAAATGTAAAAAATTAAAATTAACATCATAATGTATTTATATTTTAGCGTCGGCCTGATGATGGACTTTGTTTTTCCGAAATCGATCGCCACTTAAATACAATTTTAATGAAATAAAAAATCATTCACATTCTGCATCCAAACACACGTGTTTTCTTTCAACCTTTATATTTCAAATAGTTTAGGAGTTATGAGCCTTCAAACAGGCATCCACACTTGATTTGTTTCGGTTAAAAATGTAATAATAAAAATAATTCAGTCTCACTATTTCTGTTCCAAATAGTGTTTATTTTTGCAGAAAGGGTTGTTTTATATATTTCCGGTATAAAAGTGATTAAATATCGAATTAAAAACACCTCACGCCCTATCGAATATTCGCGTGAAACTGTTATTTAACAATACTAAAGGATACTATTACAAAAATTGAATATTTAGTGGTCTATACTTACGTATACTTATACATATCTGCATATTTTTAGATGTATTTATTATCAATAAACAAAAATAGACAAAATACTGCAATTTTTGTAAGAAATGAATACATGAAACCTGTTGAAAGACGAAGCAAGAAAATAATATATGTCAATAATCTGTGTTGATTGCAACTGTTAAATATTCTTTGTTATGTTAATTGTAGAAAGTTAGATGTATTTTACATTTATTTGCTCACTTTTAAAATTGTAATTAAATAATATTGAAACTTTAACCTTACAAATATTATGTCAGTGAGTGAGTGCATGAGTGATTTCATCCAATTATAGTCTGGGGTTAGATAGAACCATCGAAAATCGGATTTTTAATTATGAATTTTCAAAAATAATGTACTGCAGTTAAGTAAATTAATATATGAATCAAATATAAAAGGTAACTTTTCATTCCTATTTATGTATTTCTTTACGTAGAAAAGTTTAAAAGTTATTATTATGTACTACGGTTTCCAGATTATTTTTCCAGAATCAAGTGCATTTGTACGTTTGCAGGATTTTAATATACCATAATAGGTAATGATTCAGTGGTCTATAACTAATTACGTATAATTATAAATATCTACATTAGATATTTTCATAGATATTTCTCAAAGGTGCACCAGAAAGGGAAGGTGGTATATTTGGATTAATAATGTAGAATTAATGGATCAAAATTCAACCGATTTGTATACTATCGATATATAGCTGTTTAGAAATGTGAAATTTAAATTATCCATATTGTTTACAACAATCAAATGCTTAAATAAAAATGTTTTGGTTTGAAAAATATATTAGCAATCTTGATATACGTAACTAAACAAATCACAGAATTGCTATAATAGAGACTTCAATACTACGAAACCATTTATGGCCATTGTTTAAAAAGTTTTTGTTGAAAATAATATGCGCGTTATTAAAGAGGAAAAGAAATTTTCGGATTATTTATTAACAGTTACTGAGTTTACATGCAGTTTTCAAACCGTTTTCAAAACGTTTCTAGTTTTGAAAATACCATGTATACAGTGTCAAAACGGTTTTGAGTTATCTCAAACAAAAACTAAAATTCATGGGTTTGATTTGAAAACTAGTTTCAAAACTACTCATGTACACACTTAAAATTCAGTTTCGATATTGCGCATGCGTACATAGCATAACGTTTCTGTCGCTGTGTGTTACTTCGTGTTACTAACCTACAAATAAACTGACAGTTGTGTAATTTTAGTGCGTAGTGGTACAAAGAAGAAAAAATAATTCGAATAATAGTAAAACGAAGAATTTGGAGAGGATTTGTCACTTATATCGGTCAAATGCGCATGCCCTGAAACTGTTTTCAAATAAATCTGTAAACCTGTTTTGAAAATTAAATGTAAACAGTTTCGCGTAATTTTGACTGAAAACTGAAACCATTTTCAAAATTGCATGTAAACGTAGTGAATAGAAAATGGACTTATGAGATTTTGTACTACTCCCTCAGCCTGTATTTCAAATATTTCATTAGTAGATGAAATATTTTGTACAGGTAAAATTTCACCGCATGTTATTCATAATTTTACAAGAGCAATTTTAGCTCCCAAAAATTAAGATATAATGGTCATAAATGAAAATATATTGGATAAAATCATTAGACCATCTAAGGAGTATTATGATGCAGATTCTTGTGAATGCGACGACGCAAATAAATTAAGTTATCCCAACGATATATTGAATATACAACTACTAACTGGTATGCCACCATAAATTAACTTTAAAAATTTGTGCTATTGTAATTCTATAGAGAAATATGAATCCAAAACGTGGGTTGTATAACGGAAGTACGTTCATACTAAAAGGTATGAAAACTAGTTACTTAGATTTGGAGGTTCTTTCAAGCCCAAAGATTTACTTACCCAGATTTGACCTAACAACTGATATAAATTTGCCATTTACCTTAAAGCGAAGGCAGTATCCAATATGGTTAGAATTTTCAATGACTATTAACAACTCACAGGGAAAAACTTTTGATTATGTCGGATTCATTGCTATGTCGAGGGTTAGATCATTAAATAATCTAAAAATCAAATTATCTGACAATTTTATAGATAATAATAACGAAGGATTTACTCATAATATTGTATTTAAAGAAATATTGAATTATGGAGGCTTGAAAACACTGTAAATATAATATATAAATAATTCAATTGTTTGTCCCACATCTTATTTTTATCATCGAAAATGCAATAAATGAAACAATTATTGTGGTCCGGATGCGGTATTTCTCTACCGAAAATCGGACAATCTCATCCCAAAAACAAATTTAAATAACGATTACCATGTGTTGTATGAAATAACTACATTTGAAACTATTATTGTATTCCGGATGCGATATTTCGCCAGCGAAAATCGGTTACTTTAATATATGAATGGCAAAATAGGGCTATTGGCGAACTTCCCGTAAAAATAAGGGTAACGCACCATGTAATAATTCTTCAGTCTTTATAGAGATAAGGTGTGGGAATTTATTATTTGTGCAATTATTATGATGTAGGAATGCATGTAAATAATCATAAAACACTATCCACCCAGGGAACACTCGGCGTAGCCGAGATTTCGCTAGTCATATATACTAAAAGGCATAAATTCATCTATACTTTCATCACTCAATGAAGAACGGAAAACTTTCAGAAAGGCTACAGCTTAAATGGTTTGAGCAATTTTAATGAAATTTGTTTGAAGTTGTAGGATTTTGTTGTCTTCAGTGCCCTCGTAATGAGTTAAATTTTTCTAGGATGCATAGTATTTGAGTAAAAAATTATTAAATGTTGAAAATTTAAATTAAAACAATAAGTCACAGTTAGATCACAGTGCTCTTTGTAAAATTTAAGACGAAGAACGCCATGTTTGACATGTCATTTTAAACCTTTAATTGAAAATATTTATGAAATGAGGACAGTTTGAAAGAAGTTTAATTCATAATCATAATTTATGAGAATGGGCAATTATATCTGCACAGGTAAAAAAGACCTAAAACATAATTAAAATTTATAAATTTTGACAGTTCATATCCACTTGGAAAGTGTTGCCAAATATGTCATAAGTAACTAGATAGAAAACAAATATTCCTAACTAGACTAATATGAAGTCCGTATACAAATGTGTATTTTCCAGTCCGCAAAATGTGAAAAAAATGACCGAAGATGACAAGTTGGTGGTTTCTTATTATTAGTTAGTAAAATATAGTAAACAATGTATGTAGAATATAGTTTTTAAGTTAAAAAAAACTGTATATTCAACCATGAGTGAGTTCAATAAACCATTTTAAATCAGCCAGGTGCCAGGTAATCTAAGTCTGGACACGAAAAATGCGGGACAATGTATTAAACTCACTTGCAAAGATTATATAACGAAGGTAAGTGATCACTGAATAACTTACTGAATAGCAATATAATATTTAAATAATTCATGAGGTTACCAACAAATAAACTGATTCCTTTGAAATATCGTGGTTTAAATACAATGTACTTTACATATTTATCATGTAAAATGTCTTGATTACAACAATGCTTTATAACAATATAATCATAACGCAGCATTTATAGAAAACATCTGTTGATGACTACAATAAAACACGAGTTTATTCATATTTCAACCCCATAAATCACGATTTTTGTGTTAATTTGAAGATATTTCAAACAGTTCAGGAGTTATGAGCCCTCAAATATGCATGTACTCTTGATTAGTTTCGGCTAAAAATGTCAAATGAAAAATTACTCAACCTCAAGATTTCCGTGGCAAATAGTGTTTGTTCTTGCAAAAAATGAATTTTACAGTGTTGTTTTGTATATTTCCGGTATAAAATTGGTTAAATATTGGATTAAAAACACCTCACGCCTGGGTTTCAAAATATGGGTTGAATTATGTAAATATTCAAAATTTGGTAGCTGCAACTTTATTTTTTACTTTTACTTTCTCCACTTTAACATTATGAATTTTTAAAAACAGAGTTGTCATTGAAAATCAAATATTTGTATTGACTAAGAAAAATATCAACTGTTACTTTGACAGGGGTGGTTAAAAAAATTCATAATTTAAAAACGAGGAAAGGTATCCCAAATTTTGTTTAGACGAATAAACAGGGAATGATTGAAGTATATTTGAGACAAATTTTTAGTGGATTGGATAATGGGTACAAATTTGGAAACGGAATAAATATTAATGAAATAAAAATTATATACAATTTTTTTACTGCTTAACCAAGTTTACACCGTTTGTTCAAAAAGCACTTTCTTTTGGTATAAAAATCATCTGGGGTCTGATTTTGTACCTTTGAAATTAGATTTCTATTAATAAACAAAGAAGAAAATACAATGAACTTAGCGAGCGATATTCGAAATCTGACATATATTGCCAAAATAGTAGACCAACCGCATTACCTATGTTTCAACTATATCTTTGATCCTCAGTACTCAACATCTATACAAAGTCATTCGGTTTACCAAAACCATATCCTTCAAATTCTCAAATCTATTAACCACAGCATACCTAATATTCACAAAAATATTCTTTCCAAAATACCGCCCATAGTCCTTTGCAATATCCAATATAAATTTATATCCCAGTCAATACGGAAAAAGAAGAAACAAATCATTTAATAATCAAAAATCACTTTAGAATAATCCAAAAAGGCTGGCTTGAAATTTAAGGGTTAGCGGTGCAACTGGGTATAAGTGATGAAACATTGTATATTTTATAAAGTATAAAATGAATTTAAAAAAGTTTGACGTGGTCAGCACATTACCTTCCGTCAGTTCTGAATATTTTGTACAAATTGCATACATAAAGTTTCTTGCAAATGACTTTATTTTCGCTACATTACCTTCTGTTAGTTCTATGTATTTTGTGCAAATTCCATAGTCATTGATACGGGCATCTGTGAATCAGAAATTTTTAATATAAGGCGCTTTCTTCTTTAGAGGGAAAATGAACTGATCTTACCTCGTACTGAACTGAACTGAACTACTTCTAAAAAGAACAGTACATTTTTTTTTAATAAGAAGTAGAAGATAAAAACATATATAGCATTATATTTATAATATAATAATATGCTGAATTTGATTGTGGTTATAGTCTGTTGTATATGTGATTTGATTTTGACATATTAAATTCTTTTACCTTTGAGTATTTAAATATGGATGCGTTTCTTATGGCAATGAAACATGATATAACGTTTTAAACTAATTAATTTCTTCTATTTGTGTCATTTTAATATCAAATACTTACAAAAAAACAAATTACATAGCAGTCAGTTATACTGATGTGACATTTACATTAGATGCGTGAAGTTACCTATACCCAAGTGTCATAGAGCATTTAAATAAACATCATCCTTGTGGACTTCTCGTGGACTATTGAGGGCCACTACTTACATATTTTGGGATTTCATTATAAAAAAATTATTTAAAAATATGTCTGGGTAAATTTGGCTTCACGTATATTTACCCTGAGTAATACAAAAAAGTGTTCCTGTCTGGAAATAACAGCAAATATTTTAGACTATTAAGTGCTATCAATTTCAAATTTTGGGCTTTCATCTGAAATAATTTATTTTTTTAAGAAATGGGTAAATACAACTTTACGTGTATTTACCCGAAAAGCCCGACTATTTCCTTAATTATTTGCAAATATAGAATAAGATACGGGCTACTAAGTGCTGCCACTTTCAAATTTTGGGCTTTTATCTGAAGTAAATTATTTTTTAAGAAATGGGTAAATTCTACTTCAAGTGTATTTACCCGAAGGGTCCCACAATTTTCTTAATTATTTATAAATATAGAATACAATACGGGCTACTAAGTGCTACCACTTTCAAATTTTGGGCTTTCATTTGAAATAAATTATTTTTTAAGAAATGGGTAAATACAACTTTACTTGTATTTACCCGAATGGTCCGACAATTTCCTTAATTATTTATAAATATAGAATAATATACGGGCTACTAAGTGCTACCACTTTCAACGTTTGGGCTTTCTTTTGAAATAAATTATTTTTTTAAGAAATGGGTAATTCCAACTTTACGTGTATTTACCCGAAGGGCTCTATAATTTCCTTAATTATTTATAAATATAGAATACGATACGGATTACTAAGTGCTACCACTTTCAAATTTTGTGCTTTCATCTGATATAAATTATTTTTTTCAGAAATGGGTAAATTCAACTTTACATGTATTTTCCCGAAGGGCCCCACAATTTCTTTAATTATTTATAAATATAGAATTCGATGAGAGCTACTAATACAATGGGGTTCTATACTATTATATATATATATATATATATATATATATATATATATATATATATATATATATATATATATATATATATATATATATATATTAAGAAACCACCTAAAGCGATTTGTAGTTTTGAAAGTCTTTATTGTTATAATAATGGGGGCGTATAGGCAAAACTATTGCAGGTTGCAGCACCCTCGGACTAACGGACTAACTATTTCCTTAAGTATATTTCGCCGATTACAACAATATTTCACGAAACATTGCAGCATTTCAAAAACTTCAGAATCTGAACACTATATGTCAGAAGCAAAACGGTAAACTTGTTCCAAACAAAAAGATGTATTTACCCATTTCAAAATAATAGACCAGAAAAGTAAGGTTAGAATTTGCTTTTGGCGCGAGTTCATAATTTGAATTCTTATGGAAGCGTGATTTTACTGACAAAAAAAATATTTTATAAAAGAAATTAAGCAGCTTTTGTTAAGAATTCGATAGTTTGTTTATTCAGTAAGAGATTGCAACAGTTTAAAACCTTTCAAAAGGTAGAGTAAGAAAATTATTAGATATTAATATGCTACGTATAAGTTAAAATCATGTATGTCATTGATGGTCCCTCACCCACCCGTAAATAGGACAAGTGCAACACAAGCTATGCTGTGTATGGCTGCGTATTGATACATACGTTTATCATTGAAATACCCATGTAAAATAGAGATTCTTTACTAATTTAACCAACTTCGTATCTCTTATAGTTCTCGAGATCGTAATGGAAGCCACTTAAAAATGAACAGCCTGTATGTACTATAAAATTCAAAATCGTAACGGGACACGGAATGAGATTTACTAACATTACTTTTTTCACAAACGGGATTTTACCATTAATAATATTTTACTTAATTCAGTTATTATAAACATTTTGCAATTTTGTATAAAACGGAGACATACTACATACTTAGGCTTGATTTACATTAGCGGTACAATGACGGTACGATACTTCTTGCTTCAAAGTATTTTAATGAACCCATTTACATCTACGTTCTCAGTACGATGAAGGTACAATGACGGCACATTGATATTCACTGATTTACATTAGCGATACGACCACGGTACAGTATAGTTTTGTTTATATTGAAAAATATTGTATATCATAGTAACAGCGTAGTATTTGCATGCAAGGGGGAGTGGAAGGTTGCGTTTGAAGAGTACGTGCACGTTACGTTAACGTAGGTGATTACATGACATCAGACATGTTTTTGACTTTTTGATATTTGCCTTTTAGTTAAACGAAAATGTAATCAAAATGAGCTAGAAATGAGAAATGATTATATACATTATTGAACAAAAGTTCTCTGCTTATGACAAAAACGTGAAATATACACTACAGATTATTACAGAGGGTACATAAAAAATAACATCGTTTTGTAAAATTTTCTGGATTTTGTTCGTTTTCTTCATCAATAGTAAGGGCAATTGTAGCCAAGTCAGTATTTGAGAAATTTTTAAACATTGCACGATATTTTGTACAGTTCATGGAAACATGATATATCTGCCACAAACCATCATAATACATAAAACACAAAACTATATTGTCATGGTATTTTATTATGTTCGTACCGTCATGGTACCGTCTAATGTAAATGCCTCGTATAATTGACATACCGTCATTGTACCGTCATTGTTCCGCTAATATAAATCAAGCCTTAATGTTCTAAATGTGTAAAATTTAAATAATTTTTTTAATAGTTCCTGAAATATTACAATGTAATTGCGAAAAATACAATTTTTGGGCTTATTCCGCTTTGGGAGTTTTTTAAAATTAAATGAAATAAGATATTTTTTGATATATCCGGTCAGAAATTTGGTTGCGTCTCAGAGTTCTTGGTTTGGGAACAAACCCCCAGGGTGCCCACCCCAGCCAAGTGTGAAGGTATCTTCACGCACTTCTCTTCCTCCTTCTCTGAGAATGCGCGAAATTTGAACCTTTTGTATACGCAGCAACTTCACAGAATAAATTTGTATAGTAGGAAAAATGTATGTGGCACCTTTGAATATATAATACCAGGTAGTTATTATTATATATTCAAAGGTGGCACGATATATACAATTTAGGATGGACGTTAAAAGGGGTCAAATCGAATTTTACCCAGGCAGCCCCCTAAAGTGGTTCCAAATAAATGAATAAAAATTGTGCAGGCAATGATTTAGCTTAATATTAATATTTTATCGTGCCAAAACCCAATGTTATTTAAATGGCAAAAATTAAATGCATTTAGGCACGGTCAAATATTAATATTAAGCGGAATCATTGCAGCACAATTTTTATTTATTTGGAAACACTTTACCGACCCGGTTAAAATTCGACTTAACCCCTTTTAAGATCCAAATAAATAAGAAAGGTCTTAGGTTTAGGATTTTGAATCACACATTATAAAAATAATATAGTCAATGTCGAAAAATTTATTTAAAAAATAAAAACTTTCTTCTTATTTTTGTAGGTTTTGATATATAATATTTATTGACAAACAACAGATAATACATAACAAAAATAAAATACATTATATGCTATATATTAATACAGGAATCATGAACGTGCTGCTTTTAGAACATTTTACAACCTTGTCATTTTGATCATTGTATTGCTCCCACGACCAATCTGATCGTTTTCAAACAGCAGTATAATGGCCAATGTATTGTTGTGATACAGGTTCTTCAAATTCTATAACCCCTCTTAAATAATAATCTCTTTCATTCAATACGATCTTCTTTGGAATACTGTCTAAAACTAGGGTAGGTGAAATTTCAACTCCTTCCTTAGTTGTTTCTTGAATAAATAAATCAATTGCTAGTACATCATGTTACATAACTTCTCTGTGATGAATGATATTGCATTGAATACAGGTTGTTTGAACTGGGTGCCGAATTGCTTTTTGTAAATTATTTATACCTTGTTTAATAATTTTAGCATCTGTTGTCACGCTACTGTGAATGTATGTTTTCTTTTCTTTACATTCGTTACATGTAATGGTTAAACTAGAACTAATAATTTTTAAAGATTTTATCATGGCATTGATGTTAGTTGAGCAGTCTACACGTTTAACAAAATTAGCGGACAGTTGGTGGAAAAATATGTCATACAAAATATTTGCTCTTAAGTTGTAAGCTGTTGATATGATATTTCTTTTAGAGAGTAAAGTTGCCAATTCAAAAACTTTTGGCACATCTCCATTTGATAATATAGCTTCTTTTAGTTTTTTGCTATCGCATATAGCTGTAGCAAGTATTTGTGCTACGCTATCAAATGAACATGTGTTCGTTAGATTGTTGAAACTACCCTTTGCTTTCCTTGTTTTCGGTGTATTTATACTACAGCCATTTTTTAGAACACCCACAGGAATAGCTTTAGCTAAACTGTCTCCCATTTCCATAGTTGCCCACTCTGAGCAAGGATTTAGGTACATACTTTTATTTGCTATTTTCAAATTTGGCGATGCGTGCTTCTTTGGCTTTCGAAGCCAAGTTTCCTCACATAACTCATTACGAATACCTGTTATATTAGACTTTTCGGCAATATGATCCTTTTCTTGATCAGTTGTTTCAGTTTCCTGAATATATATTTCTGTTTCTGTAATTATATTCGTTTATTGTATTTATTAATATCAGTGGCTGGTAGCACAAACACGAACGTATCAACTAGAACCATGTCAACGACTTGGCACATACTTCAGGTTGTTAAGAAAATCAGTGTTGCCAATAAACTGGTTAAGCCAAAAATGTACTGTCAGCCATGTTTAATGAATTCGGCTTCATTATTTTAAATTGTTCATCCTACAAACAAGTCAAGAATCAACACATTTTAAATAATTTTATATAATGCCGCCAAATTTATTGAATATGACTGCCAGTACATTTTTGGCTTAATCAGTATATTGGCAACACTGATTTTGTTAACAACCCTAAAGTAGGTATGTGTCAAATCGTTGACATGGTTCTAGTTGACACCGGTGTTAGAACCACGCACGTGCTACCAGCCATAATGTTTAATTATAATTACCTTCAATTTTATCATTTTCTTCAACTGTTCTATTTTCCGAAATATGAATTGGTTCCATACCTGAAAGTAATAAAGTCAAGATAATATGAAATGTATGTGATGCGTTTGTATAGGTAACACGCGCGTCCGCAGAGAAAGCATCAAATGTTTGGTAAAATTGTACAACAGTAGGTAGCTTAATTTCAGGTTTTGTAATTTTTATGCTACTTTAAAAAACTGAAATAATTTTCAAGTTTGGCCTCAATGGGATTCGAACCTGAGCCGTCAGAATCATAGCTGGTTATTTATCGCATTCGACCACAGTACTCTATAATTTACATTAATATAAAGCACGTATATTTTAACTTAGTAGCAAAGCAGGAAGGTGAAAATTATCTGCGTAAACATATTTAAATTTAATAAATTCAAGAAACATTCGGAAAAAGTATATAAACTAAACTCACTGTGTTCAACGCCGGTATCTTCCTTTACGTTAGGTTGAAAATAATTTAGGCCTGATGCCAGTTTCATTGTACCTAAAATTAAGTAAGATTCAAATTAAACAGATCGTACTGTTGAAAACGTGTGAGAAGCCATTACCCGAAAAGTCATAGCGTCGAAACTTTGTAATGACCCCTCAATCATTTATATTAGCTTTACGGGCCACAGACTCTTCAAGGTTATTACATTAATAAAATATCGTGAATTCCTGGTTACAAATACATATATTGTTACTTTTAAAACTGGATACAAACAATTATTACAAATCTTATAACTAAAATGGTTATCTACCAGACTTATCTTAGATAAATGTTGGGGGTTGTGGCACGCAATAGTCTCTCATAATCCTAACGGTGGCTGGTGGCCCTTGGCGATGTCGTCGTGGTTTTTCTTCTGTGGCCTCTCCAAAATGGCGGCTACGACAGCTACTCCCGAAGATAATACCGCAATACAGGTGGTGTTTCGGAGGCTCCTGTGAACCCCAGCTGGGCACCGGCTCCTTGGCTCGACTTCGAATCCTTTCTCTCCTTCTCTGGGCTTTACACTCCACACATACGCATATATTATTAGCACAATACAGTCTCTCGGTCGACGACCGGCCACCTTCGCAACCACCTCTTCAATCCCTCCTTTTCCGTCTTCTAGCTCGCTCTCCTCTGCCTTCACGACATACCGTTACCACCACACCACACTTAATTTTTAAAAGTTCCTAAACACTAAACCTTATCCCTAAATACCTCTCTGTACCACAGTTGGCCTATCCTGTAGGGGTTAATATTAGGATATTACATTACCCCCCTAGTCAATTTGACCTGGAATGCCAGTCGAATTTACTACTAACTCAGGTTGATAGCATGGAATGAATGGTTTCATATTTACCACGTTATGGTTACCACTAACCAACCCTGTACGGACATCCCTCACTTTATAGGAATTAGCTCCGGCCTTCTCCACAACTTCAAAAGGTCCCTCAAATAACAGGAATAATTTCTTAATTTCCTTATCTTCGCTGCAAGACAAAGGATGAGTTCTGATTAATACAAGATCACCTGGATTAAATGCTATCAATCTATTGTTCATGTCATGACGATGCTTTCGGCGCTGCGCCTTTGATAGTAAACGTTCACGTGCTAATACCAAAATACTATCTTTACCTAACTTTAAGCTTTCGGATTCAGGACGTGTGACATCTTTCAGTAACTGATTCGTAGGATATATTCCGCAATGCACTTGTAACGGCGTAAAACCCGTACTATCATGGATTACATTATTTAAATATCCTTCCACCTGTTCAATTACATATGCCCATTTCGTATGCTTACTATGACACAATAATCGTAGTAAACGGCCTATTTCCCAGTTTACCCTCTCTGCGGGTAATAAAACGATGTATGTTTACAATTTATATTTTCGTTTTTAAGAAACGCTAGCCATTTCCGAGCTGTAAATTGCGTTCCGTTGTCTGATAAGATTGCTATTGGTTTCCCGTACAAAGAATTAAAATGTTTGATTTTTGATATTATTCTGTCAGCGGTAGCCTTTTTTAAAGTATATAATTTAATTAGCTTAGAGAACGCATCTACTATAACTAATAGCTGTGTTGCCCCGCCCCGCGAAGCTGGGAGAGGTCCCATCAAATCTATACATAACAGTTCCATTGGTTTTTTAACAATTACACTAAATCTTTCGCCCTGACAACGTTTTGAAATTTTATTTTTCTGACATATCTCACACCCCGCGATAACCTTCCGAATTAAATGCTTCATTTTTTAAAATAATATTCTCGTTTGAGTGCCCCGTGACACTTTTGCACACCAAAATGACCATTATCTTGGTGTTGTTGCAGAATTAGTGAAACAACATGACTTTTGGGTATACATAGCCTATAACCATTTTCTGGTTCAGCGTTTCTACGCCATAGTACCCCATCATGCACTACAAACAATTTGCGATACCGAGTTTTTGGATTACCGGCTTCCACCTCGTACATGATCTCCGATAACGATTTATCTTCCTTCTGGGCTATCTTGATATTTTTCATATTATTTATGGCCTTCTTAAAAATTTCCGATTTTCTCACCGCCGCGATACATAATTTCGCGTCCGAATTCGGTACTTCACTAATCTCTTCCAAATCTACCGGATATCGCGATAAACTATCCGCTAATATATTTTCGCTACCCTTACAATGCACAATTCGTACATCATACTCTTGTAAAATGATAGTCCACCTGGTTAATCGTGAGTTTAACAGTTTGCACTGCATTAAAAATGATAATGATTTATGATCCGTAATCACAGTGACTCTACGACCTAAAACAAATATCCGCCACTGTTTTAGTGCATATAATACCGCTAGGGCTTCCTTTTCGGTAATACTATAATTTCTTTCACTACCTTTAAGAGTTCGACTAGTAAATGCTATTTTTTTTACCCTCATTATCGTACTGAAATAAAACTCCACCGATACCGTAATCCGAACTATCAGTTTGAATAAAGTAATCTTGTTTTGGATTAGGATGGTACAAGAACGTTACTTTTAAATACGCTTCCTTTATCGCTTGAAACGCCTTTTCTTTTCCCTTATCCCATTTCCAAACGTTATTTTTTTTCAACAGCTCCAGCAACGGTACTGTTAGCTCTGAGTAATTCTCACAAAACCGCCTATCATAGTTACACATCCCAAGGAACGATCGTAAATGCTTCACATTTCGCGGCCTCGGAAATCTTTTTATGCCTTCGATTCTTTTTTCATCTACATATAAACCTTCAGTGGTCAAAATATGTCCCAAAAATGTCACCCTTTTGCACACGAATTCGCATTTTTCTAACTTTACTGTCACGCCCCCTTCTAACAGTTTCTCAAAGATTATCCTTAAATGTTTAAAATGTTCTTCTACTCCTGCTGAATAGATCAACATATAATCTTCGTATGACACCGCAAATTCCTCTATTTGTCCGAGAATTCCATTTAATGCCCGAATAAAACTCGCTACAGACGTGCTGAGTCCGAATGGCAAAACCGTAAATACATAAGTTTGACCCTCGTACATAAAACCCGTATATTTTTTTTTTTCGGTCTCTTTTATTGGCACCTGCCAATACGAACTAGTTAGGTCTAGCGTACTAAACACCTGACCCTGCAACATATTATACAAGAACTCGTCCGGCGACGGAGATATAACATGGTCTTTAATCATAACACTATTTAAATGGCGCGCGTCAAGACATACGCGTGGTTTACCGTCTTTTTTCTTTACAATAACTAAAGGATTTATATATTCCGTTTGCGCGATTTCGATAACTTTCCATTCAAGCATTTCTTGTATTTGTTTACTAACTTCGTCCCGGTGACAATGTGGAATCGGAAACGACTTCTTTACGAACGGAGTATTGTCTCTTAATTGAATTTCGTGTTCATAATTTTTCATACGGCCCGGTTGATTGGAAAACAATGTTTCAAATTCTGTTAACAACTCTCGTAACTGCTCCCTTACCTCACCCTCTACATTCCTAACACTACTCTCTATTAACAGTTCTTTATCTTCCGGTACTGTCGCTGTTTGAATTGCATTTACCCAGATTTCCGTTGTATACCGTTCCTTATTTTCTCCTTCCCGAATTATCATTCTATCGATTACTTCGACTACTTTCCCGCCTTTTATTGTTAGTTCTTTTCCATCAGTTTTCAAAATAATATAATGATTATCAAAACTAATACTAGCTTTGTAACGATTTAACCAATCGCAACCAAGTATCACACTGACAAAAAGTTTCGGTACTACTAAGCTCACCGCCTCGAATTTATTATTTTCGATTTCAAAATCTATTAAAACTTGTTTATTTATTTTGACCGCTTTCCCACTAATTGCTCCATTTATTTGTACTCCTGTTACCGGAAAATTTGGCATACCCCTTTTTCCCATTTTTCCACTCAACTCTTTATAAAACTCTTCAGATATGCCAGTTACCTGACTACCTGTATCTACCAATACATTTGTTTCAATCCCGTTTATACTAACATTTATATTTGGCATCATTTGAATATCTTTACTCTCTTCCGACTCCGACAACAAATCTTCTTCAACATTGTCGCTAAACACCGCAGCTGTTCTTTTTTCAACAACCGATTCGTTCTTCGCCGCATCTGTTCTTTTTTCGACCGGTTCATTCCTCACCGCCTCATTATTATTACCGGAATTGTTTCTACTATTATTGTTGCTACCATAATTCTGATTTTGGTTACGGGCTCTCCAATGATAATTATTATTATTTCGCTCGTTATTACGATTATTCCCACTATCACTCGCTACCGCATTTTCATCGCGATATGTTTCGTCAACCCGCCGCAAATATTCTTCTACCTCTTCCGTTTTTTTATATCCCGCATTAATTATTGCTCTCCTTATTTCCGGACTAAAATGATTTGCTAACATTTTAACCAAATAACTTTCATGTAATTTTTCGCTCAAATAAGATGCTTCCCGAACTATTTGTAAAAAATAATCTGCCATACTACCTTTTTCATATTTACCAAATTTTACTTTCAAGAATGTCTCACGTTCCTGATCCGGACCCCAATATCTAGCAGAAAATGCCGCTTTAAATTTCTCAAAGTTTGTAAAATCTTCTTCCTTCATTGCAGCCCAATCCGCTGCTGAGCCTCGCAATGCATTTACTGCCAAAGCCGCTCGCTTCCCTTCTGGTATACCTGCATCATTAAAAACGTTGGTTAATTTATTTATAAAAACTGCCGGGTGAGTTGACCCCCCTGGATTAAAAACTATCTGTTGACCCCCCAAATCTTTGAACGCGGAAATGTATACCATACTTGTATTTTCTTGTTTAACAACAACACATTCATACTTTCTCTCAGCAACTTTCCCATTTTCCATTTTCGACATTTGATTGACTAACCGATCAACAGTCGTCTGCATTTTTAACATGTTATCTGCTAATTTACATACCAAATCCTCCATTCTATCACCCTCATCTTTCTTTTTCGCTTTAGGCATCTTCTAGGTAATGTAACATTTACAGTATTACAATATTATCCCCTATTTTCTTATTTTCATTAATAATTTAGCAACAATATAATACTTTGTACCAGTCCTCTAGTTGGGCGCCATAATGTAATGACCCCTCAATAATTTATATTAGCTTTACGGGCCACAGACTCTTCAAGGTTATTACATTAATAAAATATCGTGAATTCCTGGTTACAAATACATATATTGTTACTTTTAAGACTGGATACAAACAATTATTACAAATCTTATAACTAAAATGGTTATCTACCAAACTTATCTTAGATAAATGTTGGGGGTTGTGGCACGCAATAGTCTCTCATAATCCTAACGGTGGCTGGTGGCCCTTGGCGATGTCGTCGTGGTTTTTCTTCTGTGGCCTCTCCAAAATGGCGGCTACGACAGCTACTCCCGAAGATAATACCGCAATACAGGTGGTGTTTCGGAGGCTCCTGTGAACCCCAGCTGGGCACCGGCTCCTTGGCTCGACTTCGAATCCTTTCTCTCCTTCTCTGGGCTTTACACTCCACACATACGCATATATTATTAGCACAATACAGTCTCTCGGTCCCTCCTTTTCCGTCTTCTAGCTCACTCTCCTCTGCCTTCACGGCATACCGTTACCACCACACCACACTTAATTTTTAAAAGTTCCTAAATACTAAACCTTATCCCTAAATACCTCTCTGTACCACAGTTGGCCTATCCTGTAGGGGTTAATATTAGGATATTACAACTTATCCCCTTCATATACAGACAACCAGAATGTTCAAAGCGCCGAAAAGTAACATCGAAACAAATCTTGATTCCCGAATAGCCATACGTGCGAAAAGTCGTAGCGTCGAAATGTTATGTCACCACACAGTGCGTCAATCACTATATTGTTCGTATTGCTTGATCAGCTAATTGTGCAAGATTCACGTTGATGCTAACTTTTCGCACGCATTGCGATGGATTCGTTTCGACACTATGGCTGGTAGCACGAACGTGGTTCTAAAACCGTTTGTAACTAAAACCATACTAACAACTCGGCACATACTTCAGGGTTATTAACAAAATCAATGTTGCCAATGTAATGAATAAGCCGAAAATGTACTGACAGCCATTATTTAAAAGTGTTTAATACGATTTTTGTCTTGAATTCTTTGTAATATAAACAACTTAAAATAATGAGGTCAAATTTATTGAATATGATTGTCAATACATTTTCGAATTAATCATATATTGGCAACACTGATTTTGTTAATAACCCTGAAGTATGTGCCATGTCGTTGGCATGGTTTTAGTTAAAACGGGTGTTAGAACCACGCTTGTGCTACCACAAATGGCTTTCATACATATGGTTTTCGATAGGACGACATATACTCAATAAAAATATAATATACAGGATGAACAGGAGAATCCGTGAGATAGGTGTAGTGTTTTTCAAATATTACCTATCCCGTAAAACTATGTCAGATTTATTTATTTAATCGTATCTGCACTACATTACAATAAATTTAGTACATGTTGAGCAGGCGCGGGGTTTGATATGTCAATGCCAAATTGTCACACATGGCAAAAGTTCTTTCTGCATTTTTTGTACATGTAGCGCAGTTGAGGAAAGATTTGCCTGCACTCAGATACCGTTGCCAAGGGGCCACCCGAATGTATTCACACTCACCGGGAGGCTCTTTCCGTGTCCCATTAATTTGATACTCAGGCTATGTCAGTTGATTTGTACATACAAATTTTAAAAATAAAATTTCAAATTTTTAAATTTATTTTCGTATCCGAATCAACTTAATTCAAAGACATGATAAAAGCAAATTCAGTATGCGTTATTACAAGAAATAAACTTCTATTAACTATCAAATATATATATATATAATGTATAACACCACATAAAGTTTCATGGAACAGCTAATATTTGAAAAAAACACAAATGTTTCCCTTGTTAAACATATGCCACAAATTCTCATGTCCTCTCCATATATTTTTGATATTTAAATGAAATTATCTTAAAATTTATAATTACCTTCTAATATTTCCGAATGATTTAGAACAAATTCATCTACTTGTAGTGGAATAGATGGCATAAGGCGTGTTTTCAAATCGTTAATATGACTTTCAACACTTGCTGATTTCCATAGCCAAAATAACGTACCATTACAGCTGACCAGAGAGGTATTCTAAAATATATTCATAATTTAATCATATTATATAAAAAATAAACCATTTAATAAAATATGCACCTACTAGTTTTCTATAGTTACCTGTAACTAAGTAGTTTCAATTTATTTACAATTTTGGGCAAGTACATGATGTTGTCTCGATTTCCAACTTCTTCATTTTGAAGTAACATCGCTGTTTCATTCACTATAGAATTGACCCATGATTTAATTCCGTCATCTTCAAATTGTGTTTCTTCTTCGTTGTTACCTTCCGAGTTACCATCAATAGCGTCTACATCTACGTCTAAAATATTTTTTATGTTGCTTTGTTCAATTCCGAATGCATATTTATTTATTAAAATTTTATAGCTTCTTCGCAGTGGGTATCTTCTAACGGATTCGTTATATACTGTCTTTCATATTCACTTAAAGCAACTATTATTAATATTTTTAAGATTAATTTTGCTTCTTCCAAATGAGTAGCTAATAATAACTGCCCAACTCTGCGAATGTAAATTGCCGGACACGTTTTCTTGTACATGCTGGATGTATTTCTTTCCACCGACATACGCTGTGAATAAGATGGGCTACATCTACTCGAATGAAACAAGATGGCATTTTAATATTTGTTTTTTTGATAAGAATATTGAAACAAGCTTCAATGTAAGAATTCATATCAGAATATCCAGTAAACGCTCTACATCCTGCACTTATAAGAGCTACAGAAAAATCACAAATCATTATTTTAGGTGATATTGCACCAAGGTGTAACCATTCTCCTAACCAATAATATATGGCGTTCGCATTATGCCTTTCTGAAATCATTTGGCATACAGGTATTTGCCCTTCATGTTCATTTGGGAGCATTATTACCATTATATAGAGAAACAAATGACCAGAAAGAGCATTTAATCTGGTCAATTTTCGTACAATTTGACCTGTCGCATCTATTATAATCTCTGGATAATCTTCAATTTTACAATATTCATTATAAACTCTAATCTCATCCGGGCTCCAGTAGTGTATGAAAAATTTTAGTTTTCCTATCTCGTGTATTATATTGTTAAAAGGACTTTTTTGTGCAACATGTACCAGTGATTCTACTGGATCTTTATACAATCTGGTTTTATTTTTTAATTCAGATTTGGCTCTTCTTAAAACTTCCAATTTGTGTTCTATAGGGCAATTATTATAGTCAAATAATCCTTTATTTAATTTAGCATTTTCTTTCCTTATTAAAGAAGCAATTTTGTTACATTCTAGCATTTGTTTGGCAATATCATTTCTTTTTTTTACCACATAACATCCTTTTTTGTTTATGTTTCACTTTTTCAGGTTGTCCAAATAATACACAAGAAACAAATAGTCCATTAGTAGTATCCTTTGACGTTGAGTTATTAAGTATACGCATATGTAATACTGAATTGCATTCTTTGCAAATTGCTTTACATTTAAAAAAATATTTACCTTGATCTGTTAGGGCAAGGAAATGATATTTGTATACCCAGCAACATGAAACTTTTATAGTTTTCCATATAATTTCACTCATAATATATGTCCATTTCCCTTCTTTAAACCGCAAATATGCTTTCTTACCTTGTCTGTTCTTTTCCTTTCTGTCGTAGTAAACTAGGTCTGGCTCCATTTATAACCAATTTTCTGGACTAATAAATATTTTAAAATATCTTTTTTCAGTATTTCGATTCAAACTTTCATCCGTGTCACTTTGTGTAAATGATTTTTCACTCCTAGATTCACAATCGCAATTCTCTGAAGTTTCACTACTATCCGAAGCTTTTGTTAATGTTGGATTATTTATTCTGTTACAAATTAGTGCCTTACTGTATAATGTTTTAGCACTTATTTTTAAATTGTATTCTGTACAAATATCAAACCATATTGCTGAATTTTTAGAAATTATATTACCGTCACAATATATTTTGTCTGTAACTTTTAAAAGCACGTCAGTAATATGCTCATCATTTTCTTTTGGCTTTCGTCCACTCATTATAGTAAAAACTATAAACACAGAACTAATAAAAATTATAAGAAAATATTAGTTACGAACTGACAAGA
Source organism: Harpalus rubripes (assembly GCA_963082715.1). NCBI lineage: Eukaryota > Metazoa > Arthropoda > Insecta > Coleoptera > Carabidae > Harpalus > Harpalus rubripes. The sequence continues at coordinate 32,224,149 of OY720457.1, forward strand.
CAACACACATTTGATCAACACAAAATCCGTGATCTGCGCACGCTGGTGCTTGCAACTTCATGATTGTTATTTTACAGTGGACCATTGAAGTCCTGTAACAATTATTGGCGGGAAAGTTATGTTGGAGCGAATTTCAATATTATTTATTATTATTATTATTATATTATTATTATTATTATTATTATTATTATATATATATATATATATATATATATATATATATATATATATATATATATATTGCTGTTAGGCAGACAATTACTGCATAAATTAGAATTTAAATAAAATTAAACCCTGACACCGAAAGGTGTAAATGGGTATCAGATTCAATTCGAAATTGTTGTGGAATTTAAATTATATTTTATCGACGACCACTATAGTAAATTGTTAATTTCGTATACTGTTGAGAAACAACGTGAGAAATTACAATAAATAAATAAATACATAAATAAATAAACACAAATAAATAATGGCCAGTTGTACAGCTTCTAGAAAAATTTTAACTTTGGGTTATATTATATATCGTATCGAAGTGATATGTCAAATGAGGTCTTAGATATTACTGTAAAAATTTCGATATGCACTTTTTTGTAAACTTGTAAGTAGTTCTGGCTTTAACTACCTATAAGCTGTGCAACTGGCCAGAAAATATTCAAAAATAGATATTTATGATAAAATGTCATTTTATTTTGTGGTATGTAGTAGCCCGTATCGTATTCTATATTTATAAATAATTAAGGAAATTATAGGGCCCTTAGGGTAAATATATGTAAAGTTGAATTTACACATTTCTTAAAAAAATAATTTGTTTCAAAAGAAAGCCCAAAATTTGAAAGTGAAAGCACTTAGTAGCTCTCATCGTATTCTATATTTATAAATAATTAAGGTAATATTCTGGCCTTTCGGGTAAATACACGTAAAGTTGGATTTACCTCTTAAAAAATAATTTATTTCAGACGAAAGCACAAAATTTGAAAGTGGTAGCACTTAGTAGCCCGTATCTTATTCTATATTTATAAATAATTAAGGAAATTGTCGGGCCTTTCGGGTAAATACGCGTAAAGTTGAATTTACCCATTTCTTAAAAAATAATTTATTTCAAATAAAAACCCAAAATTTGAAAGTGGTAGCACTTAGTAGCCCGTATCGTATTCTATATTTATAAATAACTAAGGAAATTATAGAGCCCTTCGGGTAAATACACGTAAAGTTGAATTTACCATTTCTTAAAAAAAAAATATTTCAGATAAAAGCCTAAAATCTGAAAGTGGCAGCACTTAGTAGCCCGTATATTATTCTACATTTATAAATATTTAAGGAAATTGTGGGACCTTTCGGGTAAATACACGTAAAGTTGAATTTACCCATTTCTTAAAAAAATTATTTATTTCAGATAAAAGCCCAAAATTTGAAAGTGGCAGCACTTAGTAGCCCGTATCTTATTCTACATTTACAAATAATTAAGAAAATTGTCGGACCTTTCGGGTAAATACACGTAAAGTTGTATTTACCCATTTCTTAAAAAAAATATTTATTTCGGATGAAAGCCCAAAATTTGAAATTGATAGCACTTAATAGTCTAAAATATTTGCTGTTATTTCCAGACAAAAACACTATTTTGTATTACTCAGGGTAAATATACGTGAAGCCAAATTTACCCAGACATATTTTTAAATAATTTTTTTATATTAATATCCCAAAATATGTAAGTAGTGGCCCTCAATAGTCCACGAGAAGCCCACAAGGATGATGTTTATTTAAATGCTCTATTACACTTGGGTATAGGTAACTTCACGCACCTATTTACATTCGAGATCAGTTCAGGATCTATATAATCCTGTTTGAAAGGTGGTGCTTCGCGGGGGCAAAGACGAAGACAATGGGTAGTACAAGATCATTTATCCTCTTTTAAAAAGAACAATTTAGGGTAGATGCGTGCTATTCGGAGTCCTTTTTGATAAAAAGTAAGCGGCTACAGTACCTACCTGTTTCCATGATAATAGCATATTTGGCTGCTTTATAAATTTTAATTCCTTTATAATATTTAACTCTATATCCAATGAATATGATGCATAAAATGCAATCAAATCATATAGAGAATAAAATATTCTCTAATGCTTACAATAACATTAAATGTGAAAAATTATATTTAACAGCATTTTTCAAGAATTTTGGTTGAGCATGTTGCGCGGGCAGGTTGTGTGGACAGTTTGAGTGGGCATGTTGCGCAAGCAATTTGGGTGGGTATGTTGCGCGGGCAGTTTGGCTGAGCAGATTGCGTGGGCAGTTTGGATAAGCCTGTTCCGTGGGCAGTTTGGGTGGGCATGTTGCGTGGGCAATTTGGGTGGATATGCTGTGTGGGCAGTTTGGGTGGGTATATTGCGTGGGCAGTTTAAGTGGGCAGTTCGGGTGGGATGTTGCGTGGGCAGTTTGGGTGGGCAATTTGAGTGGGCAGTTTAACTGGGCATGTTGCGTAAGCAATTTGGGTGGGCATGTTGCGTGGGCAGTTTGGGTGGGCATGTTGCGTGAGCAATTTGGGCATGTTGCGTGAGCAGTCTGAGTGGGCATGCAGCATGAGCAGCTTTGATGGTTAGGACGGAATTCAAACACTTTGAAAGTCTGTTAGCGTTAGCACTTTGGGTTTAAAGTGTGCCTAGACGGGTTAGATCTACGTATAGACTATTATAAAACACTATCGGTGGAGCCGTAGGAGAACCTCGGCGTAGCCGAGATTTCGCTAGTCATATATACTAAAAGACCTAAATTCATCTACACTTTCATTACTCAATGAAGATCGGAAAATTTTCAGAAAGGCTACTGGTTAAATGGTTTGAGCAATTCTGTTGAAATTTGTTTCAAGTTGTAGGATTTTATTGTCTTCAGTGCCCTCGTAATGTATCAAATTTCTGTAGGATGCATAGTTTTTGAGTAAAATATGATTAAATGTTGAAAATTTATGTTAAAACAATAAGTCACAGTGCTCCTTGTAAAATTTAAGACGAAGAACGCCATGTTTGACATGTCATTTTGAAACTTGAAATGGAATAATCATAATTTATGAGAATGGGCAATTATATCTGCATAGGTAAAAAGGCCTAAAACATTATAAATAAAATTTATAAATTTTGACAGTCCATATGCACTTGGACAGTGTTGCAAAATATGTCATAAGTAACTAGATAAAAAACAAATATTCCTGTCTAGACTAATGTGAAGTATGTACACAAATGTGTATTTTCCACTCTGCGACATGTAAACAAAATGACCGAAGATGACAAGCCGATGGCCGACAAAATAATTTCAAATTTGCGGTAAAAGTAATGTATAAATATTAGGGCTAGGTATATGCAACATAATATGGAGTATATCATCAATAATGTATAAATGTTTCGTGCACCACACTATAGTTAACAAATATTAGTATAGGAGATAAATACTGTATCTAGAATACATTTTTTAAGTCGGAAATGAGATATTTTGACCGTGTTTGAGGTAATTTACAATAAGATACAAATTTTATGACTATTTCTTCATAATTATATATTCTCTACTGTAAATAATAAAAGTTAGTAAAATGTAGTAAACAATGTAAGTAGAATTTAGTTTTTCAGTTAAAACAGCTGTAAATTTAACCATAAGTGAGTTTAATAAACTATTTTAAATCAACCAGGTGCCTGGTAACTTAAGTCTGGACACGGAAAACGCGGGACAATATATTAGACTTACTTGCAAAGATTATATAACAAACGTAAGTGATCACTGAATAACTTACTGAATAGCAATATAATACAGTCCGGGAGTTATGAGTCCTCAAAAAAGCATGTAGTCGTGATTAGTTTCGGCTAAAAATGTGAGATTAAAAATGATTTAATCTCACAATTTCTATTGCAAATAGTGTTTGTTTTTGCAAAAATGAATTTTAGAGGGTTGTTTTTGTATATTCCGGTATAAAAGTGCTTAAATTTCGGATTAAAAACACCTCACGCCCGATCGAAAAAGCGCGGGAAACTGTTATTTAACAGTGCTAAAGGATACTATTACAAATATTTAATATTAAGTAGTCTCTTATACATCTCTGCATATTTTTAGATGTATTTATTATCAATGAACGAAAAATAGACAAAATATTGCAATTTTCGTAAGAAGTGATGACATGAAACTTGAAAGACAAAGCAAGATGATAATAATATATTTTAATAATATGTGTTGATTGCAACAGTTAATTATCATTTTTTATGATAATTATAGATAATCAAATGTATTTTACAATTATTTGCTCCATTCAAATGGTAATTAAATAATATTGGAAACTTCGAACTTACAAATATTATGTCAGTGTATGGTGATTTCTTCTAAACTATAGACTGGGGTTAGATAGAACCATCGCAAATTGGATTTTTAATTATGAATACTAAAAAAGAATGTACTGTAGTTTAGTAAATTGATGTATGAATCAAATATAAAAGGTAACTTTTCATTCCTACTTATACGTTTCCTACGTAGGAAAGTTTAAAATTTATTATGTATACGGTTTCCAGATTATAAGGACATTTCAACAATTAAGTGAATTTGTATTTAACCGATTTTAATATACTATAATAGGTAATGATTCAGTGTTCTACTACTAATTATGTATAATTATAAATATCTGCATTAGATATTTTTATAGATATTTCTGAAAGGTGCACCAGAAAGAGAAGGTGGTATATTTGGATCAATAATGTAGAATTATTGGATCAAAATACAACTGATTTGTATATTGTCAATATATAACCGTTTAGCAATATGAAATTTAAATTATCAGTGTTGATTACAGCAATCAAATGCTTCCATTAAAATGTTTTGGTTTGAAAATGTATAAGCAATCTTGATACATGTAACTAAACAAATCACAGAACTGCTATAATAGAAACTTCTATATTACGAAGCCATTTATGGCCATTGTTTAAAAAGTTTTTGATGAACAATAACATGCGCGGTAATAAAGAGAAAAAGAAATTTTCGGATTATCTATTAACAATATGAAATGGACTAAATGCGATATTAACTATTCCCTCAGCCTGTATTACAAATATATCATTAGTAGATGAAATATTTGGTACAGGTAAAATTGCACCGCATGATATTCATAATTTTACAAGAGCAATTCTAGCTCCCAAAATTTAAATACAATGGTCATAAATGAAATTGTATTGGATGTTGAATAAAATCATTGGACCATCTCGATGGTATTATATAGTGCAGATTCTTGTGAATGCGACGATGCAAATAAATTAAGTTATCTCACCGAAATATTGAATAAACAACTACCAACTGGTATCCACTATATAAATTAAATTTGAAAATTGGTGCTATTGTTATGCGATTGAGAAAATGAATCCAAAACGTGGGTTATGTAATGGAAGTAGGTTCATAGTAAAAGATATGAAAACTAATTGCTTAGATTTGACCTAACAACTGATATAAATTTGCCATTTACCTTAAAGCGGAGGCAGTTTCTAATAAGGTTGGCATTTTCAGTGACTATTAACAAGTCACAGGGACAAACTTTTGATTATGTCGGAATCAATTTAGAAAAACCAGTTTTCACTCATGGACAATTTATTATATGTTAATATATCGAGGGTTAGATCATTAAATAATCTAAAAATCAAATTATCTGACAATTTTATAGTTAATAATAATGAAGGATTTACTCATAATATTGTATTAAAAGAAATATTGAATTAAGGATACTTAAATCACTATAAATATAATATATAAATAATTCAATTGTTTGTCCCATATCTTATTTTTATCATCGAAAATGCAATAACTGAAACAATTATTGTGGTCCGGATGCGGTATTTCTCTACTGAAAATCGGACAATCTCATCCCATAAAACAAATTTAAATAACGATTACCATGTGTTGTATGAAACTATTATTGTAGTCCAGATGCGGTATTTCGCTCTGGGGGAAGGGGAGGGCGAAATCGGGATTTATTTTCACCTTAAAATCGGATGCATTTATTAAAATATTTTTATAATTCTTTTTTTATTTTATAGTGAGAGATTGATTGTATGACATTTCAGTATTGAAATTTTAAATATTTGCCCTATTTTATGTTAATAGCGTTCTGAACTTTGCTAACTTTGCCAACTTTGTAACACATTTAAGAATGTTGTACATAAAATATTAAAATTTCAACACTGAAATGTCATACAATCAATCTCCCTCTATAAAATAAAAAAAGAATTATAAAAATATTTACATAAATAGATCCGATTTTAAGGTGAAAAGAAAAAGCATTTTCTACGTAAAAATTGGTTCAAGCAGTGGCGCCTCTAATGTTAAATATTCGAATTTCATTTAAGCTCGCCTCCAATTCAGGGTTGTATTCGATACAATATTCTGTATATTTATGTTCAGTATCAGTAATAGTAACTAATATGAAATACATTTGTGTCTAGGTATTGTTATCGTAGTTTTTAATTACCAAGATCAGTTTGTTTATCACATAATGTTGTAACGTTTATCAAATTAGCAGTGAAGTGTGTGAGGAATAATAAAAACACAAATACAGATTAACTCGGATATAACGTACCCCAGATATAAAAAAGCTCGCCTATATTGAACAAAAATATTTTCCGTGAATATAAATCTTATTTGCGATTTTTTATAACGAACCCGTTTATAGCGAATGCTCGCATATGACAAAATTTTCAGCGAAGGATTGCAATAATTCTCGATTATAACGAAATATGTAGGTTAAGCAACAATAATGTATTTATACATAATTGGTACTACATTTTGCAAGAATATTTTTTATTTATAACATTTTTCTATTAATTCTCTAATTCTGAAAAAAAAAATAATAAAGACACTCCTAATCATATTTGTATTAAAAAATTTGAAGGCTCATCCGCAAGTATAGGAGCATCAATATTAGTTGAAGGATTTGCAAAAAGTATAAGCATGCATGGAGTAAAATACACAAAAATTATAGAAGACGGCGATAACATCTGCTATAAAAAAAATATTAGAATGAAATCCGTATTCTGGTACAATAATAGACCCGTTTAGTGATGACGTAGAGGCCAGGTTTCCAAACAAGAAAATGGCCGCTGTCTTGCTAACCGTTGCTATGTTATTTAAAATTGACCGTGAAATTAAAGTGGTAGAGATTTCCCTTTCGTCTTTCTTTAAAATTTAGGCTTTTTAAAGGGCACAGATGAAAGAAAGTAATTTTTATTAGTACTTGTTATGTCTTGTAACTTGCACAGTGCATATTTTAAGGATTTATTTGAAATATGTTCACCATGGTGATGTGTTTCGCAGCAAACTGCAATCATTATAGAGAACGTGGAACTTGTATTTTTTTAACATTTAGTCAGGTTAGTATATATTTACAATAGAAGAAAATTTTATAACGTGTTTCTGAGCCATTTCAATACCAAACGGACGTAGTTATGCAAACACATTTAAAGTTCTAAGCTTTAGACTAAATTATAAAATTACACGTATTTTTTCAGTTTATAGGGTTATGTTATTCGAATGTCTAAAAATCACAGCTTTTTTCTGACGTCATAGTCCTGAGTTGCTTTGTGCTTCTCAAACAGTTAATTTTAGGGGTATCTGCATTGTCTGCATTAAGCATATATTTCATTTATTTTTATTAAATGTATTTTCCCTTGTCAAATTAATTATTAATGAATACATAAATAAAGAAAAATGTTCAAATAAATAAGATAAATACATATTATTTCAATCTATATCATGAAATATTTTGACAATGTCATTAGGATGACTAGTGTTGCTAGTTCTTAAATTAAATTGAATAAAATCTGATGTGGCCAGCACATTACCTTCCGTCAGTTATATGAGGTATTTACGAAAATTCTACCGGTGAACTGTTACTGGTAAACAGCTTTTATCAGTTTATAGCTACCGGAATCGATATTATAAGAACGCAAGTGGTAAACAAGGAAGATCCATAACCTACGAAAAAATTTGAAAATTTAAAACAGGTTAGAAAGTTAACGTAGTTAACAAAATGAGCAGAGTCCTACTTTGAACACATTTCCACTTTTACCGCGCACGCTTCGCTTTGCATCACTACCTTTTTTTGAGATTAGATTCTTCATGAATCCAGTAGATGGATCTGGTAGATATTGAACAATTTTCGAACACGGTAACTTTTTACCACTCGTGTTTTCGAACACAGTCGGTAGATGCGGTATCTACCGGTAGAATTTTTGTAAATGCGTATGTATTTTCTATAAAATCCATACATAAAGTTCCTTGCAAAAGATTATAAATTTCTTGTATGTACATTACCTTTCGACAGTTGTATGTATTTTATACAAATGTCACACAGAAAATTTCGAGCAAAAAGATCGTAACACAAATATACTACGAATATGTCATTGCACTTGACACTGACATCTTTCAATCAGAATTTTCTTAATATAGTAGCTGTTTCTAGCATAGCTAGCTAATTTATGAAATTTAATTTCTATATAATTTTATAACTCTATATCCATTTAATATTAAGTATAAAATGCAGTCAAATCGTATAGAGAATACAATGTCCTTTAATATTTATAATAATATTAAATATGAAAAAATTATATTTAACATCGTTTTTTCAAGAAAAACTGTTAAAATCTGCAAATGAGGGTACTTCCGGTTGACCAATTATAACCAAAATCCAATCAGGTCTTCATATGGATGCAACGAAGAGGAATACGAAAGAATTATAATTTTTGGAATTGTAGTATTAGAGTTATTTTGTTACACACACACACACACGCACACGCACTTACCTAAAGGTGACGGAAGGTAAAAAACTATGAATAATAGGTCTAGTTCACGCGAATTCATCCAAAATTTTACGAAAATAACCAATTAGAAGGCTCAGGGCCTCCCCAAGAAATATGACGTCATGTTTACAATAATTAAGCAGTTTTATTACAACAAAGTAATATTTCATCATTTTCTTCTTACTAAAACTTTTAATTTAACGTACATATGCTACCTTATAGTTACTGAAGTTTATTATTTGTTTGCAATGGTAGAATACCTCATTTAAAAATATTTTAATTTATATATTTACATTTAAGGTTTATTCACCTGTTTTTATTTTATTTCGGATTAACTGTGTTGTATTTTGAATTGTAAAATTTTTATATTTTAAAATATAATTCAAAATTGACGAAGTCTATAACGAAATTAATAAAAATTAAGGCAAAAATTTAAAATTTTAACACTCAAATGCCATGTAACCAACTCACATCTACAAAATAAAAAAGAATTAAAAAAATATTTTAACATTTAGATCTGATTTTAAGGTGACAACTGATAACTAAACCATGTTTTGTTATCACCTTATTCCATTCCTCTATGTATATGCTGGAGCTGCAGTGAAATAAAATTCAGTCCGTGTATTGTCCCCCTGTAGTCTGTCGTCTCCCACTACCTGAGTTGTTCATTGCTTAGCTCCGCCTTTTACCTCAATTAGAGTGGACCCCTTTCCACCCGACCCGTCCCTCTGAATTTAGATAGTGCTGTATCTATTCGTCTTAAATATATGAAGGGTAAAATAGGGCTAGGGCTGGACTGGGAATATGTTTTAATACTGGGAAATCCGGATGGGGTCGGGCCAGGCCCGTCATTTGTAGGGTACCTTTATATATAGGGTATGGCCATGGACCAAGATCGCCGCCATTGTCTGTAATTCATTTCCCTAATTATTTATAATAAATGTGATATATTAAAAATAATAATAAATAATCTTCGACTCTGTGAGCCACGCGAAATTATGGAATAAAATGTATAACATCGGCATCAGTTCTAAATTCATAAGAATAGTTCAAAACCTTTATAGTAATGCAAATATTTTTATTAAAACAAATTCTACTTCATATGAAAACCACCCCATCCCTCTTTACGAAGAGGTCTTACAGGGGAAAATATTAAGCCCCATCCTATTCGCCATATATATTAACGATTTGGAACAATATTTAAGACGGAATGACCAACAAGGAAAAAAATATTGACGGGTATCACGATATAGTTATTTTAGCCTATGCAGATGACATTGTAATCCTCAGTGACTCCCCAGTTTCTCTGCAAGTAAAACTAAATCTCTTAGAAAAATACTGCACCCTAAATGACTTAACGGTAAACACCTCTAAAACAAAAATTTCACCCTTCTACCGTGGTAGAAAACCATCTCTGCCTACATTTAAATATAAAAATTGTAACATTGAAATAGTTCAAAAATTCTGCTATTTGGGTGTTACTTTCTCTTCCTCGGGGAAATTTCACGAAAATACTCTTAATGTGGAAAAAAAATCAGCACTTGCTACTTGCAAAGTAAATAATATTATAACGAAGGGTAAATCTCAAACCTGGAATGAGAAGAAAGTTTTACTTAACTCAGTCATTAATGCCACCGTTCTGTATTGCTCAGAAATTTGGAGATTGCGCTACATAGAAAATTTGGAAAAATGCCAGACAAAATTTATTAAATTAATACTAAGATGCCCCAGAAACACTCCCAACTATATGCTGAGGTTAGAAACCGGAACTGTACATATTGTTGCCCAAATCGTAAAAAGAGCCTTAAACTGGCTACTCAAAGTAGAAACATGGATACAACTAGATTCCCTAATTTAATCCTAAACAGATTGAAACAATTAGACAGATTAGACATTAATAAAAATGACTTCAACTGGTACTCCCAGTTAAGAGGTTTACTAAGTCAATTCAGCTTAACTGAGCCTTCTAGCAATTTTTCCAAATCTCAAATAAGTAATTTAGTCGAAAAACTTGAACTTGCTCTTAACAACTTAGATATGGAACGTTTAAAAAACGGAAGTTACAATGATCATTATAAAAATATTAAGAATGAGTTCGGCCCAGAAAACTACTTAATAGAAAAATTATCAATCATAAAAGCCAGAATCGTTGCTAACTTACGTTTAACAAACAAGAAAATCTTTTCCGTACCATGTAACAACATAAGACATGTGTGGGACACCAATAACATTTGCCTCATTTGCAACCTAAACGTGGAGGAAACTCTTGAACATTTTCTCTTATTTTGCCCAATCTATAAACCATACAGAGATGTATATTTGTCACAATATATACCTAATGATAATCCAATTATTTGTATCTTGCTGAGATCACTCCACTGGAAGAAAATAAATGATATTTGTTACTACACTATTAAAAGTTTAGCCTTGAGAAGTTTTTGTATAAATGAGTAATTCCGTTACTGTTTTCGCTTTATATGATCCTCCAAATTTGATTTACATTACGTATATGCATACGTGCGTATTTATAATATCAGTATTACAACTTTTATATTTTTATATAACTTTATTTCTGCATCATCGGCAGTTACACAAGGTTGCTTATCAATTATGTATTCTTTTCTCTTTGTGATGAATCACTTTAATTAATTTACTTTTGTATACATTTGTATTCACACTATCATTATTTTAGATTTGTTGTTATATATACATACATACATACATATATATATATATATATATATATATATATATATATATATATATATATATATATATATATATACCTACATTTTCTTTGTACTTAAATTTTTATATGGTTATATATTAATTCTACCAATTATTTTATTTTGTATAAGGCTATGTACCTTACAACAAATAAAGATTATATATATATATATATATATATATATATATATATATATATATATATATATATATATATATATATATAATAAATAATCACAATGTGAATTTATGAAGGTAATAAAAATTAATTTATTTAAGAGATACACAATTATTATTATACATCCATTTAGAGGTTATGTAGAATATATGATATGTGTTGTTATTATCACATCTAATTTAATATCACTAGTTCTTATTTACATAATAATTATATATTCTAAACTTACCTTTTAAAAATTTAAATGATTGTGCTTAATATTGGTAATTTTTAGTTGTTTTCAATATGTCAGTAATCGTGATGAGATCTTAACAAACTACACAAGTAAATAAAATAAAAATATTACTTACACTTTAAATACATATTAAAATGATATGTAAAAGCGTTTATCATCAAAATAAAACAAATAGCCAGGAAAATTCATAATAATTTGCGCAAGAACAACACATATAACAGACGGGCCTGTAATGGCGGACGAAACGTGAGCCACGCCATGACCATACCCTGGTTATAAAGGTACCCTAGTCATTTGAACCGATTTTTTTTTATAATTTTAATCATAATATTTTGCTCAATAATTTAGTTTTTACCTTCCGTTACCTTTAGTAAAGGAGGTATAAGGATCTTGCTAAAAATCGCCTATCAAGATTTTGGTAAATTATTACGTTTTAGTGCCCTTAAAATCCAATTTTAACATTTTCACGATGATGTTTGTGCATGTGTTTGTGTGTATGGGATCCCCGACTCTAACTCAAATACTATCATTCGGAAAATTTTGAAACTTTGTATTGCTACCTTATTCTCTAATATGAAATGAGCCATTAGATTTTGGTGTAAATCAGATAACCGGAAATGGCACTTTATTTAAATTTATATTATCAAAATTAAAGGTTATTGAATTTTCTATAGGTTTGCATTTTTACTTTATATATATTATGGATAAATTTATAAAATAATATATATTTTAAATCCCGGAGCCTATGACTAAAACTCCTCTTAAATGTATGTGACTGTCAGATAACTGTCACTGTCATTCTAAATTAATAGTGGTAACGTTTTGAAAAGAAAATAGTAAAATGAACATTAGTTATATAGAAAAGAACTAAATATAGTTTCCAACATGAGTAAATATGAAAGTTCATATGCATTTAAATTAATAAAAATTAAATGGCGGGAGATATTGTGTGGGCCACATCAGATTTTTTCTTTCAAACCGTCTATGATTTGCTCATTTTTGATATTCATTGTGTTGATAACAATGTGACAAAAAATTTGTACATTGAAAATAAATTTTAATATGCTAACGTATGTAATAGTTATTTATGCAACAAGAGTGTAAACAGAAGCTTTATGCCATTAGATCAAGAACATCGTAACGAAGCTTACTGAGTCACTGAATATCATCCGTATTTATATTTTTGTCAATTTTTTTATTGATTAAATCAATTTTTATATGTAAAAGTGTAGCAGGTATGATATTATTTATAATTTGAAAAAAGTTATTCGGATCTAAATAAAATACATCCTTATAAAAATGATCATTTCATGTGTAGGATGTATGTAATGCGAATGTAACAATTGGTTGTCAAAAAGAAAAATAGTTATAAATAATGGGGAACATTCAAGAGTCGTAGGGAATTATTTCAAAATCAAGAATTTATGTTATTTTTTATCGATTTATTTATTTTTTCAACTTTAAATTTTTATAATTTATATTTTTTAGTTCGTCAGGCCACGGCCGTCACGGGCCACCGGGAAATTCCCGGTATCCCGCCGGACTAGTCCAGCCCTGAATAGGGCTACTGGCGAACCTCCCTTAAAAATAAAGGTATCGCACCATGTAATAATTCCTCACTCTTTTTAGAGATAAGGAGGTGTGGAAATTTATTACATATTAATGTTTACTTATTTTCTAGGTCAAATAATCAAACTTGTCGAATTGTGTATTCGACAAGATTTTGCATACAACAGAAAAATAAATTCGAACATTTGTTGTAAATACGCTTTTTTATGATTCCATAAAAAAACTTAAAAAAAATAGTATTATCTCATTGCAAAACTTTTATTAAGGATTTTAACGTTTTTCGCCTTCTTTTCGCACGTAGTATCATTCATTTAATAAAAAGATGCCCATAAACACTCTGTATTAATGTAGAAGTAACATTGGCAAAGGCAGTATAAATGAATATTGCACATATTTAATTTGCTATTACATGGACATAAATATGAAACAAAATACAATTCTAATTTGAATGCTTTAACAGTATGCGACAAAAAATACAATCTGATCGGTTTGTCAAATTGTAAATGTATTGATTCTAAGAATGTTAATTCATGTGCAGATCCTAGGAGAGCAACGGTGTTAGCACTGGGTATAGCTTATGCACATATCCAATGTAGAAATGCGTGTAAACAGTCATAAAACGCTGATGACAAGCGGCGGTAGCACTTTTTATAAAACGTGCAACTATTATAATGTAGGAATGCATGTAAACAATCATAAAACACTATCCATCTAGGGAACACTTGGCGTAGCCGAGATTTCGCTAGTCATATATACTAAAAGGCATAAATTCATCTATACTATCATCACTCAATGAAGATCGGAAAATTTTCAGAAAGGCTACAGCTTAAATGGTTTGAGCAATTTTAATGAAATTTGTTTCAAGTTGTAGGATTTTATTGTCTTCAGTGCCCTTGTAATGAGTTAAATTTCTGTAGGATGCATAGTGTTTGAGTAAAAAATTATTAAATGTTGAAAATTTTAATTAAAACAATAAGTCACAGTTAGATCACAGTGCTCCTTATAAAATTTAAGATGAAAAACGCCATGTTTGACATGTAATTTTAAACTTTAAATGGAGATATTTATGAAATTAGGACAATTTGAAAGAAGTTTAAATCATAATTTATGAGAATGGGCAATTATATCTGCACAGGTAAAAAAGACCTAAAACATTATAATTAAAATTTATAAATTTTGACAGTCCATATGCACTTGGACAGTGTTGCCAAATATGTGATAAGTAACTAGGTAAAAAACAAATATTCCTAACTAGACTAATGTGAAATCCGTACACTAATGAAAAAACTGAGCGAAGATGACATGTCGGTAGCCGAAAAAAAAATTTCAAATTTGCGGTGAAAGTAATGTTTAAATATTTCAAGCACCAGACTATAGTTGTTTAAAAATTTGTATAGGAGATAAATACTGTATCTGGAATACATTTTTGAAATCGAAAATGTGATATTTTAACCGTGTTCGAGGTAATTTGAAATAAAATACAAATTTTATGACTATTTCTTATTATATACTCTACTGTAAATAATAAAAGTAGTAAAATGTAGTAAACAAATTAAGTAGAATTTAGTTTTTCAGTTAAAACAGCTGTAAATTTAACCATAAGTGAGTTCAATAAACTATTTTATATCAGCCAGGTGCCAGGTAACTTAAGTCTGGACAAGAAAAACGCGGGACAATGTATTAGACTTTTTTACAAAGAGTATATAACAAAGGTAAGTGATCACTGAATAACTTATAGCAATATAATATTTAAATAATTCATGAGGATAACAAAAATTTAAAAAAATTCCTTTAAAATGTCGTAGTTTAAAAACAATGTACTTTACATATTTATCATGTAAAATGTCTTGAATACAACAATGTTTTCTAACAATATAATCCCAACACAGCATTTATACAACACATTTGTTTATTACAGCAATAATTTAGGAGTTCATTCATATTTCAACCCCATGCATCACCATTTTTTGCTAATTTGAAGATATTTCAAACAGTCCAGGAGTTATGAGCCCTCAAAAATGCATGTACTCGTAATTAGTTTCGGCTAAAAATGTGAGATTAAAAATGATTCAATTTTACAATTTCTATTGCAAATAGTGTTTTCCGGTATAAAAGTGGTTAAATATCGAACCTTACGCCCGATCGAAAAAGCGCGGGAAACTGTTATTTAACCGTGCTAGAGGATACTATTACAAAAATTGAAAATTCAAAAGTCTATACTTACGAACAATTATACAAAAATAGACAAAATATTGCAATTTTCGTAAAAGTGATGACATGAAACCTGTTGAAAGACGAAGCAATAAAATAATATATTTTAATAATATGTGTTGATTGCAACAGTTAAATATTGTTTTTTATGCTAATTATAGAATATTAGATGTATTTTACATTTATTTGCTCCATTTAAATGGTAATTAAATAATATTGAAATTTCAACCTCACAAATATTATGTCAGTGAGTAAGTGAATGAGTGATTTTTTCTCAACTATATACTGGGGTTAGATAGAACCATCGAAAATTGAATTTTTAATTATGAATACTAAAAAATAATGTGCTGTAGTTATGTAAATTAATATATGAATCAAATATAAAAGGTAACTTTTCAATTCTACTTATGTGTTTCCTTACATAGAAAAGTTTAAAAGTTATTATTATGTACTACAGTTTCCATATTATAAGTTATAAGATTAAAATTAAGTGAATTTGTACGTTTAAACTATTTTAACATAGGTAATAACTTAGGGTTCTACAACTAATTACATATAATTATTTGCATTAGATATTTTTTTATAGATATATCTCATGTAGAATTAATGGATCAAAATACAACTGATTTGTATACTATCGATATATAACCGTTTAGCAATATAAAATTTAAATTATCAGTATTGATTACAGCAATCAAATGCTTCCATTAAAATGTTTTGGTTTGAAAATGTATTAGCAATCTTGATACATGTAACTAAACAAATCACAGAACTGCTATAATAGAGACTTCTATACTACCAAGCCATTTATGGTCATTGTTTAAAAAGTTGTCCTTGAAAAATAACATGCGCGTTAATAAAGATGAAAAGAAATTTTCGTATTATTTATTAACAATAGGAAATGGACTTAATGAGATATTAACTATTCCCTCAGCCTGTATTACAAATATATCATTAGTAGATGAAATATTTGCTACAGGTAAAATTGCACCGCATGATATTGATAATTTTACAAGAGCAATTTTATCTCCCAAAAATTAAAATACAATGGTCATAAATGAAACTGTATAGGATATTGGATAAAATCATTGGACCATCTAGGGAGTATTATAGTGCAGATTCTTGTGAATGCGACGATGCAAATAAATTAAGTTATCCCGCCGAAATATTGAATAAACAACTACCAACTGGTATCCACCATATAAATTAAATTTGAAAATTGGTGCTATTGTTATGCTATTGAGAAAATGAATCCAAAACGTGTTTTATGTAACGGAAGTGTAGGTTCATACTAAAAGATATGATAACTAATTACTTAGATTTGGAGGTACTTTCAGGCCCGAGTACTAGCTCAATTATTTACTTATACAGATATGACCTAACAACTGATATAAATTTGCCATTTACCTTAAAGCGGAGGCAGTTTCCAATAAGGTTCACATTTTCAATGACTATTAACAAGTCACAGGGACAAACTTTTGATTATGTCGGAATCAATTTAGAAAAACCAGTTTTAACTCATGGACAATTATATATCGCTATGTCGAGGGTTAGATCATTAAATAATCTAAAAATAAAATTATCTGACAATTTTATAGATAATAATAACGAAGGATTTACTCACAATATTGTATTTAAAAGAATATTGAATTAAGGATGCTTGAAAACACTGTAAATATAATATATAAATAATTCAATTGTTTGTCCCACATTTTATTTTTATCATCGAGAATAACTTAAACAATTATAGTGGTCCGAATGCGGTATTTCGCTACCAAAAATCGGACAATCTCGTCCCATAGAACAAATTTAATATAACCAATACCATGTGTTGTATGAAATAACTACATTTGAAACTATTATTGTAGTTCAGAAGCGGTACTTCGCTATCGAAAATCGGCTACTGTAATATATGAAGGGTAAAATAGGGCTACTGGCTAACCTCCCTTAAAAATAAAGATAACGCACCATGTAATAATTCCTCACTCTTTTTAGAGATAAGGAGGTATGGAAATTTATTACATATTAATGTTGACTTATTTTCTAGGTCAAATAATCAAACTTGTCAAATTCAAATTGTGTATTCGACAAGATTTTGCATACAACAGGATAAGAACTTCGAACATTTGTTAACACGTTTTTTTTTTCTATTCCATATAAAACTAAAAGAAATAGTAGTATCTCTTTTATTGCAAAACTTTTATTAAGGAGTTTAATGTTTTTCGCCTTCTTTTCGCACGTAGTATCATTCATTAAAAAACATGCCCGTACACACTCTGTATTAACGTAAAAGTATTATTGGCAAAGGCAGTATAAATGAATATTTCACATATTTAATTTGCAATTACATGGAGATAAATATGAAACAAAGTACAATTCTTATTTGAATTATTTACCAGTATGCGACAGAAAATTATATCATATAATCTGATCGGTCTGTCAGATTGTAAATGTATTGATTCTAAGAGTGTTAATTTATGTGCATATCCTAGGAGAGCAACGGCGTTAGCACTGTATATAGCTTATGCATATATACAATGTAGAAATATGTGTAAACAGTCACAAAACACTGATGACAACCGGCGGTAGCACTTTTTATCAAATGTGCATCTATTATGATGTAGGAATGCATTTAAACAATCATATAACACTATCCACCTAGGGAACACTCTACGTAGCCTAGATTTCGCTAGTCCTATATACTAAACGGTTAGAGGATCTTTATATATATATATATATATATATATATATATATATATATATATATATATATATATATTCTTTCATCAAGACGATTGCCAAATTTTGATCACCTCTACAGCCTAAACCGCTTGATCGATTTTAATGAAAATTTCTTCAACTTGTAGAGACTTATTCAACTTAATTTCCTACATAGGTTTTATATTTTTTATGTGCATAGTTTTTGTATAAAAAACAACTTTTGAAAATTGGAATTAAAACAATAATTTGAAACAAGAACTTAGTCATCCTTGAAAAATTTAAGACGAAGAACCTTTAAAAGGAAATATTTATGAAATGAGGACAATTTGAAAGAAGTTTTATTCTTAATCATAAGTTTTGAGAATGGGCAACTATATCCGCACAGGTAAAAAAGGCCTAAAACATTTAAATAAAAAATTATAAATTTTGACGGTTCATATGTACTTGGACAGTGTTACCAAATATGTCATAAGTAACTAGGTAAAAAAACAAATATTCCTAACTAGACTAATGTGAAGTCCGTAAACAAATGTGTATTTTCCACGCCGCAAAATGTGAAAAAAATGACCGAAGATGATAAGGCGGTGGCCGACAAAAATATTTTAAATTTGCGGTGAATGTAATGTTTTAATATTTCGTGCAACAAACTATAGTTGTTAATAAAATTTAGTATAGAACATAAATACTGTACCTGGAATACATTTTTAAAGTCGTAAATGATATATTTTAACCGTGTCCGAGATAATTTACAATAAAACACAAATTTTATGACTATTTCTTTATTGTTATATTATCTGCTGTAAATAATAAAATAGAGTGAACAGTATATGTAGAATATAGTTTTTAGGTTAAAATATCTGTAAATTAAACCATGAGTGATTTCATTATACTATTTTTAATCAGCCAGGTGTCAGGTAACTTAAATCTGGACACGTAAAACGCGGGAAAATGTATTAGACTTATTTACAAAGTATATATAACAAACATAAGTAATCACTGAATAACTTATTGAATAGCAATACAATATTTATATAATTCATGGGGTTAACAACAATTAAAATATTTCCTTTCAAATGTTGTGGTTCAAAAACAAAGTACTTTGCATATTTATCATGTAAAAAGTCTTCATTACAACAATGCTTTATAAAATTATAATCACAACACAGCATTTATACAAACCATATGTTGATTTAAACAATAATATAGGAGCTCATTCATATTTCAACCCCATACATCACCATTTTTGTGTTAATTTGAAGATATGTCAAACAGTTCAGGAGTTATGGGCCCCCAAAATGCATGTACTCTTGATTAGATTCGGCTAAAAATATAAGATTAAAAATGATTCAATCTCACGATTTCTGTAGCAAATAGAGTGTTTATTCTGAAAAAAATGAATTTTAGGGTTGATTTGTATATTTCCGGTATAAAAGTGGTTAAATATCGGATTAAAACACCTTACGCCGGGGTTTAAAAATATGGGTTCAATTACGTATATATTCAAAATTTGGTAGCTTCACCTTTATTTTTTAGTTTCACTTTCCCCATTTTGAAATTATGAATTTTTAAAAACAGGGCTAACATTGAAAATCAAATATCTGTATTGACTAACAAATATATGAACTGTTACTTTGACAGGGGTAGTTAAAAATTCATAATTCAAAAACGGGAAAAGATATTCCAAATCTGTTTAGACGAATACATAGGAGAATGATTGAATTATATTTGAGACAAATTTTTAATGGATTGGAAAAAGGGTGCAAATTTGTTAACGGAATAAATATTAATGAAATAAAAATTATATATAATTTGTTTACCGCTTGGCCGTTTGTTCAAAAAGTACTATATTTTGCTATAAAAATCATTTGGACTCTGATTTTGTAACTTTGAAATCTACTACAGATTAAAATCTATCAGTTTTTAATAAATAAACAAACAAGAAAATTGTGAACTTAGCAAGCGACCTTCGAAATCTGACAAATGTTACCAAAATAGCAAGCCAACCAAATCACCTATGTTTCAACTAGAGATTCACGGGCTTGACTTGAAGCTTGAAAGCTTGGCTTGGCTTGAAAAAGCTTGAAAAATCAAGCCAAGCCTACCGTTCAAAAAAGCATGATTTTTCAAGCCAAGCCAAGCTTCTGTTTCATCAAGCCCAAGCCAAGCCAAGCCTAACTTTAAAAAAAGCTTGAATTTTCAAGCCAAGCCAAGCCTTCGACTGTCAAGCAGCTTGATTGAAAACAAGCTTTTTTCAAGCTTTTCATTAGAATTGTTGACGAGGTCGACAAAACCGTAATTTTATGGTGCTAACGTTCTTTTATTTTGCTTCGGTCGGCACATTTTTGTGAATTTCTAAGAACAGGGATTCCAACAGATAAACGGCTTCAAAAATTTGTAAATAGGAAAGTATGACCTTCATCATCCTTACGCACAGACTACTTCTTTTCACAATCTGAACCTGAACCAACTAATCGCACACTTTAATTTGCGGACACAATCAAGTATCAATAAATTTATTGTTATTGAATTTTTTTTTAAATGCACAATGGTAATTTAATTATATTGTTTTATCGTTACATTAGTCTAAAATATATGATGAAAAATGATACCATCATTACATAAATATAAAACTTTGATTTCCAAATAAATAACTATTTTTAAATTTATCTGATTATATTTCGCACATAACTAATAATTATTCATTAAAAAATTTAAGTATCTTGATTTTTAATACTAAGCAGCATCAATAAATAATTTTTTTTTTATTTATAGCACTGCTAAAAAATTAATTTTGGTGCATTTATAAGAAATAATAATATACTCAACATCACAAGGTAAATTAAGTGACAGACTATGTTGTTAAATTATTTTTTTTTATCTTTGTCAGCAATGCATTTACAAGTTTTATTATTTAAGTATTTCCGAACTATAGGGACAAGAAAGTTTCTGTTTATGTATATTTACAAATACTTCAACACAATTTTTAGCACAACCGGTCACTGGTTCAGTCTCTAATCTCCCCCTAATAAAACGACCCTATTTGAAGCAGGTATAATATACAATAAAAATGAAATTCGACAAAGAGTGTATTCTCTTTTATTACCTTCATTCAAGTTTTCATTCTTTATATAAATGAAATAATAACAAATAAATATGTGTATAATCACGGTTTATTAACTAGTTTTGAAAATGCCAATCTGCTTTTATACGCAAATTTCAATAATGATGACATGTCCGTATTGTTGAGTATATTTACTAATGTGTTGTGTGACAATTAAAAATAATGTACTTTTCTAACATTATTCCGTTGAGTTTTATAGCGTTAAAAATAGAAAGATACAAGTATTTATCTCATTAACAAACAAAATTTCGAGGAAATACACGTCTATAGGGTTTTACGATTTCCAGCTGTGGGTATTTAAAATACTAAAGGGAGAACAGAATAACAGGTCAATTTCATCCCATTGAATTTTCCAAAATTATATATTTATTTGAACACTGTTCTTGAGTGTTTGGAGTCGATTTTTTTTATACAGGGTGAATATGAACTATATAGTATAACAAACTTTAACAGTTTGTTGGAGAAGTCATTTTGAGTGAAAATGACATTATGAACTTAGATCCTTTTAATTTTAGTTATTAAAATAAAATACAATAAAGTCAAGTCAAACTAATGCATAAACCTACTTGAAATGTGATGCAGTCAATAAAAATTATAAAAGTATCATAAAAATTGCAAGATATTTTTTTTTATAATAATAAATTAATGTCGATTCTTTGCTCTCAAAAATAAAACAGATTAATAACGGGTACATTTCAATATATATATATATATATATATATATATATATATATATATATATATATATATATATATATATATATATATAGATTGGCACACCCAACAATGGGTAATATGCCGTGATGATAAAATTATTATTATTATTATTATTATTATTATTATTATTATATATATATATATATATATATATATATATATATATATATATATATATATATATATATATATATATATATTTATATTTTACCGTTTTATTTTATCTTTACGTATAGTTATAAATTCAATTTGTATAAAACAAAACGTGATTTATTCATAGTTACAACAATACAATAAAACAACGATACTACTTTGGTACATCGATATACCAAATACTTCAACATATCGGGTTTATCGGTTTACATCGATATATATTCTACTTACTGGATTAATTTAAATTTTCAAAGCCCATATATTATATACCTACTTTGAAACTAAAAGAAATAAAATAAAAACCATTATATGTGCTTGCGAAAATGAATGTGCGCATGAGCATTATAAAACTTGAAAGGCTTGAAAAAGCTTGAATAAGCTTGAAAAAGCTTGACAAAGCTTGAAAATCAAGCCAAGCCTAAAATTTTTAAAGCTTGAAGATTTCAAGCCAAGCCAAGCTTTGTATCCATCAAGCCCAAGCCAAGCCAAGCCTGATATTTAAAAAAGCTTGACTTTTCAAGCCAAGTAGCTTGGCTTGGTGAATCCCTAGTTTCAACCATATCTTTGATCCTCTGTCCCCAACAACATCTTAGGCGTTTTTTGGCGTTGAACCAGTTTTGGAACATTTTCAAAACTATTTCGTACATGACGTCATAAATATGGGGATCGCTAAAATACTGTGTTTTGAACTAATGACATATACATTTAAATCTAACAAATGTAAATTAGACGTTTGAGTGAGTTTGAATTTGTGATGTACATTACAACTATTCGTAACTGATTGAAAACCGATTCCTTGACCTCACTCTACTGTTATTTTCTAACAGATAAAATATATGTATTTTAATATTTATTTATACACGTACAAACGTTTTATTTTCACAGACAATAATGGATAACCCAGCATTATTAATTTTTACGTCTTGCTAAGAGAGGTATTGATTTCATGCTAAAAATCACACATCCAGATTTTAGTGAATAAGTCCGTTTTAAGGTCCCTAGAATCCGATTATAAGATTTTTACGTGCGTGTGTGTGTGTGTGTGTGTGCGTGCGCGTGTGCGTGTGCGTGTGTGTATGTTGGATCCACGATTTCTCAAATACTATAAGACTTAAGATATTTTTAACTACGGATTCCTCATACTAACAATAATGGGAAGAGTACATTAAGTTTTGGTAACAATTGGACAACCGCAAGTAGTTGTTACAAGAAAAAAATCATCTAAATATTATTTATCGAAAATTTATGTATATACACTTATATTAAAGAACATTAAATTCTTTATTCGATAAATATAAATCCATTATTATATCTTATACAAATTTAGAGATAAAAAATGCATATAAAATAATTTGATGTAATAAATCTCAGATCAAACTAATTCAAGGCAAGAAATTCAAATGTTTGTAATTGACACATAAATGTCACTGCCAAAAATATTTGTATGCCACTGTCAAAAATATTTGTACATCATTATGAAAATAAAAAAGTCAACAACGCAAAAGAATATACGTAAAAAAGAATATAAAAGGAATCTGCGAAAAAATGACGAATAAAAAGAAAAAGAAAAGGAAAGTAGAAAAAATAATTCAGGATATTGAATTTAAAGAAAATGTAAATAAATTAAACAATAGTTATAAGAAGCAAAAAAAGCTTGCAAAAAAGAGACCACTCAAAAATTAATGTTTTCTTTAGAAGATTATGAAGAGCAAATCGCTGGTACATGCCTAAAATTTAGATATGGTAAACTGTATTCAGTGCGTGGGCAGTTTAAGTGGGCCGGTTGCGTAGACAGTTTGAGTGGGCACTTTGGGTGGGCATGTTGCATGAGCAATTTGGGTGGGCATGTTGCATAGACTGTTTGAGTGGGCAATTTTGGTGGTGAGGACAGAATTCAAACAATTTGAAAGGCAGTTAGCGTTAGTACTTTGGGTTTAAAGTGTGCCTAGACGGGTTAGGTCTACGTATAGACTATTCTAAAACACTATTGGCGGAGCCTTAGGGGAAGCTCGGCGAAACCGAGTTTTCGCTAGTCTATAATACTAAAAGGATAGATTCACTATCTATATTTCTATTTTTTAATCACGACGATCGCCAAAGCTTTTAATACCTCTACATCCTGAATGGTGCGAGCGATTTTCGTAAAATTTGCACCAAGTTGTAGGAAATGATTGTCTCGAGTGACCTCGTAATAGTTTAAATTTCTGTAGGAATAATAGCTTTCGAGTAAAAAATTCTTAAACGTTGAAAATTAGATTATTGAAACAATCGATCGAAGAGCACATGTAAAAATTTAAGAAGAAAAACGACCTTTTCAATACTAAATATAAATAAATAATGTGTAAAATTTAAGAAAATAATATGAATTAAACGATACAGGTATATGTCAGAAATTTGTGCAATATTTATTGTTAATTTATATTTTATTTTGTAAAATAGATTTTACGTAATGTCTAAAGTTACTAAACTAAAACGTTGATAAAGACAGGAAGAATATCACAATCCAACAAAGATTACATGTGCAATATTAAACAGATAAACATTGTCACCTGTCACATTTGATAAATGACAAATTATGCATGTCGTATCGGTTGTTCTTCTCAATGCTTAAAACATTTAAATAATATGTATAATTGAAGAGAAGAACGTAAGAATTAAACGAGGTAGGTAGGTATATGTGAAAAAAGCATTGGAATCGTGGAAGCAAAAGTGCAAAAATATGGGTATATCTTTGGAAGATCAAACAATTTACACCTTATGCTTTACAGATGATCAAATATTTATCGGAAAAGACTACTACGGTGGTCTAGAAGTAAACATGCATAAAAACAGAATATATGTGTTTAAATTGAACCCAACAAGATTTGGTGATAAACACAGGACAAAATATTAAACTCTACAGAATATAAATGCTTGGGATTAAAAATAACGAATGAGGGAACTCTGTACACAAGGCAAAAAGAAAAGAGCGAGACCTGGAAGAAATTGGGTAGCAGAAGTCCAAGAAGGAATGTTGTGTTTGTAATCAATTAAAATTCGGTATTTATTAAATGTACCCACTTTATTTACACAAATTGTAAATATATATATATATAAATGTATATTACGGCACAAAAATGTATATAAAAAAAGAAAAAGACCTTCGCATTCCCGCGCTCGTGCGAAGTACCCTCGCATCAGTGCTCGATTCGATAATCGCGACAAAACTTCATTTAATCTTTCCAAATGGGCATTGTCATCCGGCGCAGTAATTTTTATATCATCAAGAAATACTGAGACTCCCGGAATATCTTCGAGAATATTTTCTATTTCCCGTTGCCAAATTGCAGGTGCGCTGGCAATCCCGTACATTAATCGTGTACATTGAAAAAGTCCCTTATGTGTACTAAGTGTTAAATATTTTTGATCATCAGGGTGGACTTCAAGTTGTAAGTATGCCTGCTGTAAATCCAATTTGGTAAACTTATCCCCTCCTGCCATAGATGAGAATAACGTTTCTATTGATGGCAAAGGACATAGGCGCCCACAGGGAGGGTCGAAAGGGTCGACTGACCCCCTTTTCATTTATGGACTGTATCCATTTTTAAAAATAAAATTATAATTTTTTTATAATTTTAATATCTAGATGGTCTATTTCGGTGTTGTATTTTCTTTAATATGCCGTAGTTTATTCTAATCATTTTATGATCACGTTCTTCTCAAAACTTTCACAATTATCGATTTTACTGTTATTTAGAAATAAAGAAAAAGTAAATAATGAATAGACATTGCATATTTATTTATATTAAAAGTACCTACGTATGATTAGGGTTGCCGTATTTTGTGAGGAGCGCGATTTAATTAACATTTAATTATTATACATTTTATTTTGAGCAGTTCAATAGAATAATTATATTGTTACTCAGTAATATATTTTAATTTAATGCAACATTGTATTTTCAGATTGTCTGTTTCTGTTGTTATTGCTTATGCTCGCATCTCGCATCATAAAGCTTAGTAGAAGGGGCAATTCTATGCTTTTAGAGCGTACATACGCATTTTTGTCATAAAATATTGATTTTAATTTTTTAAGAATTTGTTAAATTTGCTTAATTGCAAAGAACTCTATATTATCTTACTTTGCATTAAAACACGTTTGACCTTGAAAATTATTAAAAATTCGCCTGCGGCGCTTTTTTTTTTCTTACAACAAAAATATCGACCCACCTTGTAAAAAAGTCTGCGGGCGCCCATGGCAAAGGATGCTCATCTGTAACAAGGTTTGGATTTAATGTGATCTTAAAATCACCGCAGATACGTATTTTACCATTTGATTTTACAACTGGCACGATGGGTGTGGCCCATTCGGAATTTTTAACTTTAACTAAAATTCCCTCTTTTTCTAAATTTTTTAATTCGTCATTAACCCTTTCTTGTAAGGCGTATGGTATTTTTCGAGCTTTAATAAACACGGGTTGGGCAGTACTTTTTAATTTTAACCGTGCTTGAATATTTGTAATTTTTCCCATAGTACTTTCTAAAACATTGGGGTAATTCTGCAGTATTTTATCTAAGTTATCTTTTGTACGAATTTGAAAGATAATTTCTAATTTTACATTTAATTGTCGTATCCATTCACGACCCAAAATTGGTTTTCTATCTGTATTGACAACATACAAATTTAAATTTTTAATAACACCACCATATGTGCAAGTTACTTTTAAATAACTTACAACATCTAGAGCTCCTTTGCAGTAAGTAATTTATTTTAAATTTGTTTTTTGTATTTTTAGGTTAGTAAATAATTTTTGAAATAAAGAAAAATTTATAATGCTCACCGCAGCTCCGCTGTCTACTTCGAAATCGATTGTACGATTTTCCACTTGAATTTTTACCAAAAATTTTTGTCTGTGACTTCATACTCTGACTGTACGGAGAATATTTCCTCAATTTGGTTAGCACTTTCAGAATCTTTGGTTTTTAAACAAACTTTCCCCAAATGACCCTTGACCTTGCATTTGTGACATATACTGGAAATATGTTTGCATTTATTTGCTAGATGTGCAGGAGATCCACACCTGAAACAAAAACATTTATTATTTGTATAACTGTTTGTAGCACCAGGCTTTGAAAAAGCTTTTCTTTTATTTGTTGCACTAAAAACACTTGGTTTTGCACTTTTGACACTATTTACACTTGCACAATTTGTGCTGCTGCGGTGTAGTTGGGCGGCATCTCTTGCAGACGTCTCCATGCTGATGGCTACTCCGAGTGCCTTTTCGATTGTCAATTCCTTGGTCTCCAGAAGTCGGCTTTGAATGTTTTGAGCTCGTAATCCAAAAACAAACTGGTTTCTCAGAGCTTTTTTTAAATAATGACCAAACTTAAATGTTGTGGCTAGACGTTGAAGTGCTGTTAAAAATTCTTGGGCACTTTCCCCGTCAAATTGCTTGCGTTGTAAAAAACGAAAATTTTTTGCTATCTCCAAAGGTTCTGGATTATAATGTGCTTTCATTTCTGCGACTAAATCTGTATAACTCTTTCCGTTTGGGTTTTCCCAGTTTTCATCAGTGCTCGCGCATGAACATAGCAACAAAACAATTATAAAAAATAAGTAACTAATTTAAATATATAACAATGAATAAGAGAGAAAGAGAATTAAATGAAGACCTATGGCAAGATAGAGAGCAGTAGAGAATTGGCATCGGAAGACATCGTAAAACATCATAATCTGATTGTATATATATATATATATATATATATATATATATATATATATATATATATATATATATATATATATATATATATATATATATATATATATATATATATATATAGGTATATGTAATGATATTAAGACATGTTTATTGTTAATTCATATATTTTATTTTGTGAATAAGTTTAACATTGTCAGGCTGAGAAACATAATGAAAATCACAATCGACAAATAGTATATGTACAATATCTAATACGTATTTAGAGGAAAGCATAAAAATTAAATCATACAAGAAAATCATGTCTTAAAGCCTGGAACAAGACAATTCAATAATTTTAGATGGTATGTTTTAATAAGTTTTTTTTGTGCAATTACTTTTTTATATTACGTTTAAATTATTTCAGATTATACATAATTCGATATCTATCTTACAGTGGTACATAATTTAATGTGCATTTCATTTTCTTATATTACGTTTCAAATTATCTATATTAAAATTCTTTTATGTAAATATTTATGTAATGAGGACAATTTGAAAGAAGTTTAATTCATAATCATAATTTATGAAAATAGGCAATTATACCTGCACAGGTAAAAGAGGCCTAAAACATAATTAAAAATTATTATTTTTTGACGGTTCATATGCATTTGGAAAGTGTTGTCAAATATGTTATAAGTAACTAGGTAAAAAAATATATTCCTAACTAGGCTAATGTGAACTCCGTACAAAAGTACGGTATTTTCCACTTCGCAAAATGAGAAAAAAAATGAATAGTCGGTGGCCGACAAGAAAATTTTATATTTGCGGTGAAAGTAATGTTTAAATATTTCGTGCACCACACTAAAAAATTAGTATAAGAGATAAATATTGTATCTAAAATACATTTTTGAAGTCGCAAATGAGACATTTTAACCGTGCCCGAGGACTTTTACACTAAAACACAAATTTTATTACTATTCCTTTATTATTATATTCTCTATTGTAAATAATAAAAGTTAGTAAAATATAGTAAACAATGTATGTAGAATTCAGTTTTAAAGTTAAAACACCTGTAAATTTAATCATGAGTGAGTTCAATAAACTAATTTAAATTAGCCAGGTGCCAGGTAACCTAAGTCTGGACACGACAATGTACTAGACTTACTTGCAAAGATTATGTAATAAAGGTAAGTGATCACTGAATAACTTACTGAATAGAAATATAATATTTAAATAATTCATGTGGTTAATAACAATTAAAATGTTTTCTTTAAAATAGTGTGGTTTAAACACAGTGTACTTTACATATGTATCATGCAAAATACCTTGATTACAACAATGCTATATAACAATATAATCACAACTCAGCATTTATACAAAATACGTGTTGATTACAACAATAAAATAGGAGTTCATTTATATTTCAACCTCATACATTACCATTTTTGCGTTAATATGAAGATATTTCAAACAGTTCAAGTGTTATGAGCCCCTAAAAATGCATGTACCCTTGATTAGTTTGGGCTAGAAATGTAAGATTAAAAATGATTTAATATCACTATTTCTGTTGCAAATAGAGTGTTTATTCTTACAAAAATAAATTTTAGAGGGCTAATTTGTATATTTCCGGTATAAAAGTGGTTAAATATCGGATTGAAAACACCTCACACCGGGTTTAAAAATATGGGTTGAATTATGTATATATTCAAAATATACTAGCTGGAACTTTATTTTTTACTTTTATTTCATTATCATATTAATCATATTAATCAAATATCTGTATTAACTAACAATAATATCAACTGTTACATTGAATGGGGCGGTTAAAAATATTCATAAACCAAAAACAGGGAAAGATATTCCAAATCTGAATACACAGAGGAATGATTGAAGTATATTTGAGACAAATTTTTAATGGATTGGATAAAGGAAGCAAATTTGTAAACAAAATAAATATTAATTAAATAAAAATTATATATAATTTTTTACCGCTTAGCCGTTTGTTCAAAAAGTACTATGTTTTGGTATAAAAATCATCTGGAGTCTAATTTTGTAACTTTGAAATCTACTGTAGATTGAAATCTATCAGATTTCAATTAACAAACAAACAAGAAAACTGTGAACTTAGCGAGCGACGTACGAAATCGGATATATTATATTGCCAAAATAGCAAGCCAACCAAATCAACCATGTTTTAACCATATCTTTGATCCTCTGTCGCCAACTACATCCATACAAAACCATTCAGTTTACCAGAATCATATCCTTTAAATGCTCAACTCTATTAACCACAGCATAACTAATATTTACAAAAGTAATCTTGCCAAAATACCGCCCATGGTCTATTTAAATACCCAACAGAAATTTAAAAGATACAAATAATTTAATAATCAAAAGTCACTTGCAAACAATTCAAAAAGACCATAACGACAACCAATTTATATGTACATACTCCTCAAAAATAAATAACAAAGTGGTTACAGGACCTATTTGCATCAAAGTGACATTAGTTAATTAATTTTTATACTGTCAATAAAAAAGTGTTAACTTTAAAGAAAACTACAGGAGAAATTGTTGCCAAATTTGCCATAGGTATGTAACTAAGTAAAAACCAAATATTCCTTACTGCATTAATGCGAAATTAGCCCATTAATTCCGTACTGTACTTAAAAGTGCAGTAAATTTTAAATATAACTAATTAAAAAACAAATATTCCTAATCATAAATGATGAGAATGGGAAATTGTTTCTCACATGTAAAAAAGGCCTATAACATTTTAATTAAAAACTATAAATTTTGACGGTTCATATGAACTTGGAAAGTGTTGCTAAATATGCCATAAGTCACTAGGTAAAAAACAAATATTCCTAACTAGACTAATGTGAAGTCCGTTCCCAAGTGTTGCCAAAGATACCATAGGTAACTAATTAAAAAACAAATATTATAACGTAATTGGTTATAAATCGAGGGATTGTGAGGGAGGTTCAGGCCGATTGTAATAACGCGAGCAAGTAACAAATTCTATATTCAACACACGCACATAATATATATATATATATATATATATATATATATATATATATATATATATATATATATATATATATATATATATATATAGACTACATACGAACAAAACACATTTATATACAAAAACTTAACATGAAACAAAGATATATTTGATGGCGGGCACGTCTTGTCTCGTTGGTAGCCGCGATCAGACAGATCCGCACCCACGCCTGCAGCCGGATGCTTTCCTCGTGGGCGAAAAGCCACTATCCAAGGGTAGCGCGGTCATTTCAAAATCTTACAGTCTCCCCCTCTGGGTCGAAGATGGTGTGCTCGCCTTCGATCCAGGATTAGACTTTACGAGGTCACCCTCTTCGTCGGAGCGGCACCACTGGCGCGGGCACCTCGTCACTGGGCGTGCGGAACGGCGTCAGTGCCGAAACGTGGTAGCGCCCGACTGGAATGCCCGGGCTACTCGGCAGCACGACTTCGTGAATGCTGCCTCCTCCACCGCCAATCACGTACGGCCCGTCCTTCTTCGGAAAGAACTTGGACGTCACTCCCTTAGACGCATCACTTAGCGCGTGAGTCGTCACGAGCACCAGGTCCCCTCGCTCGTAAGTGGGTGCCGGGCGACGCTTCTTGTCCTTGTGTCTTTTGCTCGTCCTGTCGGCTTTCTCTGGTGTCACGAACTCCGCGCATCGTCTCCGCAATACACACCAGGTAAGGCGTGACTTGGGGAACGAAGTTTTCGGCGGCGATGATGGCCCGGAAATCACGTTGTGCGTCATCGGGCGTTCGCAGTTCACGCCCGAACGTCAGAAATGCGGCATAATGCCCCGTGGCTTGGCATCTGGCCGTGTTCAGCGGAAACCTGATGGCTGGCAACTTCTCAGCCCAGTTCGTGGGGTCTCCTTCGACGGCCATAGCAAGGCGCGACTTAATGTCGCGGTTTTTCGCTCGATGGGATTCGCCTCCGGGTGATAGAGCGGGGTCAGCACTTGCTCGGACCTTATGCAGTAGGTGACGTGCTGCATCACGGCGCTGACAAATTGCACGCCGTTGTCTGAAATGACGCGCCGCGGCGTCCCGTAGCGCAGGAAGATCTCATCGATGAGGATCCTTGCACAAGCTTCTGCCGTTGCTTCCGCCAATGGGAACGTCTCCACCCACCCGGTAACGACGTCCTCAACGATGAAAATGTGACGGTATCCTGCTGGTGTCGGTGGTAACGAACCGAAAAGATCCACGGCAACCGTCTCGAACCTTTGCGTTGGCGGTGGCGTTTGCAGCAGACCGCTCGGCTTCATTGTGGACGGCTTGTATCTCTCTTTCACGTATTCTGTGACGTAGCGCCTCATGCCAGGCCAGTAATAGCGACTGGCAATGCGCTGCAGAGTCCTCTCAGCTCCGTAGTAACCTGCCGTAGGTGCATCGTGGTATTCGTGTAGCACCCGCTTGCGGTTGCCTTCGGGAACGACGAGCTGCGCCTCCTCTCTATCTGCGTCTGAAACAACGATAGAGCACGTCGTCAATCATCAGATATCCACGCGCTATCCAATTCGGCTAGTCCTGGTGGTCGACCTCCTCGAAGCAGGTGATAATCTTCACCTTCGGGTCGGCCATGTGGTCTTTCGGTACATCGGTGGCGCTTGTCCCCTAGACAAGGTATCAGCCACGACGTTCCGGCGTCCTGGAGTGTACCGTATCTGCAGGTCGTATTCCTGCAGTGTCAACGCCTACCGGGCGAGTCGTCCGGCCGGAGAGCGCATGCCCATGAGCTACTTTAAAGCTTGGTGGTCGGTTTTCACCACTACTTGAGCTCCGTCGATGTAGCCGCGAAATTTCTTCACTGCAAATACCACTGCAAGCGCCTCTTGCTCGGTCGTGTGGTAGTTCCGCTCGGCAGACGTTAGCAGGCGGCTGGCGTATTCGACCGGGCGTTCGTCGACGTCCACTCCTTGTAACAAGACTGCCCCCAGCGCATAACTGCTGGCGTCCGTGCGGATTGTGTACGGCAATGTCTCGTCTGGCTGGCGCAGCACTGGTGCCGTCGTGAGGGCCTTCAGCGTCGTAAAGGCTCTGTTCTCGGCGTCGCCCCACTTCTAAGCGGCGTCTTTCTTGAGCAAGTCACTCAACGGCTTGGCGACCTCTGAAAAATTCGTCACAAACCGCCTGTACCACGAGCACTTCTGCAAAAATGTCCGAACATGCTTGACGGTACGTGGCGGAGCCATTTTCGCGGTGGCGGCCACTTCGTCCGGGTCGGTTTTCACACCTTCCTGCGTAATGACATGCCCGAGAAACTTCACCGCTTCTCGTGCGAACACGCACTTTGCCCGATTCACCGAACTGTCTGAGACGGTCATACACGGTTTTCAAGTCTGCTAAATGCTTGTCGAATGTGTTCGATATCACAACTAGATCGTCCAAGTAGGCGAACACACGCACGATGCCTAACGCACTGCAAAAACGATCTATTAGTCTTTGGAAGGTCGCTCCCGAATTCTT
Organism: Harpalus rubripes; assembly: GCA_963082715.1. Lineage (NCBI taxonomy): Eukaryota > Metazoa > Arthropoda > Insecta > Coleoptera > Carabidae > Harpalus > Harpalus rubripes. The sequence goes on from OY720457.1 coordinate 32,257,783, forward strand.
AAGGCTTATTGGCATGCGCGTGTACCTGTATGTACCGAACGGAGTAACAAACGCGGTTTTGTCGCGGTCCTCGGCGCCCACTGATACCTGGTAATAGCCGGCCTTTAGATCGATTGTGGTCATCCACCGCGCTGACTTGGCCGTGTGCAGCAAGTCGTCGACTCGGGACAAAGGGTAACGATCACTCACGGTGACAGCATTCAGCTGCCAGTAGTCGATGCAGACTCGCGTGCCGGCATCTTTCTTGGGGACGAGGACCACCGGCGCGGCCCATGCCGGCTTGCACTCTTTGATTACTCCATCGGTCAGCATCTTTTGTACTTCCTGTCGTAAGACTTCTTGTTTTTGCGGCGACATCCTCTACGGCGCAACGCAAACGGGGGCGTGGTCGCCGGTGTCAATGCGGTGTTCCGCATACGGTGTGGGCTTTCCCCCTGCTTTGAAAATTTCGTCGTTTTCCTGTAGAAATGCATTAAGTTGTCGTCTCGGTTTGCCTGAGAGCGATGTCCCCTCTTCCGGACGCAAGTAGTCAGCTGAAGCAAATTCGACTTCTTTTTCCGACTCGCCTCCATTTGCAGCCGGTGTGTCTCGCTGGGTTCGTCGTCGAAAATCCAAGTTCGACGCGCCACGTTTATGGCGATGCCTGCGTCGCCAAGGAAGTCGATGCCGAGAAGCGTCCGGTAGTCGCGCGCGTCCGGTGCAACAACAAACGATGTCTTAATGACGCGCCCTTTCAACACCACCTCGACGGTTGTTGATAATATCTCGGTTGGCCTCGCCTTGCCATCCGCGAGCATCGTAGTGATGGTTGAGGTGCGAAAGTGTTGACACTTTCCGAGCAACACTTTGTACAGTGAGTGACTCGCCACACTCTGCTGCGCTGCGGTGTCGGCATTTCCCGTACCGGCGACCCCGAGGACCTGATGTCGGACCGTTGCGTCCTCAGTGTGCAAGGAGCAAAATGTGACCGCGTCAGCGGCGATTGACCCCTGCGTCTTGTCCTTGCACGTGGAGCATCTTGCGCGGATAACGCCTGGAGCGCCGCATCCGTAACACGCTATCGGCGGGCGTCTGTCGGAGGCTGTTCCGGCTTGGGTTGGAGTCGTGTTCACGACGTCCGGCTTCTTTGCGGCAAATTCCTGGCAATCTTTCTTGCTGTGCCCAAAGTTTCCTCAGAATAAACAACGTGGCCTGTCTCTGCGCTTGTCGGCGGCACTCGTTAGTGTTTGCGACGTGGTTACTTCCGGCGTGACGGGAACGTGTGGTTCTTTGTGAATGCACTCTTCGGCTGTTCGCGCGAGCCGCAAGAGGTCGTCGAAGGTCTTAACTTCATCACGTCTTACCCGCTTTCTCACGTTGCGATGTAGAAGCCCGTACACCATGTCGGTTTGTAACGACTCCGAGGTTGTGGCTCTGGTAGCTACGACAGCAAAGACCGGCACTTGCACACAATATATCGGTTTTCATGTTGGCGCCCTGCTCCTCTGAAAACAGTTCTCGGAATACTTTGTAAGCAGGTTTCCGCGCAGCGAATGCCTGTTTCAAATCGCGCACTGCGTTGTCGAAGGAGTTAATGGTCGCTTTTACACCCGACCACCACTCCGCGGCTAGACCCGTAAGGAGCATCGGTAGCCCCTTCAACGCGTTTTCGCTTGAAATGTCTGTGCAGTCTTTGTACACTTTTATAGCGTCGATAAAAATGTCCACGTTCTCGCCTGCGGCGCCGCTGAAACGAGACAAACATCGTGCGAAGTTTCCCGTTTGGTTAACAGAAGTAACTGACGTCGGAGTCGCATCTCGTAACGCACTAATCTGCTCCACAAACGAATTTTGCAGTCCCTGAAAAAGGTTCTGTTGCTGATCGGTGGTCATTTGTATTGGCGCCGCCATGTTGTTATCAACCGCGCAAAAACGGGGGTTTCTGCGCAAGGAAAGCGATTGAGGAACAAGCTCTGTCTTGTCCAGCGTGGTGGCGTTGTCGGCGGTATGAAACAAGATGGCGCGTCCAACAAGTTCCTTCTTGTCTAGCGCGGTGGCGTTGTCGGCGTTATGAAACAAGATGGCGCGCCAACAAGTTCCTTCTTGTCTAGCGCGGTGGCGTCGTCGGTGTTATCAAACAAGATGGCGTGTCCAACAAATTCCTTCTTGTCTAGCGTAGTGGCGTTGTTACGAAACAAGATGGCTACGTTAGATGGCGCTGACTATGTGTTTAGCGCATCCCAACAACTAAAATGGCGGTGATCGCGTGGTTTTGTGTGACGCAAAAACTTTTTGCGAAGGGAAAATATACCCGCACAATAACACTACACTCACTATTGTTGTTTACTCGCGTCTCGCGTATTTCGGTACCACTGTTGGGCAGCCACTTTATAACGTAATTGGTTATAAATCGAGGGATTGTGTGGGAGGTTCTGGCCGATTGTAATAACGCGAGCAAGTAACAAATTCTATATTCAACACACGCACATAATATATATATATATATATATATATATAAATATATATATATATATATATATATATATATATATATATATATATATATATGTATATATATATATATATATATATATATATATATACATATGTATATATATATATATATATATATATATATATATATATATATATAAATATATGTATATATATATATATATATATATATATATATATATATATATATATATATATATAGACTACATACGAACAAAACACATTTATGTACAAAGACTTAACATTAAACAAAGATATATTTGATGGCGGGCGCGTCTTGTTCCGTTGGTAGCCGCGATCAGACTGATCCGCACCCACGCCTGCAGCAGGATGCTTTCCTCGTGGGCAGAAAGCCACTATCGCCCTCTCCAAGGGTAGCGCGGTCATTTCGAAATCTTACAATATTCCTAACTACATCAATGTGATTTTATTTATTTATTTTATATTAATTTGTTCAGGCAACAGCCCATACAAATGAGCTGACAACAATTGTTTTCAAAACAACAAAGTAATATATATATATATATATATATATATATATATATATATATATATATATATATAAATTTGTAATCTTAAATATCAAGCTACGGTAAATAAGAAGACTAAACAATCTAATATATTATTTACATATACACGGTTGCAGAAACGCTAATCAAATTTAATCATTTGTTAAGAAACCGTTAACGGCTAATCAAATTTTTAATTAACATTAACAAGCCGTCAACGGACAATCAATCGTTAATCAAATTGTAACAAACATCAAAGTTAATCAACCGTTAACGGGTTATTAACTATATATTAGGTTGCACAAACAACAATCATGATTTAATTAACCATTAACAAATAATTATTTTTAATTGAAGCTAGTACGTCAATTACTGAAAAATCAATTTGACATTTGAATTTCCAATTAAATTATAGGCGTGTTATTCTGTATTTATTTGAATAAAAAATTAAATTAATATAATATTCTTTATTGTATATCAAATTTGGTAACATATAACAAAGGTGAGTGGTTGGTAAAACAATTACTATTTTTAAAAAATCTGATGTGGCCAGAACATTACCTTCGTCAGATCCAGGCACCGGACAGCTAAATGAATGTGCCAAAACACTATCATAGTTCCAGGAAGCAAACTGTAGAGGCGCGACAGTGCTTAAATTTTAAGAAAATGGATTAAGTCACATTTGAGTTAAAAACATTTGGCAATATTTTAAATTGTAAAGTCATATAAGTCATCACACATGTCATTGAACGTACGCTTTAACATCTTTAATTATTTGGTAATTCAATTTGTAACAGTTTATGGTTTTAGTTATAGTGCCAGTAGTGATTTATTTCGCGATTTCTCAAGTTTTAAAGTGTATTAACTGTGTTGATTTTTTGACGTAATATAGAATTGAAATTCAATAAGCTGATGAACATTCGTTGTGTTGTTTGATATAAAGTACAGTGCAAAAAAGCAGATAGACGTTTACTTTTATATTTAATGATGAAATGTCGCCCCATTTCCAATACCCTTTTATCTTATATATAAACAAATATTAAAATAGAAGTGTATGTCTACGCGACAAGTAATTTTAAATTTATTTAGAAATGAGTTTATAGTTATTGTTTTGTGATTATTTAAAATATACGAGTATGTATGTACCTATATTCAATTTTCTTATTATATGTATTTATTTTAAAAATTCAAAATATCAATTTATCTATACATGACATGTCTCCTATGTCACAAACTACCAAGCCGTCTAAACCATCGCAGTGTGCGTTAGTTCATGGAAGCAATCTGTAGATGTCACTATTTTGTATTTCGAAAAATACATTGACTGTCCTATCTGTAGTTGAGGTGATCTGTGGTCAGATCTATGTATTTTGTACAAATTTCATACGGAAAGTTCATTGCTAAATTAAATATTCTATTTCTTGTACATTACCTTCCGGCAGTTGCATGTATTTTATGCAAATTTCATACAGAAAATTATTATTTTGTGACGTTTTCTATATACAGTGTAATGTATCTGCAGAAATAAAAGATTTATTATTATTATTATTTCTTGTACATTACCTTAAAGCAGTTGTATGTATTTTATACAAATTCCATACAGAAAGCAAAAGATCCTATACCTATTTCCAGTAAAATTATAAGACAAACACACTATGTCAATTTCACTTGACACTGACATCTTTCAATCAAAATTTTCTTAATATAGTAGCTGTTTCCACAGCTATGACTACTTTATGAAATTTAATTTCTTTATATTTTATTAACTCTATATCCATTTAATATTAGGTATAAAATTCAATCAAATCGTATAGAAAATATAATATTCTTTATCATTTATAATAACATTAAATGTGAAAAAATTATATTTAACATAGTTTTTTCAAGAAAAACTGTTAAAATCTTCAAATGAGGGTGCTTCCGGTTGTCCAATTCTAACCAAAATCTAATCAGCTCTTCGCATGGATGTAACGAAAAGAAATACGAAAGAATTATAATTTTTAGAATTGTAGTATGGAAGTTATCGTAGACGAAAATTTTGTTACACACACACACACACACACACACACACACACACACACACACACACACACACACACGGACACACATACATACACACACACACACACACACACACACACACACACACACACACACACACACACACACACACACACACATACAGACATCATCGTAAAAAGAGTAAAATCGTATTCTAGGGACCCTAAAACGTGCTTATTCATCAAAAACTCACCACCGAATTTTTTGACCAAAGACAATACCTTCCTTACCTAAAGGTGACGGAAGGTAAAAAGGTACATACATATATACAGTTTTTACAAATGATTACAAAAATTGATACAAACAATGTGAGTTCATGCATTTATTTATTTATTTATTTATTTATTTATTTATAAGTACCCGATAGGAACAAAGTTCCCAATTAAGGGGTACTACAAAATAATACATTTACATATTATCAGTACAATAAATTGTGCAAAGAAAAATTACTATAAGCATAGGTTATAAATTAATACAATGAGAAATATGTCATCAATTTCTTCTTAAATAATAATAAACAATCAAAAAAAAAAGTCAATATCATCACAATTAGTGTATAAAACATTAAATGCAGAACATGAACGCCTTAACGGACTTTTTAATTCGTAATTTGTCCTAGCTGTTGATATGGAAAACAATATTTTTTGGCGAGGATGATTTGTTCTGGGTACATGAAAATTTAACAATGCAAGTAGATTGGAATCCATTATAACATTATTAATTAATTTGTAAATAAACAATAGAGATTGCACAGTGGGTCGATTCTCAAGAGATAGCATATTAAGACTTATCAATGCAGTGTTGTAGTGAAAATCATTTTGAGAACCAAAATGACCCTTATACCAACAATATCTTGCAAATTTTCGCAGAATAATTTCAATAGCTCTTATAGAATTTTGATACAATGGATTCCAAATCAGGAAACAATATTCTAATTTGGCACGAACAAAACAATTGAAAAGGGATTTAAGAGTGGTAATGCTATGAAAATCTCGTGAATTTCTCACAATAAATCCAAGATTTCTGTAACTACAAGTAACTAAGTTGTTAACGTGAAATGAAAAATCAAACTTAGGATCAAATAATACTCCCAAATCCCTTTTAGTGCTAACTCTACACAAATTGATATGGTTCATTCTATACTCATATAAAATATAATTATTTTGTTTCGTTGAAAACGACATGACCTCACATTTCTTTACATTAAACGACAGTTCAGATTCAAATGACCAAGCCATAATATTATTAATGTCACATTGTAATTCAAGGCAATCATTGACAGTGTTAACAATTTTGTAAAGTTTCATATCATCAGCATAAAGAAGGCATTTTGAGTTTTTAATTCGTCCTACTATGTCGTCTATAAATAGGTTAAATAACAAAGGGCCAAGATTAGATCCTTGAGAAACTCCCGATGTAGCAATAAACGGTTGTGAAGTGAATCCATTGTAATAAACGTGTAAATTACGATTATTCAAGTAAGATGAAAGTAGTGAAGCTAAGTTTAAGGAAAAATTAAAATTATTTACTAGTTTCTGAATGAGAATTTGATGGTCAACTTTATCAAACGCCTTAGCAAAATCTGTGTAGATAACATCCACTTGCAAATTATCATATAGAGCATTTAGTGAGTATTCGGTGAAATTAGCTAAGTTTGTCGCAGTTGATTTACCACTTATGAAACCATGCTGTGAATCTGATATTTGTTTATGTACAGTGTTATATATTTGATTGTATATTATTTTTTCAAGAATTTTTGAGATGTTGGATAATATAGCTATGGGACGATAGTTACAAATGTTACGTTTGTCACCGGACTTGTGAACTGGCGTAATATAAGTAGTCTTTAATGACGAAGGAAAGGTGTGAGTAGAAAGGGATAGATTGAAGAGAATATGAAATGGTTTTACAAATATATCACGACATCCTTTAATTATATATGCCGGGAAGTTGTCTGGTCCAGGATTAGTGGATGGTTTTAATTTATTAATCGACTCAATAATTTGTAGTTCAGTTATGGATTCTAATGATACCAATTCAGATGGCAAATTGAAAGTGATAGGATTTACTGTAGTGGAAAAAGATGAAGTCGGCACGTACACAGATGAAAAATAATCAGCAAAACCTTGAACAATTTCGGAAGTAGTGTTAAGCGATTGAGTATTTAAGTTCATTTGGCTGGGAATTCGACCTGTTTGTTTCTTGTTATTCAAGTAGGACCACAGTTTTCTAGGATCATTGACCAAATTATTCTCTAAGGACACAAGATATTCTTTATGAGCTATTTTCATATCTTTTTTTATTCTAGAGCGCAAGCTACTAAAATAATCGTAATATTTTTTATCCTTAGTTTTTTTATATAGTTCATGATATTTGGTTTTCAATTTTATATTTTTGATAATGTTTTTCGAAAACCATGGGGGATACTTCAATATTTTTCTAGAGGTTGTAGGAATGCATATATCAAATATGTGGTACAATATTTCATAAAATTTCTTAAATGCATCCTCAACGTTGTTGAAATTTGACAGAATACTCCAATCAAATGTACCCAGCAGACTATATAACAATGCGTAATCCGCTTTTCTAAAATTGTATGAGATCTTCTGATCACTGTTCATTGTTGCCTCGTGTACTATAGGTGTATCAGGAATAATAGATATATTTAAAGCTGGATGATAATTATCTTCAAGGACAAGAATCATGTGTAATATTGCAGTCCAAATTGGAAAGAACTATATCTAAAATTCTATTATTAGAATTGACAATATGATTATATTGTGATGCTTGGAGATAATTGGAAAAGTTTAAAAAAGATGAAATAATGTTATTAGTGTAAGAATTAAAGTAGTAATCCGATAACTGACTAATGTTAAAATCACCGATAATCAAAAAATCACTGTACATAATATCAGGAATTGATTCTATGGATTCATAAATGTAATCTTGCTGATCAATAGAAATAGGTGGAGGCGAGTAAACTACCACAACATATAAAAATTTAACAAGTGATAGTTGAATTTTAACACAGATAATATCTGCTAAAGAGTTATTGTGAAGATGCATATTTACAATAGAAGTATGAAATTTAGAATGAATAGCGCATAATACGCCACCACCACAGCATTTTCCTCCTTTGGTTATATTTCTATCCTTTCTATAAACAACATAGTCGGTACCAAACACTTCAGAATCATAAACTGATTGTTGAGGCCAAGTTTCAGTTAAGGCAATTATATCAAAATTAGAAGATGATACATTATTATAGAAATCATTAAGCTTGGTATTTAAACCCCTAACATTTTGATAATATATTAACATATGTAAGATGAATAAAGTTAAAATATAACGCAAACAATATAATTTATAATTTTTCAACACTCAAATATTGTACTATCAAAACAAAAATAAGCACAAAAACAAATACAAAATATTCAGAGCCAACCCTGTGCGAAAGCAAAGTTCATTTGTGCGTGCTAAACTTAACGGACAATATTCTGCAAAAATTATAATATCAATTAGCAAAGACAATAGTTTTTACAAGAAACAGAGATTTATAGTGAGAGTTCGTTGAACTGTTTCATTGAGTAAATTTTTACTACCTCTACTTGTTTTAATATATATATATATATATATATATATATATATATATATATATATATATATATATATATATATAACACCATCACTGGTCCAAGTGTTTTTTAAACCGAACTTCTGTTTAGCAGCATTTAGTACATCAACGGTGCGTTCCACTTGTAAGCTTTGGCGCTGTAAGCGCTTAACAGTGTAACTTAGGTCGTTCCACTTGCTGGTTTTAGCGCCAACAAACGCATCCATGACGTCATTAAAACGTCATACCTGATGCAAACATTTGCTCACGCTGTCGAGATAGAGCAGCAAAAGCGTTCTGTGATTACTTGTGTCAACATGGCGACAACAAAAATAGAAGTGTCACTGCAAGATGCCGAAACTGGCATTATTTATAAAATTTTAGTTTCTGAAGAGGACGCAAAGCGTTTAGAAACAGGCAGGTTTTCTTATTTATTTTATATTATGTATTAATTTGCATTGTAATAATTTAGAGGTTAGAAATTGTTGATTTCTGGTAATTGCTGTTATTCATTAGTTTTTTTTTTATTTAATTTTCAGATTTAACTTTTGCGACTGAGAAGTTAATGGAGCAAATAAATCCAAATAAAGACGGTAAGTATATACAAATTTTAAATTTATAACCAGTGTTCTGTTTTTATCCTCTATTATTAGAAATTACTTGTGCAGAAGAGAAACAGGATAGTAATGCAAATATAAGTGATACTCGTAAGCATATAACAACAGCGAAATGTCATATTATTAAATTATGGTCATTCTCTTTCTTTAATTTAGAAAACATAGACGAAGCAGCTCAGGCATTCAAGTGGCCTCACGAAGCGATTATGCTTTTAATTGAAGAATATCATGTCCGGGAACCGGACTTTACGTCAGGAAAAATATCACAAAAAAAGGTGTGGGAAAATATATCGCAAGTTATGGTAAATCGGGGGTACCATGTTACCGGACCCCAATGTATGTCCAAATTCGCAGGACTTAAGAGAACTTATAAATCGGTTAAAGACCATAACAGTAAATCTGGAAATGGTCCCAGATCATGGCCGTATATGAGCGTAAGTTAATATTCATTTATACTACTAGGACGAGTATAAAAATTTAGTTCATTTTTAAGGCAATGGATGATTTGTTGTCCAAAAAACCGTATATGTCCCCATTGGCAACAGTATCTTCTTCAGGGAAGCGGTCGAGAACAGAGTCGGAGTGTAGCTCTTCTACAATAAGTAGTGATGAAGCCACTGCTACTACACCTAGTAAGTTATTAACTTAAAATGATGTTATCATACTCGTATATTAAATTCATCAAACAGAACTATTATACTATGAACGGTTTTCTTTTACATGCACAAAACATATAAATTTATTAGTGTAATAACGAATACAATTTGTTTTTTTACAGAAAAACCACGGACTTCAGTAACGAATCAGCTTCTACAATATAGAAGATGGGCAGAAGAAGCAAGTGAAAAACGCCATCAAGAAAACCTACTTCTGAAGCAAAGTTTATTAAAAACTTTAGATAAAGTAGTAGATTTGTTACAAAAGAAAGATTAGACTAAAATGGTCTATTTTATATAACTAATTCATAATACGACCATTACAGAGTTAATTTAATTTATAATATAAATCATAGTTTTTAATTAACTTTGCTTCAGCAGTATACATATAATATAGTTCTCATGGTCTTTACTTCGTCTCGACGTAATTGTATACAAGCTCAAGTATATTTCGAAACGAAGTATAGGCTATTAACATTTATAATTTGTTTGAGGAGACCTGAATGGTAAATTATTTAAATAAAAAAAAATATATTTCATGTGATTTGTTTATTATTTATTTTATACATTTCGAATCATTAAACTATTACAAATAGCATCTCGTTTAAGATGGCCTGCATTTCTATCTCTTCGTTGATTTACTACTGGTATGTTATATTCTATTGTGTCTAATTCAGCATTTGCAAATTCATCATTTTGTAATAAGCATATGTTGTGTAAAACACAGCATGCTATAATGAAATCTGGAATTAAATCCACACGACCCATATCAAGAATTGTAAGCAAACTTCGAAATCTGCCTTTAAGTAATGCAAATGCTCGTTCAATTGTAATCCTAGCCGACCCAAGACAAAAATTGTAATTTTTCTGTCTGTCTGTTAGATGTCCATTATCACGAAATGGAACCATTAAATGATTATGGATGGTATAAGCTGCATCTCCAATTAAATGAGTATCATTCGGAAATTTCTCGGGGTCTTCTAAATACTCATAAACTTCAGAAAGACGAAATACTCTTTGATCATGAACGGAACCAACGTGTCCAGCAAGACAGTGAGTAAATCGCCGTTCGTGATCACAAACAGCCTAAATAAAAATAAGCAATGTTAAAATTAATATCTAAGACAAATGGAAATGTGTTTATAAATTACCTGTAGTTGTATTGAATAGCGCCCTTTTCTATTAATGTAACACTCTGGATTTATATGCGGTGCTCTTATGTTGATGTGCGTACCATCAATTGCTCCAATTACGCGAGGAAAAGCACTTATCTCAGCAAATCCCATATAAATTTCTTCCACTCTAGTACCTACTGGCCAAGTAATGAATTGTGGAGCTAAATTTATAATAGCTTTTGTTACTTTTCTAACAGCACGCAATGCTGTCGCTTTTCCTACATTGAATTTTTCGCAAATGGAACTACAAATAACAAAATGAACACATACATGGTTAATTAGAAAGTTAGGTATACCGATATGAGTCTGGAGTAGCCATTTTCCATATCGCTATTAGGAACTGTTTCTCAGGCGATATTGTCTCATTACCAGATTTAGATCGTATTAGTGCAGGTCTAATATAATTTAAAATATAATTAAATGTTGATTTCCGCATTCTATAACATTATCACATGATTGTTTGCTTTTTTACTTAATTCAATTTAAACTTACCTAAAATGTGATTTAAATTGGTCATCGTTGTAGGAAGGTATAACTCTTTCTACATAATTTTCTAAACGTAAAATTCGCCTCTTTTTAAAATCGTTATCAAAACGTATAATATAATCTTCTAATAAATCATTATCAACATAATCATCACTATTATCATCATCATCAAATAATTCTAACATAAGTGATGCTGATGCAAAAATTACGCTAAGTACACCTTCATTTCTTGACATTATTTGTTTGGTTATAAAACACTTTTATGTTCAAATGGAACAGTATAAGCAGAAGCACTGTAAGCGTTTAAAAGTCAAGTGAAACGGTTGCAAAATGCGTTTATAAGCGTTAGCGCTAATACCGACAAAGCTACCAGATGGAACGCACTGCAAGTCTCTTCCTTGTTAGGTCTTCACGAATAACTATACCCGTAGACTTGAGTTTACGTTTATTTGAATAAACAACTGCCCGATCATTATAACGTGCAAATTTTACTATAATAGGACGGCACTTATCTTTTATTCGTTTCCCAAGACGATGGCTGCGGTCAATGGCGGACTGATCCAGTGCGATTCCCATCTTCTGCTGGAACAGCTGTACAACGGTAGTGTCGGTCATCTCACTATCGTGTTCAGGAAACCCAAATACACGGAGGCAGTTTCTTCTGCTGTACTGCTCTAGGCGGTCTACTTCCCCGGACAGTTCTTCTATTTTTTCATCTTTAGTCTTCAATATGCGTTGAAGACTATTCACTTCTTTCGATAGTTTGTCAATTTCTTCACGCACTATCGATGATATTTGTAAAGACACTGCCTCCACTATCTTATTTATAACCGCCTCCGAGATTAAGGTATCAAAATTGGGCACATCAGCTGTCATTGTACTGATCGCATTTTTTATATTTGCTCTTGACCTAGTGTCCATTTTGTGCACAACTTTTAGCGAACAAAAAATCAATAAATAGAAACTTATTTGAAAAAACGGTCGGTGTAGCACGCAACACAAACACGTCTACTCTGTACAGAGGTACATACTATACATATATATAGCCACTATCACCCAGCATGCACTATTCCTTGAGATATATTCTTAAACAATACCTACAGGCCCTAAATTATAGAACAAACATGCTGTTACGGAAAATTAGAATCCTGATCCTGACCACCTACAAACTTTATTACTATGTACTTAACCTAGTAAATCAAAATCAAATATGTATAAATAAATAAAAAATTCGGATTTAGTAAGATAAATCTAACTGATTGTAATGAAATCAAATAATTTAATACTTACGTAAGTTTAAATACGAGTAATACTTGTGATTATATATTACCTGACTGGTTGTAATCTATCATTGAAGTAAATTTTCCCACTATAATTTCTAATTTTCTCTACACGTTGTAGGTAATAAAGGCGCGATACTTGATATTTAAAATGGAATCTGACTTGTCAGATCTTTCCGATATTGAAGAACTCCCACGCAGACTACGGCCACGTAGAATACGAATGTTGCGGGAAAGAGGAAATCCCTAAGAAAACTTTGACAATCATGACTTTAAGTTTAGGTACAAATTAACAAAAACTACAGTTAATAATTTAATACATTTATTTGGTGCAAGAATTCAACCATTAACTGGTAGAAACAAATCGATTGATTCTAGAACACAAATTTTAATCTGCTTACGCTTTTATGCCACGGGAACATTTCAAAATGTGATAGGCGACCACATACATGTAAACAAATCGACTATATGTCGCATTATAAAAAGAGTGACCCGACAAATCTCTGGATTATCCAGGGCATATATAAGAATGTCATCTTCTGAAGCTGAACGTACACGTGTGAAAGCTGGCTTCTATAACATAGCTGATTTTCCTCGAGTTGTAGAAGCCGTGGACTGTACCCATGTAAAAATACAGTCTCCCGGTGGCAATAGAGTGGAGTTATTCCGTAATCGGAAACATTACTTCAGCATCAACGTTCAGGCAATTTGTGATGCTGATCTAAATTTGCTGCATGTAATCGCTCGATGGCCAGGATCAATGCATGACAGTACCATCTCCAATGATTCACCTCTTGCCGCTGAATTTGAAATGGGACTGTATGGAAATAGTTTTTTGCTGGGTGATAGTGGCTATATTGCAAAAATTATTTGCAGACCCCACTATTACATCCTACAGGGCCAAGTGAAGAAGCATATAATCGAGCTTACATTACCTCTAGAAATTCTATTGAGCGTTTTTTGGAGTGCTGAAAAGAAGGTTTCCATGTCTGCAGTCTGGTCTTCGGCTTAAATTGGAAAGTATTCCAGAAGTTATTGTTGCTTATGGGGTATTACATAACATCTGCAAACAACAAAATGATTTATTCAATGATGAAGACGAACAACAAAGATATGGAAATGACGGGATTGAGCGGGAAATTATTGTTGAAAATAACAATAATAATCCAAATTATGCAGCGAGGAACGCTTTAATAGCCACAATTTTTAACAGATAGAATTATAATAAAATAAAACAACTCCATTTTACTGCCTTAATTTTTTTATTTATAATTTTAATTTCTGCACAGTTAAACTGTAGATTATTTTTTGGGCTTTGCCTTCATTAACTGCATTTATATATTTTTGTTTAAAATATAATTTCCTGTACTCTTCTGCAGAGTATCGTTTTGTTTGTTTTGCTTTCTTTCTTACGGTCCTTAAGTCGGGTTTAGGGTTAGGATTAGGCTCAGGATCAGGGTTGGGCTCAGCTTCCGGGTTAGGCTCAGGGTCAGTGACAAGTATCGGTTCTGGATGAGGTTCAGATTCGGGTTCAATGTATAATATTTCCACTGAAGCTCCTTCACCTATTAATAATGAAAATTATACGAAAAAATTACAAATTATACATGGTAATGCTCGTAAAAGAAAAGTTGATTGTTGTCATCAATGGCGTGAGTTATTCATGTTTCCACATTTAAATCATTACATTTTTTACCTCTCGCTAAGAGAGGTATTGTATTCATGCTAAAAATCGCATATCCAGATTTTAGTGAATAAGCACGTTTTAAGGTCCCTAGAATCCGATTATAACATTTTTACGATGATGTCCGTATGTGTGTGTGGATGTGTGTGTGGATGTTGGATTCACTATATCTCAAATACTATAAGACTTAAGACATTTTTAACTACGGATTCCTCAATCTAGCAATAATGGGAAGAGTCCAGTCACTTTTGGTAACAATTGGACAACCGGAAGTAGTAGTTACAAGAAAAAAATCATCTAAATATTATTTATCGAAAATTTATGTAAATACTTATATTAAAGAACGTTAAATTCTTTATTCGATAAATATAAATTCATTATTATATCTTCTATAGATTTAGAGATAAAGAAAGGCATATAAAATAATTTGATGTAAAAAATCTCAGATCAAACTACTACAAGGCAAGAAATTCAAATGTTTGTAATTGTCACATAAATGTCACTGTCAAAAATATTTGTATGCCTCTGTCAAAAATATTTGTACATTATTATCAAGATTATGAAAATAAAAAAGTCAACGCAAAAGAATATATGTAAAAAAGAATATAAAAGGAATTTGCGAAAAAATGAGGAATATAAAGAAAAAGAAAGTAGAAAAAGAAAATTTCAGGATATTGAATATAAAGAAAATGTATGTATTGTACATAATTTATTTTAAAATATCCCATAGATTTGGCAAATATATGTGAGAATTATTTTGTAGTGAGACATGAATATATGTATTTGTATTTAAATAGTATATTATGTGGCAAGTGTGTGAAGCTGAAGTTTTTACATAAGGCGAGTGTTGCAAACCACCCGAATGTAAAATAGGCTTCACACACGTGTTACATACTATACTTTTTCTACGACCTTGCAATAAAATATATTTTTTTCTTCACATTGTCATTCTTTTAACGTAAAGCCTCTGCATTATCGACTTGTGTAACCATGTTTAACAACAATACGGGGGTTTAACAGCTTTGTTTTATTAAAGCACAAGTCATTTTGTAATATTTAAAATAATGAAAAGGTAATATAATAATTTTATATTTTGTAATTGCTATAACCTGTAAAATCATAAAATTTGTATTAGATTGCTTAGAAATTTTTTATTTATTGCTTTTGAATGCTTATTGGACTTAGATTTATATTTAACACAAAGTTGTAAATTTAGAATTACAAATTTTATTTTATTTATATAAATTAATTACACATTTCTCATTAAGTTGTTATTTCTTCGGACCATTTACCATCACATGATTTACGTATATATACCGATATTCATTGTGTGTGTTTAAACTGAATTATTTACTTCACGCACAGTGTGCGTGAAGTGTGAGTTCACGCACAGTGTTCAAAAAATCAAACTTCACACATGAAAATCAATACGTGAAGTACCCACTTCACGCATGGGAGTAGAAAAAATATTTTTCGTTTTATGCGTACAACCAGGTAAAATATCTGGTGAGAGGTTATATGTTGGCCACATCAGATTTTTGTATTTTGATGTATATGCTTTACTGAGTAGTATAATTAGTAATTACAAAAATATTCAGCAGCGTTATCACTTGAATTTTGCAGGGGTTGAACTTGACCTTGAAGTTCCGCCAACAATAACTCATTTTCACTATTCAAAAAACTGGTGCTTCTTCCTCCCCCAGTTTTTAAAATATCATGCTTCAAATTAAATTTCATTTTTTTATTTACATTAGAAAAATAAAATATTTTAATAAAAATACCTTGAAATTATGTGCTGCTCTTTTTGCAGCTTTAATTTTGTCTCTGTACTCTATTTGCTAAGAAATAAATACTAATATTATTAATTTATCAGATTTGAAATATGAAAGCATACATGATCTTCAGCTACGCCTTTTCTTACTTCTCTCTTAAAGTCCTTATATAGAACACGCAGCTGTTTAGTAGATCGCTGCCCCGATTCAGCTGAACTATTAAATAAAGTCGCTATGTTTTCCCAAGCTTTATATTTCTTTTCTATAATGTACCTTTGGGACATTTATTTTCAATTATGGCCTTGTTCCTGGGAAATTGGGAAAATGCGGTATTATGGAGGGATAAAATTAGGAATAAAATGCACCTGGTATATATTATTATTATAGTAGTAACCTTTGAGAAAGTAATAAATACTAAATTTACCTACTTCGGTCAATGTTTAAAAGATTCTTTCGCAAAATTTTATTATCAATACAATAAACTATGAAGTATAGTATTTTACTAAATACTTAGAACAATATAAACTTTAGTATTCCATCAAAGAATCGCTTTGTTGTCTGTAAGACAATTTTCTAATAAAAATGTGTATTTCACATTTTATTCATCTATCATTTTTCCAGAAAATTAATATGTTATTAATATTTATTTAGGTTAAATTTTAATAAGAATATTTTGAAATGTTTTATACACGATAATATAAATCAAACTTGATGTAAAACTTTTCGAATTTGCAAGAATAAATTGAAGAATAGTTTTTGTACCAGAAAAATTTCACACAATCTTAATTATATTAATTAAAACAGTACTTACTGCTCAACAAGAGACATCAGGGTTTTCATCTCCCGCTCGGAATAGGTTTTCCTTTTATTTTCCATTCTCTGAAACATTGTTATACAGAATTCTTGTGGAATTAGGCGGGCGACAAAGACAAACACATTACAAACGATCAACTGGTAATCTGACCGCCTTTTTCATTGTTATTATCTCATTTTAATATAGACGCATGCTCGTTATACCATTTTTCGTTCAGATTCACACAGCTTCGTCGTCTAATTATTTGTAAAATACTTACATCTACACGACGTTCTGTTTCGCAGTGAAAACTGTTAAATCAGCTGTTTATTTGGCGGTATCACGTGAACACAGCGCGGTGTTGCCATCTATTACCACTAATCAACGGCTCATCACATGATGGAAGTTTAATAAGAGATTGATTTGTTTTGTGCAACCGGATTTGAATTTGATGAACAACAATATTTGATGAACAGTTAACTGATTACTGATTTGATTAGCGTTTCTGCAACCGGGCAATACCTAATAAGGAAAGTTTACTTAAATAATTTAGTATATGAGTAGAAAATTACATACATTATAAGATATAACAAAATAATATTATACATACATAATATATACCTGTAATAGGATATTTAAAAGGATAGAATGGTTTTATATGATTAAAAATATACATAACTTCCAATCTTACGCCCTCATTTTCCTACAGTACAAGATATTGCCTAAAGCGAAAGAGAAAACTGCGCTAAAAAAGAAGATCGTGCTAGCAGGTTCAAGTGGAAGTGAACTTTTAATTAAACTAGAATTATTCATTCATTCACATGAAATTGTGAAGTGG
Organism: Harpalus rubripes; assembly: GCA_963082715.1. Classification (NCBI taxonomy): domain Eukaryota; kingdom Metazoa; phylum Arthropoda; class Insecta; order Coleoptera; family Carabidae; genus Harpalus; species Harpalus rubripes. Next base: position 32,275,760 of record OY720457.1, read on the forward strand.
AAGATATTGTTTATATTCTCTATTGACATCGTGCCAAGAAGTTGATAGAAATCTGTTTCCTTTAAATGTTGTATCTACCTGGGGAGTCCCCGGTCACTCTGCCATTTAAGTTAATTAAGCCTAGATATTCCATTTTTTCAACTAATTTGACACCTCTGGGGTTCACTGAATCGTGGAGCGAAGTTCTGGAGCTGTGTACGTTGTGTGAAATAAAAATATCTTCATCTAGTTGATTTAATTGTACAATATGTGCATTAAAATCTCCTTTATTTATTGAATGTGATAAAGTGGGGCCTGACAATACATTGGGGAATGGAGCTCGTGACGACGATGGTGTCATATTGGTGCCTGTGGTTGGTTGGTGTGCTGAAAAAGGTTCTGCGCCTTTTGTGAGTTGATATTTCTGGAAGGGGGTAGAGTATCACTACCTGCAGGCTTCTTTGCATGTGAAGTTTTGCTCGGCGTGTCCTCCGAGGGTGATCTGGGTCTTTTTGCGCCGTTTTTGTCTTCTATGATGTGCAGCTTGTTGTTTACAATTTTGACAAATTTACCTTCATGTCTTTTGATTTTTACTTGTTGCAATAAATCTTTCCTGATCGCCCAGTCATTTGGCGATAGGTCTTCATTAATAAAAATATTTGTACCTTTTAGCATTGCTCTATTCGCTAATAACTTGTTTTTAATATTAATTGATATTAGGGATACGAATATTGGACGTATTTTTGGTGGAGACGGACGGCCAAGGCGATAAATTTCTTCAACGTCTGTAACAGCTATTGGAAGCTTAAGCATCTCATTGAAGAGCTAATTTTTTCCAGCAGTTTTGATTTATTTTTTTCAGTTTCCGTCATGCCGTGTAGTATGACATTTCTTCTTCTGACTGTTTTTTGTAGTTGATTGATTATATGATTTTGGGACTTTATCTTCTCATGTAATATTTGATTATTATCACTGTTAGTTTGTATTGCACATTGAAATCTTGTAACTTTGTCGTTGATTTCATCAAGTAGTTGCATTTTAGATAACATCTTGTCCATTTTATCTGATAATGAATTTTTTTCATCCATGTGTTTGAGCTGGGCCTGCGCACTCAGTGGGTAATTACTGACTTTTGGTTTAGTTATCTGTGCATCTACTTTCGCGCTAGTATCGACAAACTTTGAATTAAATTTCCCCCGCCATTTCTTAAAAATTTGAAGGTGCGAATTGTGCAAATGGTGCAAATGCCAAACGAAAAGTGCGATATTGGAAATTAATACTTTAGTGTCATTCACTGTGTTAACATTGTTTCAATGTGTTTTATGTTCTTCTTTAGTATTATTTGTGCTCAAATCGATGTTGCGTTCCGTTTTGTGACAAACTGGATCGAGTTATTAATAGACATCCAGTTTTTAATGCTTGGTTAGAACGCATTTCTTTGAAGAAATTGAAAATATGGACCCGAAGGATACTGCCATACTGTGTGATAAATATTTCTCGGTAGAAAGCAAAATACCAGGGACTAAGAATTTGAAAGTGTACTCAGTCTGTTTTTAACAGGTATGTTATTTTTCTTTCATGTGAATTTCTTTATTATTAGTTTCATATTTTATGTTTAAGGTGGTCCACATTAGTATTGCTTTCTTTTTCCTAGTACTAATGAAGAGCGTATTAATGCAGCAACTGCAGGTAAATTAATAATCAAAAGTTTAATTTTTCACAGGAAGCTTAATCTTTTAATTATTTATAGAAATGTCCACACAAATTGTTTATATTGCCAGCAGCGAACGCAGTAAAATTGATTATGAGGAAAACTCTACAGGTATTATTTATGTTTAATATAAATGTACTTTTGCATTAATATGTATGATTAGTTATTTTCATTGTTGTAATCAAACTTTCTTTATTGTAATGAAGCATTTTCTTTGTTGCAATCAAGTCATTGCATAACAAATTTAAGTGAAAATTCAAGTTTAACAATCTGTTTTAGCGCATCCATTTATGTGAAATAGTTTTAAACATTTCATCGAAATAATTGAGATTTATCTTACAATATTGCAGATTTGAATAATTGTATGACTACCTCTCCAGAGTTTGCGTTTCTCAGTAGAGAAGAGACTAATTCATCATGTGAGTTTTTCGGCATTATGCTTCATCACCGGAGTAAATGAGGAAACATAACAAGAAGAAATAAATGTGGGCCCATCTCTAAATTTACTGGCAACATCTTCCTCATTTATAGGAAATGAAACTAGTAAATATGTTGAAGGATTCATTGCAAATTTTTTTTAAACCAAATGTAAAAACTGCAAAGAAGAGGTTTTAGATATGACTAGTACCAGTAATTTAATTGTCGAGAATTTCGCAGTAGTACATTTAATCGTCCAAGTGACAAATTTTATGATTTTATAAAAGCTATGACATATTTTGTATTATATTATTCATAATGCTTGTCATAAACAAAATATTTTAATAAGTATGCAGTACATGATTTATATACTTCCATTTTATACAGTATACTGTAGCAAATTAAACTTTTAATGTTTGTTTTTATAAAAGATATTAATAAAATATTAACAGAGCGATTAAGAATAAAAACATCACGAGACAATTAAAATATTATAAATAAGGCAATTTGTATATAAAAAGCATGTGTGTAACTCATAAACAAAATAATACAATTTTCGATTTCAATGGACCTTTCCAATTTAAGGGCTATCTCTTTCTATCGCTGCAAATAGTAAGAAAATGGCGCGAACAACTGCCAGTTGGGCTGTCAAACGAAACGTCAAAAATATTGCAGTCATTAAAATACCTGTATTCTCAGTGAAAATTTGCATCGTTAGACATTTTGCCTTCAATAAAAGCTTTTGTAACTTATTTCGATAAGATAAGTTATCTTACATTTTACGTCTAATTTTTTTAGAATCAAACGTCATAGATCTCAGTTGTTCTTACTATGCGCAGATCTCCATT
>OY720457.1:32283714-32379657 GCA_963082715.1 Harpalus rubripes
GTCGGAAAATAACAAATTCTAGGGAAATTTCCAAATCTTAAAGAGATCATTTTAAAATACTATTTGTATTTCATGAATTATATTACATCATAATATAAGCAAAATACGTGTTTTCATAATTTATTTCAATTTAATTAAGTTTATTTCAATACATTACATTTTACACAATAAGTTACCATCCCAAATATTACTTGTCACGAACACACTTACCTGGAGTGTACAAGTCACGTAGGCATACTGATATAACAATCTTTAGCGCCATCTTTTGTTATTCTGGGAACTATTTGAACGTGACAATTTTCGAAATTAAGTCAATATTCTGCTACAATACTAGTACTTATTATAATTATGACCCTATACTGAGAATATAACTATTATGTATTTTGCGTTTCTCTACTCTAATGTGTATATGTAGTTTTTAATAATGTCCTAATATATTTTAATTTTCACCCAGATTGAGAACTGACATTACCGATAGAGGCAGCACTATCGCGTCACCAGCTTATGTCGAAAGAGTATCGTAGTGAGTTTGACATGTAAACGTAAATATAAACAAAACGAAATGAAACTGAGTATACTTGAACATTTTCGTTAGCTCCCGGTGCATAATAGAAGGTAATAAATGTATGGAGACCAATGTTTCACAGTTTAAATATGTTTTTTTCTCAATTTATAGGTGAAAGGGTTATGAATGCTCACCATGTAATTATGTGTAGAATTCAGAATAAAACAGGCCTGGGATACAAAATATTCGCATTAGTTCTGCAAACAAGCGCACTGAATGCCAAGCCGCATGAAGTTTACATCTGGTTTGAAGAAAAAGTGGGAAATTATTTAAAAATTTTGGATACAAAATGTTCTCGCAAAGCCGGGCATAGTAAATCTTGCAAGCATATCTCTGGTGTACTTTTTTCTGCAGCAGGTTGTATAGAACGTAGTTGTCAAATATTTTATTAAACAATTGACATGATTAAGGTAATATGGCTGTAGTTTTAATTGTTCTGCATGTGAAGCATATATGCTCTGTTTTTGTTTATTGTAAAAGCAAGGTTATGGGTGAATTACAACATTGCTTTTATTATAAATTAGAAATGGAGATGGCCACCGAAACCATGTTTTATTTGAAAGGTTTGCACGTGTCTGTCTTTTGTTAATTTGTTAACAGGGACGACGTAGATCAGCTAGATTTTTTGTCAAGTACGGATGTACAATGCTGGTGGTCAAAAAAGAAAGACACGGCAAAGAAACTTTATGCACCAGAGCCTCTAAAAGAATTTTCCTGTATTAAGAAAAAGACCAAAGTCAAAATTAATTTGGATAATATTGGTAATATACAAGTATAGCTAATTTAAAATATAACAAATATTTACACCTAAATTGCAGATGTCGCCACATTGCTGTGTAATGCTGCGCCAAATTCTGAATTGGCTTTACATCGTAGAGGAAGACACAGCCCCTTTTCATGTAGCGAAATGAATTCAATTACTGTAGATGTTGAAATCATTAACAAAATTTTCCTTAATGTAGGAAAAAATTAAGATACCCGAATGTTGCACAAAAGTTTATAATAATTTATTTTCTACGGATTCGCCGGAAAAAACTTGCATAGATTCTCTAAAAAATAAAACGCAATGGTACAAACAAAGACAATTTAGAGTAACTGGGACAAAAATCTATGATATTTTCACATATTCTTCAAATTCAAACCCAAATTGGGAAAATAAAATCACTAATATGTTTTGGCCAAAAGGTTTCTCAAATAAATACACTCAGTACGGACTTCAGAAAGAACCAAAGGCACGAAAAAAATATGCAGAGACAACAGGTTTTCATGTAATTGAATGTGGTTTAATTACTCATCCCGTTGAAAAATGGGTATATTCGTCCTTTGACGATTCTATTTACAAAGTAGAGGTGGCTTTTGATAAAAAATTCACATATAATATGTTAAATTGTGTAAAACATATTTATTTTGAAAAAATGGTACATGTTATCTGTTGTAAATAAAAAAAAATACAAATTTTTATATATATTTGAATTTTATTAATATTGAAAACCATTTATTCCAATAATAGGTGCATTTATTCCAATAATAGGTGCACTTAAATTTACAATTCCACAGACTACTATAAAATATCGTCATAATATTGAGCTAGATTCCAGGGGAGTTTATTTTTCAATATTTTAAATATTTTTATCCGGGCATTGCTTCTTTTAATATGAACACGAGCAGCAGCTATAAATTTATTTTCTGTAGCTTCTTCTCTGGTGAATTGTTTGTTGTGTAAAAAAGGTGGTCGGATTAATTTTATTTTATGTAAACTTAGAAGATTGTCAATCATAAACCCTTTATCTGTCATAATTGCATCTCCCGGTAAAAGATGTTCTATGACAGATGATTCTTCAAAAATTACCTTATTACTTGTTCTTCCACCATATATGTTGCTAACAAATATGATCATACCCGAAGGTGAAACTCCAGTCATTACTTTTACAATATGCATCGATTTATAATGTGAATATGTTTTGATTTCGTAACATAAACACGATGGCTTTTGAACTGGAATTAAATGATAAACGTGAAAACCAAGTAAGACATAACTGCGTCTGTGAACTACAAACAATCCTCTCAAAGGCTAACTTCATCTGGGTTTGGGATAAACAGAGTGAAATCCTCTATGAAGAAGATACCAGACGAATTAAAACTCCAACTACAATCCCATTTGCCAAAATTACACAACTTGTTTTTATTATCTGTCCTTAAATATTCCCTTCTACATCCTAAAACTCTACAGCGAAATGAGAACAATACACAGGAAAACGTTCTATCATTTGCAAGACGGATACCGACACACTTTTGATGAAGATGAGTCATGCAGCATTTGCAATCTTCACGAAGAAGATAGTTTAAACCACTTCCTCTTTAAATGCCCTATTTTTGATCCCATACGATCCAAATATCTAACGCAACATATGCTGACTTCTGCAGAAAACGCCATGAAAGATCTACTAGCTGTCCCAAATGTGAAGAAATTGGCGGATATTGCCAATTATGTTAAATCTGCTTTAAAACTTAGAGCTTGGTGGGCAGTATGAATAGGTAGTTTGAAGGCAATTTAGGGTGGGCAGTTTGGGTAGGCAGATTCAGTGGACAGTTTTGGTGGGCATGCTGCGTGAGCAGTTTGGTTGAGCATGTAGCTGGGGCTGTTTGGGTGGCCAGGTTGCAGGGGCAAGCGAGAAAAAAAATGGTTTTACATTGTGCGTAGACGGGTTGGATGCACGTAAAGACTATTATAAAATACTGTCGGCGGAGCCCTAGGGGAATCTCGGCGTAGCCGAGTTTTCGCTAGTCATATATACTAAAAATCCAGGCCCCCAAAATTCATCATGACGATCGGGAAATTTTTCAACAAAGCTACAACTAAAACGGTTTCAGCGATTTTCATGAAATTTGCTTTAAATAGTAGAGAATAAATCAAGTTAGTGCCTTTTATATGTCTCTTATTTTTACTTTTTATAGTTTTTGTGTAAAAAATTATTAACTGGTCAAAATACTTACATTAAAACAGTGGATCCAAGTGCTCCGTATTGATGTCAAATGTACAAAATCAGAGAATACAGGCTAATTATTTGAATTGAGTAGGCGTGAAAATTTTTAAGAAGACAGTCTAATACAGTTATGTGTCATGTTGAATCCATTTTAAATGCTTAAAATTTATTGTATTTGATTAATTTAAATAAAAATTACTTATTTTTGTACCGCTCTGCTTATTATTATTATTATTATTATTATTATTATTATTATTATTATTATTATTATTATTATTATTATTATTATTATTATTATTATTATTATTATTATTATTATTATCAGATATAATTTATGTCCTTTTATTATTATTATTTTAATAAATATTTCTCTATATCTGACTTCATTAATTTCATATTTATTACGTATTTTATAACAAAATTACATATTTTTTTTTACTATAAAATTAATTTATTAATATTTCTTATCTCTATTTATCATATTACATAGTTTTAAATAATATTATACAATTTTGTATGAATAAAATTTAAACTGTTCCACACATTTTGGTATATATCGCCAATATGACTTATTATATATCAAAACGGACTGCTTTTTACCAATCTATGACTTGAAACCATTATCATATTTTTTAAATCACGCGTTTACGAGTTAAAAAGCCGTTTTACATCATATATACTAAAAATCCAGGCCCCAAAATTCATCATGACGATCGGGAAATTTTTCAACAAAGCTACAACTAAATTTGCTTTAAATAGTAGAGAATTAATCAAGTTAGTGCCTTTTATATGTCTCTTATTTTTACTTTTTATAGTTTTTGTGTAAAAAATTATTAACTGGTCAAAATTCTTACATTAAAACAATGGATCCAAGTGCTCCGTATTGATGTGAAGGTATATAGGTTAGGTTTAGAAAAAAAAAAAAGAGTCCACAAAGATATACTGTTATTCATTTCACACCATACACACACTTTATGAGTAAAAATTAATTCCTAAACAAAATCTTAAGTGTTGCTTCACGTTACATATAATGTATATTATTATAAACAAACAATCAAATATAAAAAAGGAACGTCACATCACCTCAGACAGAGATTATTCAATGCCTAAATTTCACTGTACTACGCTCACTTCAGACATTCAGATTTTTGAACATTCTTAATATGAAGTAATAAAATCTAATTTATGTAAACAGAATGTAACATTTTGTTTTATGACCTTACTAACACTAATTTCATCTTAAAACACCTTGTATCAGAAAATAACAAATTCTAGGGATATCCCCAAAACTTAAAAAACATTCTTTTAAAATTCTATTTGTATTTCAACAATTATATTACATCGTAATTATAACTAAAATAAGAGTTTCATAATTTATTTCAATTTATTTTCATTCAACCTAAACATTTTATTATGAGTGTACCCAATCACCATCATATGGTTTTTGTTGTGTAACACCAACACCTGTCAGAAACATTTGCCGACTAAGGTTAATATTAAAATAGTTTATGTACAATAAATTATTTAGGGTCGGTATTTCCATTTCCGGATAAAGTTCAGGATAACAACATAAATGATGTAAATTATATTGAATGTCATTTTTTGATGCGATATTATTCATTCATCCGACAGAAAAGTTATCCAGCACTTTATCCGAAGATGGAAATACCGGCCCTAAATGTTGTAAATTATATATGGGTAACATTATGTATTTATAGGTACCTACATTGTTCAACACAATTTGTTCATTCTTATTTGTAAAACATAATTTTCTGTCATTTGATTGTTCCGACGGGAACTCGAGCTTTGAAAAGTTCAAACGTGGTCCAGACGAATTATAAGGTATTAAGGCTAATTTTAAACAGTAAGTATATCATTTATTTTATATAATATTGTAGTGACAAATTTCAAGAAACAAAGAAATTGTTACATATAGGTACATTCAACACAGATTTAACTGTTATTGTATTGTAGTGACAGCTTGCAACAATCTTTATGAAACACAAATTAATTGATTATTCACTAAAATTATTAAGAAAATGTAAAGACAATTCTATGAGATTTGTTCTAAATTTCCTTTTTATCGAGTATGAACATGATTCTTATTAGCTTTTTAAGAAATATATTCAAAACAACACTTTAACATTTATCATTGTTTCTAATGTTACAGAGAGAAAAGAAGGATGATTTATATTTTGTTCTAAGGTAGCTATTGTAAACCTACTGATCGCAAATAATAAATAAATCATAAAACGGTGACGAACGAATCCACTAAAAAACCAACCTAAAATTGCAATACTTTCGAATATAAATGGTAATGCATAGATATACTCAATATTTTTATTAGTAAATTAAATAAAGAGTACATATTTATAAAATAGTGTGAGCAAAGAGTTCAAACTCTGCCAATGCCGCTGAAAGGAACCCGTTTTTTAATCACGAGAAGCCATTATGCAGAAACAGACGACGGAGTCGTTTCCATTCCCAAACAGGCCTTCCAACGATGCTTCCAACAATGGCGTGAGCACTGGGTAGAAGTGTATGCAGTCCCAAGGAGAGTTCTTTGAATGGATTTAATGTTTAAATCCCACAGGTAAATAACTTTAGTTTTCCTGGCCAAAGGTCCTATACTTTTTGTACATACCTTGTATGCCTGTATATCATTTAATAATTAAATCACATTTGTTATTTACAGTTATTTTTAGGTAAAAAATAAAATTATTTCTTCTCTAAATAATGAGTGTGCACCGTACTTTTTCTTTCGAAATTTATAACTCTTATAATTAAATATTAATTAATCAAACAGTTCATCTGGCTAAAGCCATTTTACTTGCTTACAACTCACTTCACTTTTATTGTAGTTTTTATAGACATAATGGGATATCTTGAACTGGCTCATTTTGTCATATTGTAACAAGTCTGTGTGAAAATTAACAAATTCGTCCAGGAAATTAGAAAGCCATCTAACGGATACATTTTAAACTAAATTAATATACACTCGTAAATGTTTCATTATATAATAATGAGGACTACATGATAAATACCAAATTATCAAATTAATATTTATATAGCAACAGTATCGCATTTTTTCCTTACCTAAAGGTGACGGAAGGTAAAAAAACAAATAAAACAAAATATCAATTAAGATCATAATATTTGAATATGTATTTCTGAATTATAACAATGTAGACACAATGATTACAACAATTAACATCAATAACACTGAACTGTCAGAATGAGATCTTGTTTTATTTCCATGTATGGGATTCCTAATTTTTAAAGAAAATATTTTTTTTCTATATCTAGTGCAACAGATACTAAATAAAGATTTTTTAAAAGTAAACATTAATTTTATTTGTATATTTTTGCTCTAAAATATGTAGGAGAAACAATTTTCGCACTATTTAAGACCCAATGTTAAACTTCTATTATGTTCCATCCTGTCGGTCTGTATTATTGTAAATATATTGTTTGAATATAAGAATGTTTTTGTTTTTCGTCAAAATTCGGATTTTTTTTTAGAGTGGGCGTGCTGCGTGAGCAGTTTGGGTGAGCATGTAGCTGGGGTTGTTTGGGTGGCCAGGTTGTAGGGGCAAGCGAGAAAAAAAAATGGTTTTACATTGTGCGTAGACGGGTTGGATGCACGTAAAGACTATTATAAAACACTGTCGGCGGAGCCCTAGGGGAATCTCGGCGTAGCCGAGTTTTCGCTAGTCATATATACTAAAAAGCTAGGCCCCCAAAATTCATCATGACGATCGGGAAATTTTTCAACAAAGCTACACCTGAAACGGTTTCAGCGATTTTCATGAAATTTGCTTTAAATAGTAGAGAATAAATCAAGTTAGTGCCTTTTATATGTCTCTAATTTTTACTTTTTATAGTTTTTGTGTAAAAAATTATTAACTGGTCAAAATTCTTACATTAAAACAGTGGATCCAAGTGCTCCGTATTGATGTCAAATGTACAAAATCAGAGAATACAGGCTAATTATTTGAATTGAGTAGGCGTGAAAATTTTTAAGAAGACAGTCTAATACAGTTATGTGTCATGTTGAATCCATTTTAAATGCATAAAATTTATTGTATTTGATTATTTTAAATAAAAATTACTTATTTTTGTACCGCTCTGCTTACTATTATTATTATTATTATTATTATTATTATTATTATTATTATTATTATTATTATTATTATCACATATAATTTTTTATGTTCTTTTATTATTATTATTATTTTAATAAATATTTACCTATATCTGACTTCATTAATTTCATATTAATTACGTATTTTATAACAAAATTACATTTTTTTTTTACTATAAAATTAATTTATTATTATTTCTTATCTCTATTTATCATATTACATAGTTTTAAATAATATTATACAATTTTGCATGAATAAAATTTAAACTGTTCCACACATTTTGGTATATATCGCCAATATGACTTATTATATATCAAAACGGACTGCTTTTTACCTATCTATGACTTGAAACCATTATCATATTTTTTAAATCACGCGTTTACGAGTTAAAAAGCCGTTTTACATCATATATACTAAAAAGCTAGGCCCCCAAAATTCACCATGACGATCGGGAAATATTTCAACAAAGCTACAACTGAAATGGTTTCAGCGATTTTCATGAAATTTGCTTTAAATAGTAGAGAATAAATCAAGTTAGTGCCTTTTATATGTCTCTTATTTTTACTTTTCATAGTTTTTGTGTAAAAATTAAAACGATGGATCCAAGTGCTCTGTATTGAAGTCAAGGTATATGGGTAAGGTAAGGTTTAAAAAAAATAAAAAAAAAAAGTCCACTAAAAATCACTGTTGCTGACTTCACACTTTATATACATTTTATAGTTAATACTAAATCTTAGTCAAAATCGGAAGTGCTGATTCACTTTATAAATAATAGATTATTTTCATGTACAATAAATAAAATCTAAAAAACAAACATCGCATCATATCTGACGATGTTATTCAATGTTTCACTGTGTCTCTGCACTACACTCATTTCACAAGTCTCAACATTCAAACACTCTTAATATGGAGTAATAAATTCTAATTTTTAAGAACATAGTCTGAATAATTGTTTCATGACCTTACATATACAAATTTCATGTGAAAACACATTGTGTCGGAAAATAACAAATTCTAGGGAAATTTCCAAATCTTAAAAAGATCATTTTAAAATACTATTTGTATTTCATGAATTATATTACATCATAATATAAGCAAAATACGTGTTTGCATAATATATTTCAATTTAATTAAGTTTATTTCAATACATTACATTTTACACAATAAGTTACCATCCCAAATATTACTTGTCACGAACACACTTACCTGGAGTGTACAAGTCACGTAGTCATACTGATATACAAATCTTTAGCGCCATCTTTTGTTATTCTGGGAACTATTTGAACGTTACAATTTTCTAAATTAAGTCAATATTCTGCTACAATACTAGTATTTATTATAATTATTACCCTATACTGAGAATATAACTATTATGTATTTTGCGTTTCTCTACTCTAATGTGTATATGTAATTTTTAATAATGTCCTAATATATTTTAGTTTTCACCCAGATTGAGAACTGACATTACCGATAGAGGCAGCACTATCGCGTCACCAGCTTATGTCGAAAGAGTATCGTAGTGAGTTTGACATGTAAACGTAAATATAAACAAAACGAAATGAAACTGAGTATACTTGAACATTTTCGTTAGCTCCCGGTGCATAATAGAAGGTAATAAATGTATGGAGACCAATGTTTCACAGTTTAAATATGTTTTTTTCTCAATTTATAGGTGAAAGGGTTATGAATGCTCACCATGTAATTATGTGTAGAATTCAGAATAAAACAGGCTTGGGATACAAAATATTCGCATTAGTTCTGCAAACAAGCGCACTGAATCCCAAGCCGCATGAAGTTTACATCTGGTTTGAAGAAAAAGTGGGAAATTATTTAAAAATTTTGGATACAAAATGTTCTTGCAAAGCCGGGCATAGTAAATCTTGCAAGCATATCTCTGGTGTACTTTTTTCTGCAGCAGGTTGTATAGAACGTAGTTGTCAAATATTTTATTAAACAATTGACATGATTAAGGTAATATGGCTGTAGTTTTAATTGTTCTGCATGTGAAGCATATATGCTCTGTTTTTGTTTATTGTAAAAGCAAGGTTATGGGTGAATTACAACATTGCTTTTATTATAAATTAGAAATGGAGATGGCCACCGAAACCATGTTTTATTTGAAAGGTTTGCACGTGTCTGTCTTTTGTTAATTTGTTAACAGGGACGACGTAGATCAGCTAGATTTTTTGTCAAGTACGGATGTACAATGCTGGTGGTCAAAAAAGAAAGACACGGCAAAGAAACTTTATGCACGAGAGCCTCTAAAAGAATTTTCCTGTATTAAGAAAAAGACCAAAGTCAAAATTAATTTGGATAATATTGGTAATATACAAGTATAGCTAATTTAAAATATAACAAATATTTACACCTAAATTGCAGATGTCGCCACATTGCTGTGTAATGCTGCGCCAAATTCTGAATTGGCTTTACATCGTAGAGGAAGACAGCCCCTTTTCATGTAGCGAAATTCAATTACTGTAGATGTTGAAATCATTAACAAAATTTTCCTTAATGTAGGAAAAAATTACGATACCCGAATGTTGCACAAAAGTTTATAATAATTTATTTTCTACGGATTCGCCGGAAGAAACTTGCATAGATTCTCTAAAAAATAAAACGCAATGGTACAAACAAAGACAATTTAGAGTAACTGGGACAAAAATCTATGATATTTTCACATATTCTTCAAATTCAAACCCAAATTGGGAAAATAAAATCACTAATATGTTTTGGCCAAAAGGTTTCTCAAATAAATACACTCAGTACGGACTTCAGAAAGAACCAAAGGCACGAAAAAAATATGCAGAGACAACAGGTTTTCATGTAATTGAATGTGGTTTAATTACTCATCCCGTTGAAAAATGGGTAGGTTATTCCCCTGATGGAATAATATTAGAAAATGGAGTGCCCACTAAACTTTTAGAAATAAAATGCCTATATGATGGGAAAAATATGCCTGCGCAAGAACTAATAAATAAATTGCAATTTTTAAATAAAGATGGCACTTTAAAACAAAAACACAAATTTTATGGTCAAGTGCAGTTAGGAATGGCTATATTATATGTAACAAAAACAAATTTTGCGGTATATTCGTCCTTTGACGATTCTATTTACAAAGTAGAGGTGGCTTTTGATAAAAAATTCACATGTAATATGTTAAATTGTGTAAAACATATTTATTTTGAAAAAATGATACATGTTATTTGTTGTAAATAAAAAAAATACAAATTTTTATGTATATTTGAATTTTATTAATATTGAAAACCATTTATTCCAATAATAGGTGCACTTAAATTTACAATTCCACAAACTACTATAAAATATCGTCATAATATTGAGCTAGATTCCAGGGGAGTTCATTTTTCAATATTTTAAATATTTTTATCCGGGCATTGCTTCTTTTAATATGAACACGAGCAGCAGCTATAAATTTATTTTCTGTAGCTTCTTCTTTGGTGAATTGTTTGTTGTGTAAAAAAGGTGGTCGGATTAATTTTATTTTATGTAAACTTAAAAGATTGTCAATCATAAACCCTTTATCTGTCATAATTGCATCACCCGGTGAAAGATGTTCTATGACAGATGATTCTTCAAAAATTAGCTTATCACTTGTTCTTCCACCATATATGTTGCTAACAAATATGATCACACCCGAAGGTGAAACTCCAGTCATTACTTTTACAATATGCATGGATTTATAATGTGAATATGTTTTGATTTCGTAACATAAACACGATGGCTTTTGAACTGGAATTAAATGATAAACGTGAAAACCAAGTAAGACATAACTGCGTCTGTGAACTACAAACAATCCTCTCAAAGGCTAACTTCATCTGGGTTTGGGATAAACAGAGTGAAATCCTGTATGAAGAAGATACCAGACGAATTATAAACTCCAACTACAATCCCATTTGCCAAAATTACACAACTTGTTTCAATTATCTGTCCTTAAATATTCCCTTCTACATCCTAAACCTCTACAGCCAAATGAGAACAATACACAGGAAAACGTTCTATCATTTGCAAGACGGATACCGACACACTTTGATGAAGATGAGTCATGCAGCATTTGCAATCTTCACGAAGAAGATAGTTTAAACCACTTCCTCTTTAAATGCCCTATTTTTGATCCCATACGATCCAAATATCTAACGCAACATATGCTGACTTCTGCAGAAAACGCCATGAAAGATCTACTAGCTGTCCCAAATGTAAAGAAATTGACGGATATTGCCAATTATATTAAATCTGCTTTAAAACTTAGAGCTTGGTGGGCAGTATGAATAGGTAGTTTGAATGGCAATTTAGGGTGAGCAGTTTGGGTAGGCAGATTCAGTGGACAGTTTTGGTGGGCATGCTGCGTGAGCAGTTTGGGTGAGCATGTAGCTGGGGCTGTTTGGGTGGCCAGGTTGCAGGGGCAAGCGAGAAAAAAATGGTTTTACATTGTGCGTAGACGGGTTGGATGCACGTAAAGACTATTATAAAACACTGTCGGCGGAGCCCTAGGGGAATCTCGGCGTAGCGATTAGATTCACTATAGTTATATAGTTTCTTTAATCACGACGATCGCCAAACTTTAGCCAAGGCTACAGCTTAAACGGAGTGACCGATTTATATGAAATTTGCACCAAGTTGTAGGAAATGATTGGCTTCAGGGCCCTTCTAATGGGACGAATTTCTGTAGGATGCATCGTTTTCGTGTAAAAAATTCATAAATGTTGAAAATTGGATAAGTGAAACAATGGATCAAAGAAAACATGGAAAAATTTAAGACGAAGAACGCCATGTTTGACATGTCATTTTGAACCTTTAAATAGAAATATTTATGAAATGAGGATAATTTGAAAGAAGTTTATTTCATAATCATAATTTATGAGAATGGGCAATTATATCTGCACAGGTAAAATGGCCTAAAACATTATAATTAAAAATTAGAAATTTTGACGGTTCATATGCACTTGGAAAATGTTGCCAAATATGTCATAAGTAACTAGGTAAAAAACAAATATTCCTAACTAGATTAATGTGAAGTTCGTACACAAGTGTGTGATCACAGTTTTCCTTGAAAATTTTAAAAAGATAAACGCTGTTATGTCATTTGGCATGTCAATGTCAATGATTACAAATTATCGGTTTTCATACTTTTAAATGCAAAGAAATCTTTCAATAATATGTAACATTAAAGAAAAGATGATGAATTTAACGAGGTAGGTAGGTATATGTAATGATTTTAAGCCATGTTTATTATTATGTTACATATTTTATTTTGTAAATAGAATTTTGGAAAATGTATAAGGAAACACGTCGAAAATGATCAGAAGGTAGGATTAATATCACAATCAATCAAGGACTACATGTACAAAATTAAAAAGATAAACATTGTCATCTGTCATATTTGATATATTAATGACAAATTATGCATGTCGTATCGAATGTCCTTTTCAATACTAAAAACATTAAAAAAAAATATGTAAAATTGAAAAAAAGAACGTAAGAATTAAACGAATTAGGTATGTAAAAAAGTATTGAAATCGTGGAAGTAAAAGTACAAAAATATGGGGGCACCATAAAGGAACTCTGTACACAAGGAAGAAAGGCTATACCTCAACTAAATTGCATATTATTGGATCAAACTAAATTATTTCAAAAGAAATTAAAAAAGAATTTATAAAACCATTATAAAAAGCATAGTTACCTGCAATAGCAAAGTGTGGCCCCTAAAGAAAAAGGCTGCAGGAATGCTCCTAGCTACGGAAATGGATTATTGGAGGAGGGCAGCAGTAAAGTCAAAAGGAGAAAAGATAAGAAACGAAAGAATAAGAGTTATTATGCACATTAAAATTACTATAAGCGATGATATAAAAACAAATTAATTAAGATGGTACGGTCACGTACAGCGAATGAGTAATGGCAAAACAAATACCACAGTAAACTCCTAGCGGCAAAAAGAAAAGAGGGAGACTTAATTAATTAATTAATTAATTTTAATTTATGAATTTATGAATTTATGAATTTATGAATTTATTATTTTTGTTAATTTGTTAATTTGTTAATTTGTTAATTTGTTAATTTGTTAATTTGTTAATTTGTTAATTTGTTAATTTGTTAATTTGTTAATTTGTTAATTTGTTAATTTGTTAATTTGTTAATTTGTTAATTTGTTAATTTGTTAATTTGTTAATTTGTTAATTTGTTAATTTGTTAATTTGTTAATTTGTTAATTTGTTAATTTGTTAATTTGTTAATTTGTTAATTTGTTAATTTGTTAATTTATTAATTTTTTAATTTATTAATTTATTAATTTATTAATTTATTAATTTATTAATTTATTAATTTATTAATTTATTAATTTATTAATTTATTAATTTATTAATTTATTAAATTATTAATTTATTAATTTATTAAATTATTAATTTTTTTATAAAGTTATTTATTGATTTATTAATTTTTTTATAAAGTTATTTATTAATTTATTTATTAATTAATAATTTATTTATTTATTAATTATTAATTTATTAATTTATTTTTTATTTATTTATTTAATTATTTATTTATTTATTCATTTATAAATATATAAATAAATAAATATATCCACAAGGCCATTGCGGGGGGTGACAATTATTGAATCGTACTAATCTTTTAAATTACATAATCATACAGCATGAGACAGAAAAGTCAGAGAGTGTGTGGGCAGTTTGGGTGGGCATTTTGCGTGAGCATGTTGCGTGGGCATGTTGCGTGAGCAGTTTGAGTGGGCAGGTTGCGTGGGCAGTTTGGGTGGGCAGTTTGGGTGGGCATGTTGCGTGGGCATGTTGCGTGGGCAGTTTGGGTGGGCATGTTGCGTGGGCAGTTTGGGTGGGCATGTTGCGTGGGCATCATAAACCACTATCGGCGGAGCCCTAGGGAAAACTCGGCGAAGCCGAGGTTACGCTAGTCCTAATCCTAAATGATCAGATTCACTCTCTATATATTCTTTAATCAAAAAGCCAATCGCCTAACTTTAGACAAGGCTACAGCTTAAACGGAGCGACCGATTTTCGTAAAATTTGTACCAAGTTGTAGGAAATGATTGGCTTCAGCTCCCTTCTAATGGATCAAATTTCTGTAGGATGCATAGTTTTTGTGTAAAACATTATTAAACATTGAAAATTGGGACAGAAACAATAGGTGACTGTAATGATCACAGTTCTTCTTGAAAATTTTGAGACGAAGAACGCCATGTTTGTCATGTCATTTTGAACCTTTAAATGGAAATATTTATGAAATGGAGACAATTTGAAAGAAGTTTAATTCATAATTATAAATTTTGAGAATGGGCAATTATATCCGCACAGGTAAAAAAGGCCTAAAACATTTTAATTAAAAATTATAAATTTTGACGTTTCATATGTACTCGAACAGTGTTGCCAAATATGTCATAAGTAACTAGGTAAAAAACAAATATTCCTAACTAGACTAATGTGAAGTCCAGTCCGTGTAGACTATTATAAAACACTATCGGCGGAGCCCTAGGCTAAACTCGGCGAAGCCGAGGTTAGGCTAGTCCTTAATACTAAAAGGCATGATTCACTCTCTATATATATTTTAATCAAAAAGCCAATCGCCAAACTTTAGACAAGGCTACAGCTTAAACGGAGCGACCGATTTTCGTAAAATTTGTACCAAGTTGTAGGAAATGATTGGCTTCAGCTCCCTTCTAATGGATCAAATTTCTGTAGGATGCATAGTTTTTATGTAAAACATTATTAAAGATTGAAAATTGTGACAGAAACAATAGGGCACAGTAATGATCACAGTTCTCATTGAAAAATTTAAGACGAAGAACGCCATGTTTGACATGTCAATTTGAACTTTTAAATGGAAATATTTATGAAATGGAGACAATTTGAAAGAAGTTTAATTCATAATTATAAATTTTGAGAATGGGCAATTATATCCGCACAGGTAAAAAAGCCCTAAAACATTTTAATTAAAAATTATAAATTTTGACGTTTCGTATGTACTTGAACAGTGTTGCCAAATATGTCATAAGTAACTAGGTAAAAAACTAATATTCCTAACTAGACTAATGTGAAGTCCGTACTCAAGTGTTGCCAAACATACCATAAGTAATTAAGTAAAATACAAATATTACTAACTGCATCAATGTGACGTTAGTTCATTAATTTTCATATAAATTATTATATATATTTTCTATTGTAAATAGACTATACAAAATGTCTGTTGTTATTAAACTACGAAATGGATGAGAAAGGCAGCACAATCGACAAATAATACATGTACATAATTTTGAAGATAAACGTTTTCACCTGTCAAATTAATATGCATTTGTGTTATGTAAAAAATAAAAATTTATACTATATAAAAGTAAATATTTATTATTTAAAAGTATCCTCAATTAAATATTTAAAGATGCAGTAAAGACAATTTTTTATAATTTTTGGTAATCAACATATGCGCACCCATATGCGTATGAGTTTGAACTTGCAGATAACATAGGTTTTCTATTAGCTACCATACACCAGGTCTATGAAACCCGAATTTCCGGCCTGTTATACTGTTGTAGTTCGAAATATGTTGATAGGGGATGATTTGGCGCTACTATAGCTTCTCATTACCAGACTCTACCTTGCCGACCTTAGAAAATGTTTCAAAAATGACATTTCATGTAAATGAAATTGATTGATTGTATTGAAACCGTGTGGAAAGCATAATCAAATGAAAATAAATATATTCATAAATGAAAAAATGGAATTTGCAAGAGTTTGTTTTGTTTATATTTGAAAGACAGGTAAATTAAATTTCGTCTATTGAAGTATTATTTCGAACACTAATGGAAATTTGTAACTCTTTAAAGGTTTAAATTGGTAACCATTAGGTGACAAAAAGGGGAATGGCATATGGATGTGCAGGAAAATATTTAAATATCTGCTGCGAACTAAAAAGAACTGTATCTTGTCACCGAAGATTGGGAAATTGTTTGAAATCTATACAAACGTCAAACTCATCGATAAACTGGGAGTAAACTACCACAAGATTAAACCAAATAATAATTATAAAGACGTATAAAAGAAGCTACAATAAACTTTAAGAATAATAAATATGATAATAGGTATACTTTCATACATATCATGTAGTTTGAAGTTATTAATTATTTAAATTATTCTCAATATCTAAACACATAATAAAATAAATACTTATTTACAATTACATAGTGGTTATTATTTTAAATTTTGTATATCTAGAAAATATTTTCATAAGCTAGGTTCCTACTAAATCCACCTAATTCATTTTAGTTCCAAGTATGTTCATAGGGGCAGTGAAAACGCGGTAACACAGTATTATACGCGAATTTCACATCTTTAAGTGTAGTGTGATCTGTGCCATACACCATGGCAAACAAAAGAATAATATTGGTTGTTTTTGACTTTGGTGGAAAAAAGCAAATTTTCATTGTGCTTCAAGCCAATATTTATTTAATTGCGAAGAAACTATTATTAATTGTATAGGCTAAAGTGCAGTTTATCCAGATTTCAAGAATTTTATATTAATGGTTATATATACTTAGTAAACCATTAAAAACACTAAATACTACTAAAATTTGGCTTCGGAAAGCTAGATTTATAGAGATTTTGGCATTTTTTCTGAAAAAAATTAGGTTAGATGAACTACATATATTTCCATGTTTAAGTAGGTACTTACGCTTTCATATGAGTTATACTGTTTCAATTAATGTATACTTGCAAAATTATGTCTTATTTTCCTTCTTTTCCTACGTATTATTAAATTTTTATTTATCATTTTGCGATCATCTGTCAAACTATTATAAACTAACATGAAGATAGTGGGTATTGCCAAGATATACTTCGATATACAGTGGTGCTAAAACTGTTTTGTTCTTAGATTCAAAAGTCTGTCATCCCGCCAATTTCACATTTGTTTCTTTCAAATTTAACCCTTTATTTGTGTTATTCGCTATGGAGGTTGTCAATTTGTTGTCCCTTCACAAGTTGTGTGAAGGCAAAGTGGCTCTTTTGGAGAAGTTGCAAGAGTGGAATTTAATTCCACGAACCTTGCAGTGTCGCGGGAAAAAAAATCGAATAAAATTTAATTCGTAAATGAGAGGCGCTTGTGTTCGAAGGGGCGCGCGCGCGCCTGAGGACACGAGCGCGGTGCGAAAAATAAAATCGGATAAAAATTAATTCGTAAATGAGTGGCGCTCGCGTTCGAAGGCGCGCGCGCGCGCCTGAGAACACGAGCGCGGGAAAAAAAAATTGAATAAAATTTAATTCGTAAATGAGTGGCGCTCGTGTTCGAAGGCGCGCCTGAGGACACGAGCGCGGTACGAAAAATAAAATTGGATAAAAATTAATTCGTAAATGAGTGGCGCTCGTGTTCGAAGGCGCGCGCGCGCGCCTGAGAACACGAGCGCGGGAAAAAAATCGAATAAAATTTAATTCGTAAATGAGTGGCGCTCGTGTTCGAAGGCGCGCGCGCGCGCCTGAGGACACGAGCGCGGTGCGAAAAATAAAATTGGATAAAAATTAATTCGTAAATGAGTGGCGCTCGTGTTCGAAGGCGCGCGCGCGCGCCTGAGAACACGAGCGCGGGAAAAAAATCGAATAAAATTTAATTCGTAAATGAGTGGCGTTCGTGTTCGAAGGCGCGCGCGCGCGCCTGAGGACACGAGCGCAGTGCGAAAAATAAAATCGGATAAAAATTAATTCGTAAATGAGTGGCGCTCGTGTTCGGAGGCGCGCGCGTGCGCCTGAGGACACGAGCGCGGTGCGAAAAATAAAATTGGATAAAAATTAATTCGTAAATGAGTGGCGCTCGTGTTCGAAGGCGCGCGCGCGCGCCTGAGAACACGAGCTCGGGAAAAAAATCGAATAAAATTTAATTCGTAAATGAGTGGCGCTCGTGTTCGAAGGCGCGCGCGCGCGCGCGCCTTAGGACACGAGCGCGGTGCGAAAAATAAAATCGGATAAAAATTAATTCGTAAATTTGTGGCGCTCGTGTTCGAAGGCGCAGCCCGAAAAGTCAAATAAAATTTAATTCGTAAATGGATGGCGCTTATGATCGAAGGTACGCGCACGCCGGAGAACAAATATTGTGGCGTGAAAAAGAAAATAGAATAAAATTTAGTTCATAAATGAAATAGCGAGCGGGTGTGGCGCGAAAAATAAATAAATATATCATCACGGGATATTACCTATTGCTGGGTGTGCCAGTCTACTTGTACACAGATTTCGGTAATGACAATGACATATTTGTACCATGCGGGCGTTTAACAGGCGTCACCTCATGGGCACTTATTGCTGGTGTGGAGAGTGCACCGCAGTGGTAAATTTTGTGGCATTTAAAATCGAATAAAATTTAATTCGTAAATGTAGTAGCGTGAAAAATAAAAAAACAGAACTGAAGAGTTTTGTTTATGTCAGGATTTTTTAAAAATTTCTTAAAAAAAGGTGTGCGTTAGGTATAGGTTTTGTTGGGATTTTTTTAAAACTTTTTACAAAATACGTGAGCGTTAGGTATTGTTTTTGTCAGGATTTTCTTAAAAAATACATGAGCGTTAGGTATTGTTTTTGTCAGGATTTTTTTAAAAAAGTCTTACAAAATTACCCTAATTTTCTACTCGAGAGATAATTTTGTCGTCGCGCAACTGACCCATGATCGTCATCGTCATAAAAAACAAAAAATTCATATTTTACAAATGAAACCACTGTTTTAGTTTCACTGGTTTACCCTATATTACCGACTCTCAATTTGAACGATGTTCGTGTGCTTATATTCTCTTATCATTTTAGGTTAAACTCCATTTCTTGTAAAATATTTATTAATAATTATTTTTCTAACTCATTTTTTGTGTTTTCATGTAATATTTTACTTAAAAGTGTATTGTGTCTTATTAACAAGCAATTTCAGTGTTCATTTCATTGCAAAAAACATAACTTCATTATAGGTAAAGTTATACTTTATTTTACCAAAAAACATTATAAATACCTGTTTCCGGGCTCTAATTTTATGTTTCCTCACTATATTTTAGCTAAAATAAGGCATTACAACAAAAAAAATCAATTTCTACTAATCTGGATAAACTGCAATCCAGCCCGAAATATTTCTATGTACACAAATTACTTCTTTAAAAATATATAATAATACTTACTATATGTTATTTATGATATGATCAGAGACGATAAATAACTTGTCAATCACGTTGTCAATAGTTGTTGACAGATAAAACAATGAAGTGAATATAGATTTGAAATAATAGTACAGTGTTGTCAGGTCAATTTTTGTAGTAACGCGGGATTAATTAAAACTGTTTAAAACCGTGATCATAGTACGCTCAGTTTTAAGAGTAGTTTTATCGTATTACCATGGTGTTAACTAAAATACCCAAACACCGCGATTTAAAACCGTGATCGTAGTACGGGCCTAATACTGTATTTTATTTTACATAAATTGATTGAGAAAATTGAATTACTTTATTGAGCAAAAAAATACGTCTTCACAGCGCGATACAGTGTTGCCAACCCAAACAAATATTCCTTACTGCATTAATACAAAATTAACCCATTAATTCCGTACTGCATTTAAAAATGCAGTGAATTTTAAATATAACTAATTAAAAAACAAATATTCCTAATCATAAATGATGAGAATGGGAAATTATTTCTCACAAGTAAAAAAAACTATAACACTGGAAATTGTTGCCAAATATGCCATAAGTAACTAGGTAAAAAACAAATATTCCTAACTAGACTAATGTGAAATCCGTTGACAAGTGTTGCTAAAGATACCATAGGTAACTAATTAAAAAACAAATATTCATAACTACATCAATGTGATGTTAGTTAGTTCATTAATTTTCATACTGCCACTAAAAAAGTAGTAAATTTTAAATGAAACTAGAGGATAAATTGTTGCCAAATTTACCATAAGTAACTAAGTAAAAAACAAATATTTCTAAGTACATCAATGTGACATTAGTCAATTAATTTTTATACTGTCCCTAAAAAATTGTAAATTTTAAATATTTTAGAGATATTGAACAATAATTTAACAAATTTTCCATCTCGCATCATGTGGAAAAAAATTACCGAAGATGAAAAGCCGGTGGTCGACAAAAAAAATCAAATTTGCGGTGAAAGTAATGTTTAAATATTTTGTGCACCACACGATTGTTGATAATAAAAATTATTATAAGAGATAAATACTGTATCTGGAATACATTTTTGAAGTCTGAAATGAGATATTTTAACCATGTCCAAGGTAATTTACAATAAAACACAAATTTTATGACTTTTTCTATTATTATTATTTTAGGTATCTATTTGCTTTACATAATATAAGTTAGTATGATATAGTAAACAATGTATGTAGAATTCATTTTATTGTCAAAACAGCTGTATTCTTAACCGTGTCCGAGAAGTCAAATGCTTATATTAGAAGATGGAAGAAGCACGGGAAACTGTTATTTAACAGCGCTGGAGGATAATATAAAAAGTTAATATTCAGTAGTCTATACGTACGTATAATTATACATACTGCATTTTTTTTAGATGTACCTATTATCAATAAACGAGAAATGGACAAAATAATGCAGTTTTCGTAAGAAGTGATGACATGAAACCTGCTAAAAGATGAAGCAAGCAAATACCATAACTTTTAATAATCTATGTTGATTGCTACAGTTAAATGTTACTTTTTATGCTAATTATAGAATAAATAGATGTATTTTATATTTTTTGCTCCATTTAAATGGTAATTATTTAATATTGACACTTTAACTTTACAAATATTATGTCAGTCAGTGAATGAGTGATTGATATCTTATAAACTATAGACTGGGGTTAGGTAGAACCAACGAAATATAGATTTTCAATTATGAAAACTAAAAAATAATATACTGTAGTTATGTAAATTTATATATGAATCAAATATAATAAGTACCTTTTTAATCTTATGTGTTTCCTTACGTAGAATGTTTAAGAGTGTTGTGTACTACCGTGTTCAGATTATGAGGACATTTCAACAATTGACTCTGTATGTTTGAACGATTTTAATATACTATAATAGGTAATAACTCAGTGTTGTAAAACTAATTACGTATAATTATAAATATCTGTATTAGATATTTTTATAGATATTTCTCAAAGGTGCACCAGAAAGGGAAGGTGGTATATTTGGAGCAATAATGTAGAATTAATGGATTAAAATACAACTGATTTGTATACTGTCGATATATAACCGTTTAGCAATATGAAATTTAATATATCCGTGTTGATTACAGCAATCAAATGCTTCCATTAAAATGTTTTAGCTTGAAAATGTATTAGAAATCTTGATATGTGTAACTAAATAATAACAGATAAATATCCCTTACTATATTATCTTTTAATAAATTATTTACATCTATACTTTTCTATCTGTTTACTTACAAATAAAAATAATACTTCAGCAAAATGTTTACAATAAGGATAATTTGATTTAATCGGTAATGATTTTATCAAATAAATATAGATAAGATTGGCGCGAAATTTTCAAATATAATCGATATTGAATTTACTGGGCATCATTGCACATTACTTGATTGGAATCCATTTTGTTTTGTGGTTTACAATTTTCATATTGTACTCTGTTTAAATAAGTGGCGCTGACTATGTGGGTGCCCCAGGGCTTAATCACCCGACAAGGAACACACGATAGAGAACGAGTATACCTATTAATCTTTATCTATATACCGCTAAAAGGCACACAGGAAATGTCCGGAACATTATATTTGCGTGGACAGGACCCCTTGCTGTGCGCGCATGAGTTTGTAGACGCGTGCCCGAGTGCTAGATAAGAATGGTTCACGACATCTATTGTATATTTTAACAAGTCAGAGTAGATGTTTGGGGTGTAATCTGTAATTGCTATGTTAATTTTAACATCCTGTTTAAATTTTTCAATACAAATAATAATCGGTAGACAGTGAATAAAAAAATTAAATGATAATACATTTGTTTCTACTGGCTACAAATTTTAACAGGCTGTAAAAATGAACATGATAGGTACTATACAGAATACATAAGTGCATATTGCATTAGAAAATCGAAAATACACATAACCTGTCCAGCACGTTTATTTTAATGTAACTTAGGCCATGTATAATAGTCGCACATTGTGTTGTGCTTAGACAGTTTATCCACATAAGTCAACAATCAGTTAAATATATTTTCTTTTCTAAAATATTCTGAGATCTGGTAATTTATTTTTGTACATGAAAGGGGAAAAATATGCAACTTCACATCCCGTAAAAATATATAAATTTCAATTATAAGGCATTTGACCTTAAATGGAAAAAAATTTCGCCTGCGGGGCCTTTTCTCCTAGATACCTTGCATCACCAAAGTTTTGGTGCACGAGCCGCCATTTTATACCTAGATTACTTCTTTTTAGGTGTCGAGCACTCGACAGAAATATAAAAAGTCGGCGTCACTGGTTTAAATACACATATTATTTGCATTTGTGATTGTAATTTGACATATTGTATTCATAAAATATTATTGCGAGCGTAAGTTTAACTAATAATGTTAAAATTAAAACTGATAATTGTATAATACATTTTATATATTTACAGATTTTTCAAAATTATCAATGTATGGGAGACAGTTATTTTGTTAGATTTCTTTCTAACGTAAAAAATATGAGACCTACGAAGAGTGGTAATATTTGAATATACTTATACATATTTTTTTACGCATGTTTAATGGTTATTTTATAATTTTAGTATATGGTGTAAATATGTATGATCTCTAATGCAAGAATAAAAACAAAGGCCACGCATAAAAATGTTCCTATTATGATAGGAACGAATGATGTTGAAAATGTAAATCTATATTAAAAAGTAGCTCATACCCCTCGGGCTTTACAGCCGCGAATCAATTTAATTTTAAACTCGTACAACACGATTTTACTGTTAATTTGAAGATATTTCAAACAGTGCAAGAGTTTCGGTCAAAAATGTGAGGTTAAAATGGTTCAATTGGCGACTAAAATTTATGTGAATTCCTCAAGCGGAGGATATTCGCAACTCTTGAAAATGGTTTTCTATTATTTAACTTTACGGTAAACATATATAGTGCATTGGATTTCTGGTCGGTTTCTTGTTTGTTTTTTGTTTTAAAGTACATATAAATTACTTTGCAATATGAGCAAAGAACGATAAAATATTAACAACGTCAATTGCTACGTTTATGGCTGTCATTCTCGGGGTAGTAAGAAATGATCTGTCCCAAAAATTGGTGAGAGGAAGAGTTACATCCAAAATAAATTTGGTAAAATGGAGTCTATCGACAAAAGAAAGGGCTGGATTAGGAAAATACGAACTGGAAAACAAGTGACGAATCATAAGATGATAACAAAATTGAAAAGTACTATTTCCTGACCAATTCATGAGTAAAATAATACACTTTTCACTTTATGTGTAGCATTCAATATATTTCTTACACTTTTAATTAAAACAATTTGAAAGATATTTGACATTAGTTCCATTTTAATTTTCTTAACTAAGTAAAGGAAATACATATTTATTTAACATCCATGTATAATATATGGTACTGTTTTACTATCTTGTACAAAATATTTAGACAGCTGTAATGTATTTGCACTGGCCACATAATGGCCAGCTATACAAAAGCATTTTATAATCAAGTGTAAATTTAAAGTTCTTCTAATCTCATAAGGATGTTACGTTAGAGCACTTGCTTAAACACAGCCCAATTTTTTTAGTCTGTTATCTTTATGTCACATAAAAATAACAACCTACGATTCAACAATTCTTCCCCTTTTACAAAACTTTGAAAAGAATTTGTTGCTTCTAAATAAGTAAACATTTCCTTCGAAATAAGTCTGATAACTTTCTTCGAATGTCATTATAATTCACACAAAATTATTACTAACACTATTTATAAAAAACGAATGTTGGTTATAACATGTTTCTGTATGCGATCTTATAGCACAATACCATTTTCAGAGCACGTGTATGCTACAACACTAGCGCCGTCATTGGTAGTTTTAGTCGCTGCGATGTAGTTTGAGTGGGCAGCTTTGGTGCTCATGACAGGATTCAAACACTTTGAAAGACTGTTAGCGTTAGCACTTTGAGTTTAAAGTGTGCCTAGATGGGTTAGATCTACGTATAGCCTATTTTAAAACACTATTGACGGTGCCCTAGGGGAACCTCGGCGTAGCCGAAATTTCGCTAGTCCTATATACTAAACGGTTAGAGGATTTGTATATATATATATATATATATATATATATATATATATATATATATATATATATATATATATATATATATATATATATATATATATATATATATATATATATATATTCTATCATCAAGACGTTCGCCAAATTTTAATCACCTGGACAGCCTAAACGGCTTGACCGATTTTCATGAAAATTGTTTGAAGTTGTGGAGACAAACTAAATTTAATTTCCTAGATAGGTCTATTATTTTTAATGTGCATAGCTTTTGTGTAAAAAAATTTAAACTTTTAAAAATTGGAATTACAACAATAAATTGAAACAAAAGATCTTAGTCATCCTTGAAATATAAGACGAAGAACGCTACGTAATGACACATTTGACATGTCAATTTGAACCTTTAAAAGGAAATATTTTTGGATTAGTAGGAATTGTAAGGAATTTATCATTTAAAATAACTGCAGCCATAAGAAAATATATTAAACAAGTTGTAAGTATTCAAAAATAATGTATATAAAGTGAAATATTTTTGAAATTTTACCTTTATTTTGCAGGTTATTTATAAATATATTATAGTAAATATGAATACCTATCTTAATGTGTACAACTAATACGTACCTATTTAGCATAATTTTTGCCTCGCAAAATGTGAAACAAAATGACCGAAGATGACGAGCCGGAGGCCGACAAAAAAATTTAAATTTGCCGTGAATGTAATGTTTAAGTATTTCGTGCACAACATTATAATATTGATAAAAATCAGTATAACGGTCAATTATAGTGTCGGGAATTAATTTTTTAAGTTTTTATTTCCGTATACGAGATAATTTACAGCAAAACACAAATTTTATGACTATTCCTTAAGTATTATATTATCTGCTGTAAATAGTAAAAGTTAGTAAAATATAATAAACAAAGTAAATTTAATTATTTGTGAGTTCAATAAACTATTTTAAATCAGCCAGGTGTCAGGTAACCTAAGTCAGGACACGAAAAACACGGGACAATGTATTAGACTTAGGTACTTGAGAAGAATCTATAACAAAGGTAAGTAATCACTAAATAGCAATATAAAATTTAAACAATTAAAATGTTTCCTTTCAAATTTTGTGGTTTAAAAACAATGTACTTTACATATTTATCATGTAAAATGTATTGATTACAACAATGCTTTATAACAATATAATCACAACTCAGCATTTATACAAAACACGTGTTGATTACAATGAAAATATAGAAGCTCATTCATATTTCACCCCATACATCACCATTTCTATATTAATTTGAAGATATTTCAAACAGTTCAGGAGTTATGAGCTCCCAAAAATTCATGTACTCTTCATTAGTTTCGGCTAAAAATGTGAGTTTAAACTAGATTCAATTTCATGATTTCTGTTGCAAATAGTGTTTATTCTTGCAAAAATGAATTTTAGAGGGTTGATTTGTATATTTCCGGTATAAAAGTGGTTAAATATCGGATTGATTAAAATCACCTCATGCCCGGGTTAAAAAAATGGGTTGAATTATGCATATATTTAAAATTTGGTAGCTACAACACTATTTTTTACTTTTACTTTCCCCATTTTTAAATTATGAATTTTTAAAAAGAGGGCTATCATTTAAAATCAAATATTTGTATTTACTAACAAAAAAATCAAAACTGTTACTTTGACAAGGGTGGTTAAAAATTTATAATTCGAAAATGGGGACAGATATTCCAAATCTGTTTAGACGAATACACAGGGCAAAGATTGAAGTATATTTGAGAGAAATGTTTAGTGGATTGGATAAAGGGTGCAAATTTGTAAACGGAATAAATATGAATGTAATAAAAATTATATACTTACAATTTTTTTTACCGCGTAGCCAAATTTACACCATTTGTTTAAAAAGTACTATCTTTCATCTATCTGATTTTGCACCTTTGAAATCTACTGTAGATTAATATCTATCAGATTTCTATTAAAAGCAAACAAGAAAATACAGTGAATTTAGCGAGCAACTTTTGAAATCTGACATATATTACGAAAATAGCAAACCAACCGAGTCATCTATGTTTCAACCATATCTTTGATCCTCTGTACTCATCAATATTATACAAAACAATTCAGTTTACCTAAACCATATCCTTAAAATTGTTTCCAAAATACCGCCCATAGTCCATTGAAATACCTAACATAAATTTAGATCTCAGTCAATAGAAAAAAAATCATTTAGTAATCAACAATCACTTAAATTTTAGGTTCAGCGGTGCAACCGGACATAAGTGATGAAACATTGTATATTTTATAAAGTATAAAATGAATTTTAAAAATTCTGATGTGGCCAGCACATTACTTTCCGTCAGTTCTGAATATTTTGTACAAATTGCATACAGAAAGTTTCTTGCAAATGATTCTTTATTTTCACTACATTACCTGCTGTTAGTTCTATATATTTTGTACAAATTCCATAGTCATTGATACGGACATCTGTGGATCAGAATTTTCTTAATTTAGTACCTAGCTGTTTCCATAGATATATCATATTTGGCTGCTTTATGAAATTTAATTCCTTTATAACTTTTTAACTCAATATTCAATGAATATGATGCATAAAATGCAATCAAATCATATAGAGAATAGAATTTTCTCTAATGCTTAGAATTACATTAAATGTGAAAAATGATAATTAACAGAATTTTTTCAGGAAGTTTGGTTGAACATTTTGCGTAAACAGGTTGTGTGGACAGTTTCAGTGGGCATCTTGCGTTGGAAATTTGGGTGGGTATGTGACGCGGGTATGTTGCCTGGGCAGTTCGGGTGGGCAGATTGCGTGGGCATATTGAGTGGGCAGTTTGGGTAAGCCGGTTTCATGGGCAGTTTGGGTAGGTATGTTGCGTGGGCAGTTTGGGTGGGCATGTTGCGTGGGCAGTTTGGGTGGGCATGTTGCGTGGGCAGTTTGGATATGCATGTTGCGTGGGCAGTTTGGGTGGGCATGTTGCGTGGGCAGTTTGAGTGGGCATGTTGCGTGGGCCATTTGGGTGCGCAGTTTGGGTTAGCATATTGCGTGGGCATGTTGCGTGAGGAATTTGGGTTGGAATATTGCGTGGGCAATTTGAGTTGGTATGTTGCGTGGGCAGTTTGAGTGAACATATTGCGTGGGCAGTTTGAGTGGGTATATTGCGTTGGCAGTTTGGATGGGATGCTGCGTGTGCAGTTTGGGTGGGCATGTTGCGTGGGCAATTTGGGTGGGCATATTGCGTGGGCAGTTTGGGTGGACATGTTGCGTGAGCAGTTTGGGTGGGTGAGCAATTTGGGTGTGCATGTCGCGTGAGCAGTTGGAGTAGGCATGTTGCGTGGACAGCTTTGGTGGTCAGGACAGAAATCAAACATTTTGAAAAACTAAGCGGTAGCACTTTTGGTTTAAAGTATGTTTAGACGGGTTAGATCTACGTATAGACTATTATAAAATACTATCGGCGAAGCCCTAAGGGAAGTTCGGCTAGTCCTAATACTAAAAGAGTAGATTCACTATCTCACTATAGTTTCTTTATTCAAGACGATCGCCATTCTTTGAACACCTCTACAGCTCAAACGGTGCGAGAGATTTTCTAGTCCTAATACTAAAAGGGCAGAGTCACTATCTATATTTATATATATATATATATATATATATATATATATATATATATATATATATATATATATGTGACGGCTGGAGCCGTTACAATTGTAAAAATATTAATTGACTTAAACTGTATAAATTATAAAATATAATAAAAGATAACAATTTTTATTTTACGTGAACGTTACCAAAAAATGACAAAATATCAATCAATCTTTATTTACTTTTCGTCACCCAGTTTCCAAAACAATCCCCCAAACCTCACTTGATTTCCTTGATTCTCCCCATGTGACTGGATGCACATTATAATACTCCCCCTCCAGACGAAAAGAAAATAGATATTTTACAAAGAAATTACTACAACAATTATAAAAATTATGATAATTAATTAAACTTCTTGGCCCTCTAATCTACCGTTTCCATTGCCTAATTGACGAATGGTGCAGGTGGAGTTTGTGTAGTTTTGTTTTGTGATGGGGGTAGCGGATGAAGGAATGCGGGTTTTAGTCTGTTTATTGATATATTTTCATGTGTGTTATCTTTTAAAATAGTGAAGTATTTATCTGATCTCGCGATGACTTTGTATGGGCCGGTGTAAGGTGGTTGTAGTGGAGTCTTGATGGAGTCTGTGCGAATGAAAACGAAGTCAGTGCGATAAAGATTTGGGTTTGTGTAATGATGTTTGTTATATGTGGATTCTGAAGGAGGTACGGCTGTCAACTGAGACATATGTTTTTTTAATTTTTTTAGATATAAAGGTAAATCTAAGTGGTCAATGAATTTGCTGGAAAACGATTTAGGAATTTCTCCGGGTAACCGCAATTTTGCCCCATACACAAGCTCTGCGCAGCTACATTGCAATGGTTCTTTAAAAGCAGTTCTAAGTCCTAGTAGAACGAAAGGTAAATTATCATGCCACTCATCCGGATGATCACAAGCTTTTAATGCTGTTTTAAGTTGTCTATGGAACCGTTCAATTATACCGTTAGTTTCTGGATGGTAAGATGTTGTACGTAGTCTTGTGGAGTCAATTAGTGATAGTAACTGGTTGAAAAATGATGATTCGAACTGTGCGCCGCGATCTGTTGTGATTGTTGAAGGAATTCCGAATCTAGAAATCCATCCTGATACGAATGCTTTTGCGATGGTTTCTATTTTACTGTCTGGAATAGCGATAGCTTCAGGCCATCTCGTGAATCTGTCAATGCACGTAAGTATATAGCGACAACCCTTAGAAATGGGCAATGGACCAACTAGATCTATATGTATAATATCAAAACGCGCTGTAGGGATTTGGAATTTTTTAAAGGGTGCTTTTGTGTGTCTAGTGATTTTACAGGTTTGACATTTTTCGCAAGTTTGTGTCCAGTTTTTTACATCTGTGTGCATGTTTGGCCAAATGAATTTTGAGGCAATAAGTTTTCGTGAAGCATTAATTCCGGGATGTGATAAGGAGTGTAACTGATTAAATAGGGATCGACGAAATTTCGGTGGAATATACGGTCGAAGATTTTTGGTCGATGTGTCGCAATATAATCGAAATGATGTGTGTGGTACTTTTATTTTTTTAAAACGTAAGAGACTTTTAGTGTTATTTAGTAGTGAACGTAATTCAGGATCAAATTCTTGGCATTTTGCCAGTTCGTCGTAAGAAGTATAAGGTATGTTTGTGATGGAGTTAATTTCTGTTCTTGAGAGTGCGTCTGCTGCGTTATTACTTTTACCAGGGATGTGTCTTATGTCAGTAGTGAATTGAGCAATGTAATCTAAGTGTCGTAATTCTCTTGGGGAATAATTCGATGAATTTTTATTAAAAGTGTAAGTGAGTGGTTTATGGTCTGTTAAGATAAAAAATTCTTGTCCCTCAATAAAATAACGAAATTTTTTGATTGCTAAATAAATTGCATATAATTCTCTGCCGAACGTACTGTATCTTTTTTCCGTTTCATTGAAACAAGTTGAAAAGAACGCTAGTGGTTTCCAAGCGTTGTTTTCTAATTGTTGTAAAACCGCTCCCGCGCCCGTGTCAGATGCGTCAACTATTATACTGGTAGGAGAATTTCGTTTTGGGTTAGATAATGCGGTGACGTTTATTAATGCTTTTTTTTATGTTTTTGACAGCTGTCAGTTCTTGACTATTAAGTGTCAGTTTTTTTGTGTTTGAGCGTTTGTTGTCAATTAATTTGTTTAGAGGTTGAAGAATTGTGGCGCAATGTGGAATGAATCTGTGATAAAAATTTATAAGACCAAGAAACTCGCGTAATGTTTTTGTGTTTTAGGTATTGGAAAGGTTTGTAGTGTCTGAATTTTTTCTGTTAAAGGAGTGATTCCGTTTTTGTCTATGTGGTGCGCAAGAAACTCAATTTCTGATCTGCCAAATTGACATTTGTCTGGATTAATGATGACTCCGTAGAGCTGGAGTCTGTTGAAGAGAGTTTTTAAATGTTTTTCATGTTCTTCTGGTGTGTTGCTTGCTATGAGTATGTCGTCAATGTAAGCAAAACAGTAATTTAGACCGCGTGTTACTTCGTCGATAAATCGTTGAAATGTTTGTGCAGCATTACGGAGTCCGAAAGGCATGTGTGTATATTCGAATAGTCCAAAAGGTGTTGAAATAGCGGTTTTAGGTATTGAAGACGGTTCCATAGGAATTTGATGGTAGGCTTTAACTAAATCGATTTTCGAAAAAATAGTTGCATTTTCCAAATTCATAGTGAAATCTTGTATGTGAGGAATTGGGTATCGGTCTGGAACAGTTATGCTATTTAATGCGCGATAATCCTCACAGGGACGCCATGTGTTTGGTTTCTTTTTGGCCATATGTAAAGCTGATGACCAATTACTTGATGATTGCCGAATAATACCGAGTTCGAGTAAATTATTGAATTCATTTTTGGCTGCTATTAGTTTTTCGGGTGGTAATCGACGAGGTCTTGTAAAAACAGGAGATCCATCTGTGTCAATGCGGTGAGTGACATGATGTTTGATGACTCGGTTAACGTCAAAAAGATCAGTAAGAGAAGGAAAATCGTTTAAAATATTTTGAAACTTGTTATCTGATTGGATTAAAGAAATACAATGTCTTTTGAAAGATGAAGTGTTGATATAAAGTTCCCGGTTAGTCATATCAATGATTATACGAAAGTATTGTAGGAAATCTGCTCCTAAAATGGCATGTTTAACATTTGCGATAATAAATTTCCAGGAAAAAGTAGTATTAAACCCAATGTCTAGTGTCAGTTTGACAGTACCGTATGTTTGAATTTTTGTTTGATTGATGGCGTTGAGTGAATGTTTTTGAGTATTGCGTACTTGTGTGAATGAAGGTGGGATAAAACTCACTTCTGCACCAGTGTCAACTAAAAATTGACAGCCTGACAACTTGTCAATTACAAAGAAGAGGGGGCTGGAGACGGAAAGATTAGCGCTGGAACAAGTAGGTAAATTAGTATTTTTATAATCAGTTATAGTATGAATATTGACCGTTTGACGAGGAGAACTCAAATTCCGCTTCTGCCATTTGCTGCAACCAGGTTGACAGCTTCTTGCTTTATCACCGAAGTGGTAGTGATACCAGCAGATATTGCTGCCATCACTGGTAGTGAAGAAGGAGGGTGAATCTTCGTGTCTGGAAGAATGAGGTGTAGGGCACATCGAAGGTCTACGCTGAGGCGGGTTGGAGAAATTAGTAAGTAACTTTTTGACATTCTGAAGTTCCGCTTGCAATTCTCTGATTTCAAACGTGTTTACAGGTTGTGGTGAAGTAGTGTTCGGCTGAGCAACTTCTACTAATTTATCTGCAATTTCGGCTTTTTCCTCAATGCTAGATGTTTTGGAGGCGGCTAATATTAATTGCATGTTGGGTGGTAGCTTTTGCAGAAAAAGATGATTTAAAATTTTGTTTTCTTCTTGTGTCGATCCAGTTAGTTGTTTCATTTTTCGTAAAAGGTGAGATGGTTTTTCATAATTTAAGGCGTTTATATTTAAAAGCGCGTTGAATTTCTGTACATCTGTAGGTGTTGTCCTTTGGAGCAGTGCTACTTTGGTGGTGGTGTAAGGCTTGTCAACTGGTCGTTCGAGAATGAGGTCCCGTATTTCAGCAGCATTCTCTGGTCGTAGAGCTGTAACTAACACATTATACTTGCTAGTCTCAGAAGTTATATGATGAGAAGCGAAAATGATTTCAATTTGCTTAAACCAGAGCTCAGGATCTTCTGGGAAAAATTCTGGAAGTTTAGACGAGGAAAGAGCAGAAATGTTCTGAAGTACTGAAATAGGAGGGTCAGGTGAGGCAAGTAGTTCATCTTCTTTGTCCATAGCGAAGGAACGTATTCCACAAGGTCACCAGTTGTGACGGTTGGAGCCGTTACAATTGTAAAAATATTAATTGACTTAAACTGTATAAAGTATAAAATATAATAAAAGATAACAATTTTTATTTTACGTGAACGTTACCAAAAAATGACAAAATATCAATCAATCTTTATTTACTTTTCGTCACCCAGTTTCCAAAACAATCACTTGATTTCCTTGATTCCCCCCATGTGACTGGATGCACATTATATATATATCATTAAAGAATATATATATATATATATATATATATATATATATATATATATATATATATATATATATATATATATATTCTTTAATGAAAAAACCGCCATCTTTTGAACACCTCTACAGCCTGAATAGAATGACCGATTTTCGTGAAATTTGTATTAAGTTGTAGGAAATGATTGTCTCGAGTGCACATGTAATAGCTCAAATTTCTGTAGGATGCATAGTTTTCGAGTAAAAAATTATTAAATGTTGAAAATTTAAATTAAAACAAAAAGTCACAGTTAGATCACAGTGTTCCTTGTAAAATTTAAGACGAAGAACGCCATGTTTGTCATGTTATTTTGAACCTTTAAATAGAAATATTTATGAAAGAAAAATTTCAAAGAAGTTTATTTCATAATCATAATTTATGAAAATGAGCAATTATATCTGCACAGGAAAAAGAGGCATAAAACATAATTAAGAATTATAAATTTTGACGGTTCATATGTACTTAAAAAGTGTTGCCAAATATGTTATAAGTAACTAGGTTGAAAACAAATATTCGTAACTAGACTAATGTGAAGTCCGTACACAAGTGCATTTCCTACCCGCAAAATATGAAAAAAAAATATAAATTTTTACGGTTCATATGCACTTGGAAACTGTTGCCGAATATGTCATAAGTAACTGGTAACAAAAAAATATTCCTAATTAGACTAATGTGAAGTCAGTGCACAAGTGTATTTTCTATACCGCAAAATTTGAAATAACAAAAATTACCGAATATAATAAGCCGTTGGCCGACAAAAAATTTCAAATTTGCAGTGAAAATAATGTTTAAATATTTCATGCACACTATATTTGTTAATAAAAATTTATAAAGGAGATAAATACTGTATCTCAAATACATGTTTGAAGTCGGAATTGAGATATTTTAACCGTGTCCGACGTAATTTACACTAAAACATAAATTTTATGACTATTCCTTTATTGTTACATTCTCTGCTGTAAATAATAATAGTTAGTAAAATATAGTAAACAATGTGTGTAGAATTTAGTTTTCAAGTTAAAACAGCTGTAAATTTAACCATGACTAAGTTCAATAAACTATTATAAAACAGCCAGGTGCCAGGTGACCTAAGTCTGAACACGAAAAACGCGGAATATTGTACTAGACTTACTTGCAAAGAATATGAAACAAAGGTAAGTGATGACTGAATAACTTACTGAATATAAATATAATATTTAAATAATTCATGTGGTTAATAACAATTAAAATGTTTTCTTTAAAATATTGTGGTTTAAACACAATGTACTTTACATATTTATCATGCAAAATACCTTGATTACAACAATGCTATATAACAATATAATCACAACTCAGCATTTATGCAAAATATGTGTTGATTACAACAATAATATAGAAGTGCATTCATATTTCAACCTTATATATCACCATTTTTATGTTAATGATTCACTCTCAAGATTTCTGTTGCAAATAAAGTATTTATTCTTACAAAAATTAATTTTAGAGGGGTGATTTGTATATTTCCGGTATAAAAGAAGTTAAATATCGGATTAAAAACACCTCACGCCCGGGTTTAAAAATATGGGTTGAATTATGTATATATCAAAATTTGTAGCTGGAACTTTATTTTTTACTTTTACTTTCCCCATTTTGAAATTATGAATTTTTAAAAACAGGGCTATAATTGAAAATCAAATATCTATATTGACTAACAAAAATATCGACTATTACTTTGAAAGGGGCGATTAAAAATATTCATAAATCAAAAACTGGGAAAGATATTCCAAATCTGTTTAAACAAATACACAGGGGAATGATTGAAGTATGTTTGAGACAAATTTTTAATGGATTGGATAAAGGATGCAAATTTGTAAACGAAATAAATATTAATGAAATAAAAATTATATATTATTTTTTACCGCTTAGTCGTTTGTTCAAAAAGTACTATGTTTTTGTATAAAAATCATTTGGGGGTCTGATTTTGTAACTTTGAAATCTATTGTAGATTAAAATCAGATTTCAATTAATAAACAAACAAGAAAACAGTGAACTTAGCGAGCGACATTCGAAATCGGATATATATATATATATATATATATATATATATATATATATATATATATATATATATATATATATATATATACATATATATATATATATATATATATATATATATATATATATATATATATATATATATATATATATATATATATATTACCAAAAAAGCAAGTCAACCAAATCAACCATGATTCAACCATATCATCCTCTGTCCCCAACAATATTTATACAAAACCATCCAGCTTAAAACCATATCCTTTAAATGCTTAACTCTATTAACCACAGCATACCTAATATTCACAAAAGTAATCTTTCCAAAATACCGCTCATGGTCTATTTAAATACCTAACATAAATTTAGATCTTAATGAATACAAGAAAAAAGAAAAAAAATCATTTACTAACAAAAATCACTTTAAAACAATCCAAAAAGACCACAACGACAACCAATTTATATATACAGACTCCTCAAAAATAAATAACAAAGTGGGTAAAGCATTCGTGACTCAGAACCTAATTGCATCAAAAAAATGTAAATTTAAATAAAACTACAGTAGAAATTGTTGTCAAATTTGCCATAAGTAACTAAGTCAAATACAAATACTCCTTACTGCATTAATGTGAAGTTAGCCCATTAGTTCCGTACTGCCCTTAAAAATACAGTGAATTTTAAATATAACTAATTAAAAAACAAATATTCGGAATCATAAATGATAATAGGAAATTATGTTACAAGTAAAAAAGGCCTATAACATAATATTAAATACTATAAATTCTGCGGTTCATATAAATTTGCAAAGTGTTGCCAAATATGCCATAAGTAACTAGGTAAAAACAAATATTCCTAACTAGACTAATGTGAAGTCAGTTCACAAGTGTTGCCAAAGATACCATAAGTAAATAATTAAAAAAACAAATATTCCTAACTACATCAATGTGATGTTTGTTTTTTAATTTTCATACTGCTAATTACAAAGTAGTAAATTTTAAATAAAACTAGAGGGCAAATAGTTGGCAAATTTTTCCAGAAGTAACTAAGTCAAAAACAAATATTTCTATTTGCATCAATGTGACATTAGTCAACTCATTTTTATACTGGCAATAAAAAATTGTAAATTTTAAATAAAAGTACAGGAGAAATTGTAGTCTAATTTGCCATAAGTTACTAAGTAAAAAACAAGTATTTCTTACTGCATTATGTGAAGGTAGACCAATTATTCCGTACTGCCCTTAAAAATGCGGTAAATTTTAAATATAACTAATTAAAAAACAAATATTCCTTATCATAAATGATGAGCATAGGAAATGATTTCTCACAAGTGAAAAGGCCTATAACATTATAATTAAAAACCATAAATTCTGACGGTTTATATAAACATGCAAAGTGTTGCAAAATATGCCATAAAGAACTAGATAAGAAACAAATATTCCTAATTAGATTAATGAGAATTCCGCTCACAAGTGTTGACAAATATACCATAAGTAACTAATAAAAAACAAATATTCCTAACTACATCAATGTGATGTTAGTTCATTAATTTTCATACTGCCAATAAAAAAGTAGTAAATTTTAAATGAAACTAGAGGAGAAATTGTTGCCAAATTTGCTAGAAGTAACTAAGTAAACAACCAATATTTCTAATTGCATCAATGTGACATTAGTCAATTAATTTTATACTGTTCATAAAAAATTGTAAATTTTCAATAATAACGTGTAATTATTAAATATCTACATATTTTAGAGATATTAAACAATAATTTATGAAATTTTTCATCCCGCATAATGTGGAAAAAATGAACGAAGATGAAAGGCCGGTGGTAGACAAAAGAATTTCAAATTTGCGGTAAAAGTAATTTTTAAATATTTTGTGCACCGCACTATCGTTAATAGAACTTAGTATAGGAGATAAATACTGTACCGGGAATACATTTTTTACGTCGAAAATGAGATATTTTAACCGTGTCCGAGGTAATTTACAATAAAACATAAATTTTATGACTTTTTCTTTTATTATTATATTCTCTGCTGTAAATAATGAAAGTAGGTAAAATATAGTAAACAATTGTATGTAGAATTTAGTTTTTAAGTATTGGACTATTAGACTTACTTGCAAAGATTATATAACAAAGGTTACTGATCACTGAATAACTTGGTGAATAGCACTACAATATTTAAATAATTCATGAGGTTAACAACAATTAAAATGTTTCCTTTAAAATGTGGTTCAAAAACAATGTACTTTTATTATGTATCATGTAAAATGTCTTAATTACAACAATGCATTATAAAATTATAATCACAACACAGCATTTATACAAAAATATATGGTGATTACAACAATTATATAGGAGCTCATTTATATTTCAACCCCATACATCACCCTTTTTGTGTTTTTTGAAGATATTTCAAACAGTTCAGGAGTTATGGGCCCTCAAAATGCATGTACTCTTGATTAGTTTCCGATAAAAATGTGAGATTAAAAATGAGTCAGTATCACGATTTCTGTAGCAAATAGAGTGTTTATTCTTACAAAAATTAAGTTTAGAAGGTCGATTAGTATATTATATATAAAAGTGGTTAAATATCGGATTAAAAACAACTCACGCCGGGGTTTAAAAATAAGGGTTGAATAATGTTTATATTCAAAATTTATTTTTTACTTTTACTCTCCCCATTTTGAAATTATGAATTTTTGAAAACAAGGCTAACTTTGAAAATCAAATATCTGTACTGACTAACAAAAATACCAACTGTTACTTTGACAGAGGTGGTTAAAAATGTATAACTCAAAAACGGGGAAAGATATTTCAAATCTGTGTAGACGAATACACAGGGGAATGATTGAATTATATTTGAGACAAATTTTTAATGGATTGGATAAAGGGTGCAAATTTGTAAACGGAATAAATATTAATGAAATAAAAATTATATGTATATATATATATATATAATTTTTACCGCTTAGCCGTTTGTTCAAAATGTAATATGTTTTGGTATAAAAATCATCTGGGGTCTGATTTTGTAACTTTGGAATCTACTGCATATTGATATCTATTAGTTTTCAATTCATAAACAAACAAAAAAACCGTAGCGTCGTTCGAAATCTGACATATATTACCAAAATAGCAAGCCAACCAAATCACCCACCATATCTTTGATCCTCTGTCCCCAACAACATATATACAAAACCATTATGTTTACCAAAAACATATCCTTCACATATGCTCAACTCTATTAACCACAGCATACCTAATATTCACAAACATAATCTTTCCAAAATACCGCCCATAATCTATTGAAATACCCAACTTAAATTTAGATCTCAGTCAATAAAAAAAAGAAACATATTTAATAATAAAAAATCACTTTAAAATAATCAAAAAAGATCATAACGAAAAACAATATATATATATATATATATATATATACTGACGGCTCAAAAATAAATAACATAGTGGGTACAGCATCCGTAACCAAGTACAGAAGTACCATTTAGCTACCGAAACCAGTATATTTACAACCGAAATATACGAAATATACTGTCTCGTGAACATAATAAAAATTTAAAACCATAAAATATCATGCATTATATGCTCTGATTTCCTCAAAACGATCCAATCCATCGAAACAAATGATGCCGAAGCCATAATCAAACAAAATATTTGATGAATGAAACAACTACTGGAAGAACCAAATAACAAACAAACTTCAAAAAATCCAAGTAAATATTGAGAAAAGAAGACAATGAAAACTGTACTCGAAAAGAACAAGTTATATTCGCGAGAATGAAAATAGGTTACACAAAAATGACAAATATCTTTCTGATAAAACTGACCCGCCAATCTGTGATAAAAGTAACGTTTAAAAAACCATAGTACACCTGCAAATACACTGCCTCAAATATAGCGATGAAAGACGGAAACATAAAATAGCATCAAAGATGCACTAAAAACAAATAATTATAAATCTATTTCGAAGTACATTAAAGACATCAATTTGTACCAGTACTTATAAAGGTAATTGTATTTATAATATCATATATGTCATTGTAACTATCTATGTATAATAATAATAATAATAATAATAATAATAATAATAATAATAATAATAATAATAATAATAATAATAATAATAATAATAATAATAATAATAATAATAATAATAATAATAATAATAATAATAATAATAATAATAATAATAATAATAATAATAATAATAATAATAATAATAATAATAATAATAATAATAATAATAATAATAATAATAATAATAATAATAATAATAATAATAATAATAATAATAATAATAATAATAATAATAATAATAATAATAATAATAATAATAATAATAATAATAATAATAATAATAATAATAATAATAATAATAATAATAATAATAATAATAATAATAATAATAATAATAATAATAATAATAATAATAATAATAATAATAATAATAATAATAATAATAATAATAATAATAATAATAATAATAATAATAATAATAATAATAATAATAATAATAATAATAATAATAATAATAATAATAATAATAATAATAATAATAATAATAATAATAATAATAATAATAATAATAATAATAATAATAATAATAATAATAATAATAATAATAATAATAATAATAATAATAATAATAATAATAATAATAATAATAATAATAATAATAATAATAATAATAATAATAATAATAATAATAATAATAATAATAATAATAATAATAATAATAATAATAATAATAATAATAATAATAATAATAATAATAATAATAATAATAATAATAATAATAATAATAATAATAATAATAATAATAATAATAATAATAATAATAATAATAATAATAATAATAATAATAATAATAATAATAATAATAATAATAATAATAATAATAATAATAATAATAATAATAATAATAATAATAATAATAATAATAATAATAATAATAATAATAATAATAAT
The DNA here is from genome assembly GCA_963082715.1 of Harpalus rubripes. Classification (NCBI taxonomy): domain Eukaryota; kingdom Metazoa; phylum Arthropoda; class Insecta; order Coleoptera; family Carabidae; genus Harpalus; species Harpalus rubripes. The sequence continues at coordinate 32,323,899 of OY720457.1, forward strand.
AATAATAATAATAATAATAATAATAATAATAATAATAATAATAATAATAATAATAATAATAATAATAATAATAATAATAATAATAATAATAATAATAATAATAATAATAATAATAATAATAATAATAATAATAATAATAATAATAATAATAATAATAATAATAATAATAATAATAATAATAATAATAATAATAATAATAATAATAATAATAATAATAATAATAATAATAATAATAATAATAATAATAATAATAATAATAATAATAATAATAATAATAATAATAATAATAATAATAATAATAATAATAATAATAATAATAATAATAATAATAATAATAATAATAATAATAATAATAATAATAATAATAATAATAATAATAATAATAATAATAATAATAATAATAATAATAATAATAATAATAATAATAATAATAATAATAATAATAATAATAATAATAATAATAATAATAATAATAATAATAATAATAATAATAATAATAATAATAATAATAATAATAATAATAATAATAATAATAATAATAATAATAATAATAATAATAATAATAATAATAATAATAATAATAATAATAATAATAATAATAATAATAATAATAATAATAATAATAATAATAATAATAATAATAATAATAATAATAATAATAATAATAATAATAATAATAATAATAATAATAATAATAATAATAATAATAATAATAATAATAATAATAATAATAATAATAATAATAATAATAATAATAATAATAATAATAATAATAATAATAATAATAATAATAATAATAATAATAATAATAATAATAATAATAATAATAATAATAATAATAATAATAATAATAATAATAATAATAATAATAATAATAATAATAATAATAATAATAATAATAATAATAATAATAATAATAATAATAATAATAATAATAATAATAATAATAATAATAATAATAATAATAATAATAATAATAATAATAATAATAATAATAATAATAATAATAATAATAATAATAATAATAATAATAATAATAATAATAATAATAATAATAATAATAATAATAATAATAATAATAATAATAATAATAATAATAATAATAATAATAATAATAATAATAATAATAATAATAATAATAATAATAATAATAATAATAATAATAATAATAATAATAATAATAATAATAATAATAATAATAATAATAATAATAATAATAATAATAATAATAATAATAATAATAATAATAATAATAATAATAATAATAATAATAATAATAATAATAATAATAATAATAATAATAATAATAATAATAATAATAATAATAATAATAATAATAATAATAATAATAATAATAATAATAATAATAATAATAATAATAATAATAATAATAATAATAATAATAATAATAATAATAATAATAATAATAATAATAATAATAATAATAATAATAATAATAATAATAATAATAATAATAATAATAATAATAATAATAATAATAATAATAATAATAATAATAATAATAATAATAATAATAATAATAATAATAATAATAATAATAATAATAATAATAATAATAATAATAATAATAATAATAATAATAATAATAATAATAATAATAATAATAATAATAATAATAATAATAATAATAATAATAATAATAATAATAATAATAATAATAATAATAATAATAATAATAATAATAATAATAATAATAATAATAATAATAATAATAATAATAATAATAATAATAATAATAATAATAATAATAATAATAATAATAATAATAATAATAATAATAATAATAATAATAATAATAATAATAATAATAATAATAATAATAATAATAATAATAATAATAATAATAATAATAATAATAATAATAATAATAATAATAATAATAATAATAATAATAATAATAATAATAATAATAATAATAATAATAATAATAATAATAATAATAATAATAATAATAATAATAATAATAATAATAATAATAATAATAATAATAATAATAATAATAATAATAATAATAATAATAATAATAATAATAATAATAATAATAATAATAATAATAATAATAATAATAATAATAATAATAATAATAATAATAATAATAATAATAATAATAATAATAATAATAATAATAATAATAATAATAATAATAATAATAATAATAATAATAATAATAATAATAATAATAATAATAATAATAATAATAATAATAATAATAATAATAATAATAATAATAATAATAATAATAATAATAATAATAATAATAATAATAATAATAATAATAATAATAATAATAATAATAATAATAATAATAATAATAATAATAATAATAATAATAATAATAATAATAATAATAATAATAATAATAATAATAATAATAATAATAATAATAATAATAATAATAATAATAATAATAATAATAATAATAATAATAATAATAATAATAATAATAATAATAATAATAATAATAATAATAATAATAATAATAATAATAATAATAATAATAATAATAATAATAATAATAATAATAATAATAATAATAATAATAATAATAATAATAATAATAATAATAATAATAATAATAATAATAATAATAATAATAATAATAATAATAATAATAATAATAATAATAATAATAATAATAATAATAATAATAATAATAATAATAATAATAATAATAATAATAATAATAATAATAATAATAATAATAATAATAATAATAATAATAATAATAATAATAATAATAATAATAATAATAATAATAATAATAATAATAATAATAATAATAATAATAATAATAATAATAATAATAATAATAATAATACTTATTGGGGGAAGCTAAATTAATAACTGTTAAGAACATGTTTCCAAATTCTTCTAGCAGCTGAGTAAAAAATAGCAAACCGGGATATCTCCCAATATTCCAGCAAGTTAGTCATCCCTAATTAAATAATTTGAAAAAGAAATGATTTTGGGTGGACATGTTATTAGAGGTGTTGCCAAATGTCATGGTCTATGAAATGCGCATATTAAGAGGATAGATATCTAGAAAAATGTCAGGCAATTAAAGAGAGAGAGAGAGAAAGAGTTTTTCTTTCTGCCCAGCAGCCTACCACGTTTGGCACGGATTGTACGTATAGAGCGAGTATAACGTCCCGAGTTCTATGAGTTAGGTTACGTTTGGGTTGATTATTTTTAAAAAGATTGACAGTTAAATTTTAAGTGTTCCTTAAATTGACAAAATCGAACAAAACGTAAAATTTTGATATTTTTTTGTTGCAGCCTGACTTAAAGGGCAGCGGTGCAATTGGGCGTAAGTGATGAAAAATTGTATATTTTATATAGTATAAAATGAATTTAAAAAAACTGATGTAGCCACCACATTACCTTCTGTCAGTTCTGAATATTTTGTACAAATTTCATACAGAAAGTTTCTTGCAAATGAATATTTATTTTCACTACATTACCATCTGCCAGTTCTATGTATTTTGTCCAAATTCCATACAGACATTGGTAAGGAGATCTATGAAGCAGAATTTTCTGAATATGGTTATAGCATATTTGGCTGCAATCAAATCATATGGAGAATATTTTATTTTCTAATGCTTATAATAACATTAAATGTGAAGAATGATATTTCACAGTTTTTTTCAAGAAAAACTGTTAAAATCTAAATAAGACTACATCTGGTTGATCAATTATAATTAAAATCTTAACACTTCTGTATATGGATGTAAGGAAGAGAAATTAAAACAAATTTAAATTTCTTAAATTGTAGATCTGAAGTTATCGGATACGAATGAATCGTCACACACGCACTGGCAATTTGGGTGAGCAAGTCGTGTGGGCAGGTTGCGTGAGCAAATTGGGTGGTGTGACGAAGTGACCCCGTTTCCACTAGAAATACTTGGGTGAACTATTTATAACCCATTTATCCACAATCGACACTTGAAAATCCGAACCCCGTCGTAAATGTTTCCTCCAGTTGTTAAAGCTGTTGCGAATGATTTTTGTGATTCAGTCACACATTGTTATCATAAATCCTGTAAAGTAGAACATTAGTACTATCGGTAATTAAGAACAAGGTACTTACCTGTGTTTTAGTCATTCAGGGGATAAGGAAACAATTGTTGTATTAATTTAACCTGCAAAGTAAATGTCATTAGCAAAGTACAATAAAATGTTTTGTGTAAACTTACCGATATTATAATGAAACGATGCGGCAGTCAGCCCAAACGTTTGGCACAATGTTTCCTAGCATTGTAATTGTTGTTGTAGACATTTGGTTATAACAATGTAATAACAATATGTTTGTTATTGTATTACGACTTGGAGATTTGACATTTGACAATTGTACTTGCAAATGTCATCACGTTTGGCAGCACTAGTATGTTGTAAAATATTGTAAATGATAATTTATTAAAATGTAAATTGTATGGTTGTGAAAATATTGTAACTGTAGGGAAAATATGGCCATATATTATTTTTACACATTTTATTAAATTAAATATTTTCTTTTATTGTAAAACGATCACAGCGCCATCAGAGTTTTACAAAAAGATACCCCCACTAGTGGCCCCACCATTTGAATTTTGGGATTTCCACCTCCACCAAAATAGGATATAAAAATCGCCGAATCACACAGACAAATCAGTCTCCCAGAGGCTAGTCAGCTGCTGACTTCTCTGGTCTTAGAGTACTACTCGAGCCGACTTCTGCACAAGGGTCCCGTCTCTGAGCTAATCCGCCGCCGCCGCCGAGAAAATAGAGAATTTGGTCTCTGCCGTATTTCGTCGCTATCGAGTGATAGACAGATTTTTGGTGAGTGTAGTCGTCCGAGAACGACACTTAGTCTCACCAGCCGTCCGCTCTGAGAATAAACGTAGAGTTAGTTTTCAAGTTAGAATTTATTTCATTTTGTTACCTTTGTTAAGTTTGGGTCGCTTCACGGCCCGTGGTCATTGTCACGATCGTCTATATGGTCATAGGGTCAGGTTTTCTTTCACTTTATTTTATGGTGTTGTAATTAACATTTTTTATTTTTAAACATTAAACAATTTATATTCTCCACGTGTTTCTATTGTGAATACCCTAACCTCACTCCACTGCCGCTATCCGAGGCAACCTACCCTCTCTCTTTCAGACAACCGAACGGCGCCCGAGCACAAAAATTCCAAGAGTAAGGAAGAGAGAGATTGTGATGTCGACCCCCGACACTCCCGTAGCAGGGTCGTCGTCACAAATGGCGCCCGAGCAGGGACCCGCACAGACAGGTCAACACGAGACCACCCCCCTGTCGACTATCTTGACCGTAGCCGCCGTTCCAATAGGTGAAACCGTCAGGAGATGGAATACGGTCTTCGACGGAAAGACCGATCCGATGTCGTTTCTCGAGCGGGTGACGGAGCTCCAGGATTGTTACCGCCTCGACGGCGAACAGCTCCTCACCGCGCTACCTGAACTTCTCCAGGGCAGTCCGCTGCAGTGGCTGCGCAACAACCGCGACGACTGGAAGACGTGGAATGACTTTCTGGTCGACTTCCAGTCCTATTATGTGGGCGAGGACTATTCCCTGCGGATGGAGGAGGACATCATTCGACGGAAACAAAAGCAGGGCGAAAAAGGTAAAGATGACCTTATAGACATCAGAACCCTCATCCGCCGGTATGGTCGCTTGTCCACGGAGCAGGAGCTCCTCCGAGCTTACAGTAATATGTTGCCTGCGTACCGCGAGTACATCCGCCGCCGCGACGTCACCTGCATACGCGACCTTGTCCGCGAGATGGACGTGTATGAGCGCTTGCAGGTGGACATGCAGGCAACGCCCCCAGTGACTCAGCTCCACACCGTCACTGCACCTCCGCCCGCCGTGAACCGGACGCCGCCACCGCCGCCGCCGAAAGCCGAGGCGTCCGTACAGTGTTGGAGGTGTGGTCAGCACGGTCATTTCCGACGAGCCTGCCAGCCAGCCCCTCTCCCTGGCATACGAGAGAAGAATGCTAGCGACAACCGCCTCTTCCTCAAGGTCCATATAAAGGGTAAGGAATTCCAGGCGCTGGTGGACACCGGCGCCATGCACTCCTATCTCAATACCCTCACGGCCGAGGGGTTGACAAGCCGGCGTACCCAAATACGGCGCGCCCAACACCAGCAGGTCCAGTTGGCCGACGGGACGACGACGCCCACACAAGGAGCACTGAAGCTTAGCTGTCTCATAGACGGCATCGGAAGACAGCTAACCTTCCAATGTGTTCCCAACCTGGCACATACGATGATATTAGGGATGGACGCGCTGACGACCTTCGGGGCAACCATATGCACTGTACGACGTGCGGTCGTACTGCTAGCATCGCCCGCCAAGATCGCCCAGCTTAGCAGCAAGCCCTTACCTGCCCTTCATTCCATGGCCCCAGCATCGTCTGTTCACAGATCGCCGTCCCGCCGCCATCGTCCACGCATCCACCAAATGGGGTCGCCTCTGTTGAGAGCCCGCCGACCGGAGGTACGTCCGCAGCTGCCACCCGTAACGCAGCTGCATCCACGGACGTCCCCCCACCACCCGTCGAAGCCGGAGGCGTCCCCTACAAACCAAACATCCGCTTTAGCCGACTCTGGGGCAAAGAGTCGACAGAGCCCAGCAAAGGAGATGACGACCCCGCCGTCCGCCGTAAAATCACAATGTTGCAGGTCGTCAACTCCTCCCGGTTCACCTACCTCACCGCCTGTGTCTCCACGAAGCATCGCAGAATGGCTGCTGCTAGACACCTCGCCGCTGCCGACGACTCCGGAAAGACCCGTCACTCCACGGACACCGAAGTGGGTCTCCCAGGAGCTGCTGGACACCCTGTTCGGTCCGTCGCCGACGTCCGCTGGAGGGTTGCCGAGTCCGGTCCCCAAGGTCTCGCCGACGGTTCGGGTGCGACCGCCGACACCGTTTTTGGCACCCAGCCGTAGGGCCTTGCGGGCCAAGACGGCATCCCCACGACGGGCACAGAGTGTCCAACCAGCTGCTGTCCCTGGAACTTCCACCGTGGGAGTGATGGCCGGGATCGTTCCGCTGCCAGAACCAACGTCCTCGTGTCCGCCGCCGCAGTCACCACTCAGAGACCGCTGGGTGAGGGTCCTGGGAAACCGCCCAGGAGGTGGGGTCAAGTGGACGTGGGTGAAGCAGCCGAACGCGCCACCCCGGAGGCGCCGAACCCGCCGGGAGCGACGAGAGCGCAGGGAGCAGTCGAGGCAGTGAACCGGAGACTCAGCTCAAGGCCGTCCCTAAAAACATGTTAGTGAGTTCAAGTGTTTTCTTGTTTCACTTTTGTTTTTTTTGAATTATTATTATTCTTCAAAATTTTTGGAACTATTTTTGGGTAAAACTTTCTTAGTTTCATGTTCAATTTTCACTATTGTTGGAATTATTATTGTTAAAGTATTCTTGGTTAAGAATTGTTTTGGTGAATTTAAATATTTTCATATTTAATTTGCATTAGTTTGAGTTTTATTAGTTAAAGTTATTCTGGGTTAAGAATTATCTTATAAGTTTCATTATCTGATAAACATTCTTTGTTGTATCTTAAAGTTTATTTGAAAACTCTGTTTTGAGTTGCCGTTTAAAGTTAGAACTATTTTTGTAATAGTGTAAATCAGTGTGTAAATGATTTAACACTTTCAAGTTTCAAATTTAACATTCAAAGTTAAATGTTCTGTTGTTTTCATTATTTATGCAGTGCATAAACCGCCGCACCAGTTTAAGACTGGGTAAAAGTTTAAATATGTTCATGGTAGAACATGCCGTACTGTTATTAGTTAAAGTTATTTGTTAAAAACGTATTTTTACTATTCACAAGTAAAATTGGGATGTTAAAAGTTTCAAAAGTTATGTATCATAGACTGGGTTAAGTGTTTTGTAACTTCCAATCAAAGGAATAGACTTAAAAGTTCCGTTCTGGATGTTAGAAAAAAAAACAAGTATAAATAAATATTTACCTTTGTTTTTTCTGCGAAGTAAGGGGGGGGGTGTGACGAAGTGACCCCGTTTCCACTAGAAATACTTGGGTGAACTATTTATAACCCATTTATCCACAATCGACACTTGAAAATCCGAACCCCGTCGTAAATGTTTCCTCCAGTTGTTAAAGCTGTTGCGAATGATTTTTGTGATTCAGTCACACATTGTTATCATAAATCCTGTAAAGTAGAACATTAGTACTACCGTTAATTAAGACCAAGGTACTTACCTGTGTTTTAGTCATTCAGGGGATAAGGAAACAATTGTTGTATTAGTTTAACCTGCAAAGTAAATGTCATTAGCAAAGTACAATAAAATGTTTTGTGTAAACTTACCGATATTGTAATGAAACGATGCGGCAGTCAGCCCAAACGTTTGGCACAATGTTTCCTAGCATTGTAATTGTTGTTGTAGACACTTTGTGATAACAATGTAATAACAATATGTTTGTTTTGTATTACGACTTGGAGATTTGACATTTGACAATTGTGCTTGCAAATGTCATCACGTTTGGCAGCACTAGTAATATTGTAAAATATTGTAAATGGTAATTTATTAAAATGTAAATTGTATGGTTGTGTAAATATTGTAACTGTAGGGAAAATATGGCCATATATTATTTTTGCACATTTTATTAAATTAAATATTTTCTTTTATTGTAAAACGATCACAGCGCCATCAGAGTTTTACAAAAAGATACCCCCACTAGTGGCCCCACCATTTGAATTTTGGGATTTCCACCTCCACCAAAATAGGATATAAAAATCGCCGAATCACACAGACAAATCAGTCTCCCAGAGGCTAGTCAGCTGCTGACTTCTCTGGTCTTAGAGTACTACTCGAGCCGACTTCTGCACAAGGGTCCCGTCTCTGAGCTAATCCGCCGCCGCCGCCGAGAGAATAGAGAATTTGGTCTCTGCCGCATTTCGTCGCTATCGAGTGATAGAAAGATTTTTGGTGAGTGTAGTCGTCCGAGAACGACACTTAGTCTCACCAGCCGTCCGCTCTGAGAATAAACATAGAGTTAGTTTTCAAGTTAGAATTTATTTCATTTTGGTTACCTTTGTTAAGTTTGGGTCGCTTCACGGCCCGTGGTCGTTGTCACGATCGTCTATATGGTCATAGGGTCAGGTTTTCTTTTCACTTTATTTTATGGTGTTGTAATTAACATTTTTATTTTAAACATTAAACAATTTATATTCTCCACGTGTTTCTATTGTGAATACCCTAACCTCACTCCACTGCCGCTATCCGAGGCAACCTACCCTCTCTCTTTCAGATAACCGAACGGCGCCCGAGCACAAAAATTCCGAGAGTAAGGAAGAGAGAGATTGTGATGTCGCCCCCGACACTCCCGTAGCAGGGTCGTCGTCACAATACAAAAACGACGTTTCAGACTGTGAAACGCTCAAGTATGATGTAAAAACTGTTTCTCAAAACATGTCTCCAAATCACTTGAAAATGCATTTTCTAAGCGAATTACGTGTTTTTAAGGTGTTTTGCAGTAACATCTATAGTTCAAATCGGCACTCTAGCTGCGCTGGCGAGTGCACCACGGCGTGCCTCCAAAAGGTTATATTCACTAAAAACAGTGTATTTTGTCTTATTGTAGCATAAATAACCTAGTTCCATCGAAACTATAGGTAGAATATGTTTCCAAAGATACATGCAAAATCGTCGTTTCAGATCGTGAAACGCTCAAATATGATGTAAAAACTGTTTCTCAAAACATGTCTCCAAATCACTTGAAAATGTGTTTTCAAAACGAATTTCGTGTTTTTAAGGTGTTTTGCAGTAACTTCTATAGTTTAAATCGGCACTCTAGCTGCGCTGGCGAGTGCACCACAGAGTGCCTCCAAAAGCTTGTATTCACTAAAAAACAGTGTATTTTGTCTTATTGTACCATAAATAACCTAGTTCCATCGAAACTATAGGTAGAATATGTTTCCAAAGATACATGCAAAATCGTCGTTTCAGACCGTGAAACGCTCAAATATGATGTAAAAACTGTTTCTCAAAACATGTCTCCAAATCACTTGAAAATGCGTTTTCTAAGCGAATTACGTGTTTTTAAGGTGTTGTGCATTAACTTCTATAGGTCAAATCGGCACTCTAGCTGCGCTGGCGAGTGCACCACGGAGTGCCTCCAAAAGCTTGTATTCACTAAAAATCAGTGTATTTTGTCTTATTGTAGCATAAATAACCTAGTTCTATCGAAACTACAGGTAGAATATGTGTCCAAAGATACATGCAAAATCGTTGTTTCTGACCGTGAAACGCTCAAATATGATGTAAAAACTGTTTCTCAAAACATGTCTCCAAATCACTTGAAAATGCGTTTTCTGAACGAATTACGTGTTTTTAAGGTGTTTTGCAGTAACTTGAACTATAGTTCAAATCGGCACTCTAGCTGCGCTGGCGAGTGCACCACGGAGTGCGGCCAAAAGCTTGTATTCACTAAAAATCAGTGTATTTTGTCTTATTGTAGCATAAATAACCTAGTTCCATCGAAACTACAGGTAGAATATATTTCCAATGATACATGCAAAATCGTCGTTTCAGACCGTGAAACGCTCAAATATGATGTAAAAACTGTTTCTCAAAACATGTCTCCAAATCACTTGAAAATGCGTTTTCTAAGCGAATTACGTGTTTTTAAGGTGTTTTGCAGTAACTTCTATAGTTCAAATCGGCACTCTAGCTGCGCTGGCACGTGCCCCACGGAGTGCCTCCAAAAGCTTGTATTCACTAAAAATCAGTGTATTTTGTCTTATTGTAGCAAATATAACCTAGTTCCATCGAAACTACAGGTAGAATATGTTTCCAAAGATACATGCAAAATCGTCGTTTCAGACCGTGAAACGCTCAAATATGATGTAAAAACTGTTTCTCAAAACATGTCTCCAAATCACTTGAAAATGCGTTTTCTAAGCGAATTACGTGTTTTTAAGGTGTTTTGCAGTAACTTCTATAGTTCAAATCGGCACTCTAGCTGCGCTGGCACGTGCCCCACGGAGTGCCTCCACAAGCTTATATTCACTAAAAAACAGTGTATTTTGTCTTATTGTACCATAAATAACCTAGTTCCATCGAAACTATAGGTAGAATATGTTTCCAAAGATACATGCAAAATCGTCGTTTCAGACCGTGAAACGCTCAAATATGATGTAAAAACTGTTTCTCAAAACATGTCTCCAAATCACTTGAAAATGCGTTTTCTAAGCGAATTACGTGTTTTTAAGGTGTTGTGCATTAACTTCTATAGGTCAAATCGGCACTTTAGCTGCGCTGGCGAGTGCACCACGGAGTGCCTCCAAAAGCTTGTATTCACTAAAAATCAGAGTATTTTGTCTTATTGTAGCATAAATAACCTAGTTCTATCGAAACTACAGGTAGAATATGTGTCCAAAGATACATGCAAATCGTTGTTTCTGACCGTGAAACGCTCAAATATGATGTAAAAACTGTTTCTCAAAACATGTCTCCAAATCACTTGAAAATGCGTTTTCTGAACGAATTACGTGTTTTTAAGGTGTTTTGCAGTAACTTGAACCATAGTTCAAATCGGCACTCTAGCTGCGCTGGCGAGTGCACCACGGAGTGCGGCCAAAAGCTTGTATTCACTAAAAATCAGTGTATTTTGTCTTATTGTAGCATAAATAACCTAGTTCCATCGAAACTACAGGTAGAATATATTTCCAATGATACATGCAAAATCGTCGTTTCAGACCGTGAAACGCTCAAATATGATGTAAAAACTGTTTCTCAAAACATGTCTCCAAATCACTTGAAAATGCGTTTTCTAAGCGAATTACGTGTTTTTAAGGTGTTTTGCAGTAACTTCTATAGTTCAAATCGGCACTCTAGCTGCGCTGGCACGTGCCCCACGGAGTGCCTCCAAAAGCTTGTATTCACTAAAAATCAGTGTATTTTGTCTTATTGTAGCAAATATAACCTAGTTCCATCGAAACTACAGGTAGAATATGTTTCCAAAGATACATGCAAAATCGTCGTTTCAGACCGTGAAACGCTCAAATATGATGTGAAAACTGTTTTTTAAAACATGTCTCCAAATTACTTGAAAATGCGTTTTCTAAGTGAATTACGTGTTTTTAAGGTGTTTTGCAGTAACTTCTATAGTTCAAATCGGCACTCTAGGTGCGCTGGTGAGTGCACCACGGAGTGCCTCTAAAAGGTTGTATTCACTAAAAAACTGTGTATTTTGTCTTATTGTACCCTAAATAACCAAGTGCTATCGAAACTACAGGTAGAATATGTTTCCTAAGTCTACATACAAAAACGTCGTTTCAGACCGTGAAACGCTCAGATATGATGTAAAAACTGTTTCTCAAAACATGTCTCCAAATCACTTGAAAATGTGTTTTCTAAACGAATTACGTGTTTTTAAGGTGTTTTGCAGTAACTTCTATAGTTTAAATCGGCACTCTAGCTGCGCTGGCGAGTGCACCACAGAGTGCCTCCAAAAGCTTGTATTCACTAAAAAACAGTGTATTTTGTCTTATTGTACCATAAATATCCTAGTTCCATCGAAACTATAGGTAGAATATGTTTCCAAAGATACATGCAAAATCGTCGTTTCAGACCGTGAAACGCTCAAATATGATGTAAAAACTGTTTCTTAAAACATGTCTCCAAATCACTTGAAAATGCGTTTTCTAAGCGAATTACGTGTTTTTAAGGTGTTGTGCAGTAACTTCTATAGTTCAAATCGGCACTCTAGCTGCGCTGGCGAGTGCACCACGGAGTGCCTCCAAAAGCTTGTATTCACTAAAAATCAGTGTATTTTGCCTTATTGTAGCATAAATAACCTAGTTCTATCGAAACTACAGGTAGAATATGTGTCCAAAGATACATGCAAAATCGTTGTTTCTGACCGTGAAACGCTCAAATATGATGTAAAAACTGTTTCTCAAAACATGTCTCCAAATCACTTGAAAATGCGTTTTCTAAGCGAATTACGTGTTTTTAAGGTGTTTTGCAGTAACTTTTATAGTTCAAATCGGCACTCTAGCTGCGCTGGCGAGTGCACCACGGAGTGCCTCCATAAGCTTGTATTCACTAAAAATCAGTGTATTTTGTCTTATTGTAGCATAAATAACCTAGTTCCATCGAAACTACAGGTAGAATATGTTTCCAAAGATACATGCAAAATCGTCGTTTCAGACCGTGAAACGCTCAAATATGATGTAAAAACTGTTTCTCAAAACATGTCTCCAAATCACTTGAAAATGCGTTTTCTAAACGAATTACGTGTTTTTAAGGTGTTTTGCAGTAAATTCTATAGCTCAAATCGGCACTCTAGCTGCGCTGGCGATTGCACCACGGAGTGCCTCCAAAAGCTTGTATTTACTAAAAAACAGTGTATTTTGTCTTATTGTACCATAAATAACCTAGTTCCATCGAAAATATAGGTAGAATATGTTTCCAAAGATATATGCAAAATCGTCGTTTCAGACCGTGAAACGCTCAAATATGATGTAAAAACTGTTTCTCAAAACATGTCTCCAAATCACTTGAAAATGCGTTTTCTAAGCAAATTACGTGTTTTTAAGGTGTTTTGCAGTAACTTCTATAGTTCAAATCGGCTCTCTAGCTGCGCTGGCACGTGCCCCACGGAGTGCCTCCAAAAGCTTGTATTCACCAAAAATCAGTGTATTTTGTCTTATTGTAGCATAAATAACCTAGTTCCATCGAAACTACAGGTAGAATATGTATCCAAAGATACATGCAAAATCGTCGTTTCAGACCGTGAAACGCTCAAATATGATGTAAAAACTGTTTCTCAAAACATGTCTCCAAATCACTTGAAAATGCGTTTTCTAAGCGAATTACGTATTTTTAAGGTGTTTTGCAGTAACTTCTATAGTTCAAATCGGCACTCTAGCTGCGCTGTCGAGTGCACCACGGAGTGCCTCCATAAGCTTGCATTCACTAAAAATCAGTGTATTTTCTCTTATTGTAGCATAAATAACCTAGTTCCATCGAAACTACAGGTAGAATATGTTTCCATAGATACATGCAAAATCGTCGCTTCAGACCGTGAAACGCTCAAAAATGATGTAAAAACTATTTCTAAAAACATGTCTCCAAATCACTTGAAAATGCGTTTTCTAAGCGAATTACGTGTTTTTAAGGTGTTTTGCAGTAACTTCTATAGATTAAATCAGCACTCTAGCTGCGCTGGCGAGTGCACCACGGAGTGCCTCCAAAAGGTTGTATTCACTAAAAATCAGTGTATTTTGCCTTATTGTAGCATAAATAACCTAGTTCTATCGAAACTACAGGTAGAATATGTGTCCAAAGATACATGCAAAATCGTTGTTTCTGACCGTGAAACGCTCAAATATGATGTAAAAACTGTTTCTCAAAACATGTCTCCAAATCACTTGAAAATGCGTTTTCTAAGCGAATTACGTGTTTTTAAGGTGTTTTGCAGTAACTTCTATAGTTCAAATCGGCACTCTAGCTGCGCTGGCACGTGCCCCACGGAGTGCCTCCAAAAGCTTGTATTCACTAAAAATCAGTGTATTTTGTCTTATTGTAGCAAATATAACCTAGTTCCATCGAAACTACAGGTAGAATATGTTTCCAAAGATACATGCAAAATCGTCGTTTCAGACCGTGAAACGCTCAAATATGATGTGAAAACTGTTTTTTAAAACATGTCTCCAAATTACTTGAAAATGCGTTTTCTAAGTGAATTACGTGTTTTTAAGGTGTTTTGCAGTAACTTCTATAGTTCAAATCGGCACTCTAGGTGCGCTGGTGAGTGCACCACGGAGTGCCTCTAAAAGGTTGTATTCACTAAAAAACTGTGTATTTTGTCTTATTGTACCCTAAATAACCAAGTGCTATCGAAACTACAGGTAGAATATGTTTCCTAAGTCTACATACAAAAACGTCGTTTCAGACCGTGAAACGCTCAGATATGATGTAAAAACTGTTTCTCAAAACATGTCTCCAAATCACTTGAAAATGTGTTTTCTAAACGAATTACGTGTTTTTAAGGTGTTTTGCAGTAACTTCTATAGTTTAAATCGGCACTCTAGCTGCGCTGGCGAGTGCACCACAGAGTGCCTCCAAAAGCTTGTATTCACTAAAAAACAGTGTATTTTGTCTTATTGTACCATAAATATCCTAGTTCCATCGAAACTATAGGTAGAATATGTTTCCAAAGATACATGCAAAATCGTCGTTTCAGACCGTGAAACGCTCAAATATGATGTAAAAACTGTTTCTTAAAACATGTCTCCAAATCACTTGAAAATGCGTTTTCTAAGCGAATTACGTGTTTTTAATGTGTTGTGCAGTAACTTCTATAGTTCAAATCGGCACTCTAGCTGCGCTGGCGAGTGCACCACGGAGTGCCTCCAAAAGCTTGTATTCACTAAAAATCAGTGTATTTTGCCTTATTGTAGCATAAATAACCTAGTTCTATCGAAACTACAGGTAGAATATGTGTCCAAAGATACATGCAAAATCGTTGTTTCTGACCGTGAAACGCTCAAATATGATGTAAAAACTGTTTCTCAAAACATGTCTCCAAATCACTTGAAAATGCGTTTTCTAAGCGAATTACGTGTTTTTAAGGTGTTTTGCAGTAACTTTTATAGTTCAAATCGGCACTCTAGCTGCGCTGGCGAGTGCACCACGGAGTGCCTCCATAAGCTTGTATTCACTAAAAATCAGTGTATTTTGTCTTATTGTAGCATAAATAACCTAGTTCCATCGAAACTACAGGTAGAATATGTTTCCAAAGATACATGCAAAATCGTCGTTTCAGACCGTGAAACGCTCAAATATGATGTAAAAACTGTTTCTCAAAACATGTCTCCAAATCACTTGAAAATGCGTTTTCTAAACGAATTACGTGTTTTTAAGGTGTTTTGCAGTAAATTCTATAGCTCAAATCGGCACTCTAGCTGCGCTGGCGATTGCACCACGGAGTGCCTCCAAAAGCTTGTATTTACTAAAAAACAGTGTATTTTGTCTTATTGTACCATAAATAACCTAGTTCCATCGAAAATATAGGTAGAATATGTTTCCAAAGATATATGCAAAATCGTCGTTTCAGACCGTGAAACGCTCAAATATGATGTAAAAACTGTTTCTCAAAACATGTCTCCAAATCACTTGAAAATGCGTTTTCTAAGCAAATTACGTGTTTTTAAGGTGTTTTGCAGTAACTTCTATAGTTCAAATCGGCTCTCTAGCTGCGCTGGCACGTGCCCCACGGAGTGCCTCCAAAAGCTTGTATTCACCAAAAATCAGTGTATTTTGTCTTATTGTAGCATAAATAACCTAGTTCCATCGAAACTACAGGTAGAATATGTATCCAAAGATACATGCAAAATCGTCGTTTCAGACCGTGAAACGCTCAAATATGATGTAAAAACTGTTTCTCAAAACATGTCTCCAAATCACTTGAAAATGCGTTTTCTAAGCGAATTACGTATTTTTAAGGTGTTTTGCAGTAACTTCTATAGTTCAAATCGGCACTCTAGCTGCGCTGTCGAGTGCACCACGGAGTGCCTCCATAAGCTTGCATTCACTAAAAATCAGTGTATTTTCTCTTATTGTAGCATAAATAACCTAGTTCCATCGAAACTACAGGTAGAATATGTTTCCATAGATACATGCAAAATCGTCGCTTCAGACCGTGAAACGCTCAAAAATGATGTAAAAACTATTTCTAAAAACATGTCTCCAAATCACTTGAAAATGCGTTTTCTAAGCAAAGTACGTGTTTTTAAGGTGTTTTGCAGTAACTTCTACATGCAAAATCGTCGTTTCAGACCGTGAAACGCTCAAATATGATGTAAAAACTGTTTCTCAAAACATGTCTCCAAATCACTTGAAAATGCGTTTTCTAAGCGAATTACGTGTTTTTAAGGTGTTTTGCAGTAACTTCTATAGCTTAAATCAGCACTCTAGCTGCGCTGGCGAGTGCACCACGGAGTGCCTCCAAAAGGTTGTATTCACTAAAAAATAGTGTATTTTGTCTTATTGTAGCATAAATAACCTAGTTCCAACGAATCTATAGGTAGAATATTTTTCCAAAGATACATGCAAAATCGTCGTTTCACACCGTGAAACGCTCAAATATGATGTAAAAACTGTTTATCAAAACATGTCTCCAAATCACTTGAAAATGCGTTTTCTAAGTGAATTACGTGTTTTAAAGGTGTTTTGCAGTAACTTCTATAGTTCAAATCGGCACTCTAGCTGCGCTGGCGAGTGCACCACAGAGTGAAACTACAGGTAGAATATGTTTTCAAAGATACATGCAAAATCGTCGTTTCAGACCGTGAAACGCTCAAATATGATGTAAAAACTGTTCCTCAAAGCATGTCTCTAAATCACTTGAAAATGCGTTTTCTAAGCGAATTACGTGTTTTTAAGGTGTTTTGCAGTAACTTCTATAGTTCAAATCGGCACTCTAGCTGCGCTGGCGAGTGCACCACGGAGTGCTTCCAAAAGCTTGTATTCACTAAAAATCAGTGTATTTTGTCTTATTGTAGCATAAAAAACCTAGTTCCATTGAAACTACAGGTAGAATATGTTTCCAAAGATACATGCAAAATCGTCGTTTCAGACCGTGAAACGCTCAAATATGATGTAAAAACTGTTTCTCAAAACATGTCTCCAAATCACTTGAAAATGCGTTTTCTAAGCGAATTACGTGTTTGTAAGGTGTTTTGCAGTAACTTCTATAGTTCAAATCGGCACTCAAGCTGCGCTGCCGAGTGCACCATGGAGTGCCTCCAAAAGGTTGTATTCACTAAAAAACAGTGTATTTTGTCTTATTGTAGCATAAATAACCTAGTTCCATCGAAACTATAGGTAGAATATGTTACCAGAGATACATGCAAAATCGTCGTTTCAGATCGTGAAACGCTCAAATATGATGTAAAAACTGTTTCTCAAAGCATGTCTCCAAATCACTTGAAAATGCGTTTTCTAAGCGAATTACTTGTTTTTAAGGTGTTTTGCAGTAACTTCTATAGTTCAAATCGGCACTCTAGCTGCGCTGGCGAGTGCACCACGGAGTGCTTCCAAAAGCTTGTATTCACTAAAAATCAGTGTATTTTGCCTTATTGTAGCATAAAAAACCTAGTTCCATCGAAACTACAGGTAGAATATGTTACCAAAGATACATGCAAAATCGTCGTTTCAGACCGCGAAACGGTCAAATATGATGTAAAAACTGTTTCTCAAAACATGTCTCCTAATTACTTAAAAATGCGTTTTTAAAGCGAATTACGTGTTTTTAAGGTGTTTTGCAGTAACTTCTATAGTTCAAATCGGCACTCTAGCTGCGCTGGCGAGTGCACCACGTAGTGCCTCCAAAAGCTTGTATTCACTAATAATCAGTGTATTTTGACTTACTGTAGCATAAATAATCTAGTTGCATCGAAACTACTGATAGAATATGTTTCCAAAGATACATGCAAAATCGTCGTTTCAGACCGTGAAACGCTCAAATATGATGTAAAAACTGTTTCTCAAAACATGTCTCCAAATCACTTGAAAATGCGTTTTCTAAGCGAATTACGTGTTATTATGGTGTTTTGCAGTAACGTCTATAGTTCAAATCGGCATTCTAGCTGCGCTGGCGAGTGCACCACGGAGTGCCTCCAAAAGCTTGTATTCACTAAAAATCAGTGTATTTTGTCTTATTGTAGCATAAATAACCTAGTTCCATCGAAACTACAGGTAGAATATGTTTCCAAAGATACATGCAAAATCGTCGTTTCAGACCATGAAACGCTCAAATATGGTGTAAAAACTGTTTCTCAATACATGTATCCAAATCACTTGAAAATACGTTTTCTAAGCGAATTACGTGTTTTTAAGGTGTTTTGCAGTAACTTCTATAGTTCAAATCGGCACTCTAGCTGCGCTGGCGAGTGCACCACGGAGTGCCTCCAAAAGCTTGTATTCACTACAAAATCAGTGTATTTTGTCTTATTGTAGCATAAATAACCTAGTTCAATCGAAACTACAGGTAAAATATGTTTCCAAAGACACATGCAAAATCGTCGTTTCAGACCGTGAAACGCTCAAATATGATGAAAAAACTGTTTCTCATAACATGTCTCCAAATCACTTGAAAATGCGTTTTTAAGCGAATTACGTGTTTTTAAGATGTTTTGCAGTAACTTTTATAGTTCAAATCGGCACTCTAGCTGCGCTGGCGAGTGCACCACGTAGTGCCTCCAAAAGCTTGTGTTTACTAATAATCAGTTTATTTTGACTTACTGTAGCATAAATAATCTAGTTGCGTCGAAACTACTGGTAGAGTATGTTTCCAAAGATACATGCAAAATCGTCGTTTCAGACCGTGAAACGCTCAAATATGATGTAAAAACTGTTTCTCAAAACATGTCTCCAAATCACTTGAAAATGCGTTTTCTAAGCGAATTACGTGTTTTTAAGGTGTTTTGCAGTAACTTCTATAGTTCAAATCAGCACTCTAGCTGCGCTGGCGATTGCACCACGGAGTGCCTCCAAAAGCTTGTATTCATTAAAAATCAGTGTATTTTGTCTTATTGTAGCCTAAATAAACTAGTTCCATCGAAACTACAGGTAGAATATGTTTTTAAAGATACATGCAAAATCGTCGTTTCAGACCGTGAAACGCTCAAATATGATGTAAAAACTGTTTCTCAAAACATGTCTCCAAATCACTTGAAAATGCGTTTTCTAAGCGAATTACGTGTTTTTAAGGTGTTTTGCAGTAACTTCTATAGTTCAAATCGGCACTTTAGCTGCGCTGGCGAGTGCACCACGGAGTGCCTCCAAAAGCTTGTATTCATTAAAAATCAGTGTATTTTGTCTTATTGTAGCCTAAATAAACTAGTTCCATCGAAACTACAGGTAGAATATGTTTTTAAAGATACATGCAAAATCGTCGTTTCGGACCGTGAAACGCTCAAATATGATGTAAAAACTGTTTCTCAAAACATGTCTCCAAATCACTTGAAAATGCGTTTTCTGAACGAATTACTGTTTTTAAGGTGTTTTGCAGTAACTTCTATAGTTCAAATCGGCACTCTAGCTGCGCTGGCGAGTGCACCACGGAGTGCCTCCAAAAGCTTGTATTCACTAAAAATCAGTGTATTTTGTCTTATTGTAGCATAAATAACCTAGTTCCATTGAAACTACAGGTAGAATATGTTTCCAAAGATACATGCAAAATCGTCGTTTCAGACCGTGAAACGCTCAAATATGATGTGAAAACTGTTTTTTAAAACATGTCTCCAAATTACTTGAAAATGCGTTTTCTAAGTGAATTACGTGTTTTTAAGGTGTTTTGCAGTAATTTCTATAGTTCAAATCGGCACTCTAGCTGCGGTGGCGATTGCACCACGGAGTGCCTCTAAAAGCTTGTATTCACTAAAAATCAGTGTATTTTGTCTTATTGTAGCATAAATAACTTAGTTCTATCGAAACTACAGGTAGAATATGTGTCCAAAGATACATGCAAAATCGTTGTTTCAGACCGTGAAACGCTCAAATATGATGTAAAAACTGTTTCTCAAAACATGTCTCCAAATCACTTGAAAATGCGTTTTCTAAGCGAATTACGTGTTTTTAAGGTGTTTTGCAGTAACTTCTTTAGTTCAAATCGGCACTCTAGCTGCGCTGGCGAGTGCACCACGGCGTGCCTCCAAAAGGTTATATTCACTAAAAACAGTGTATTTTGTCTTATTGTAGCATAAATAACCTAGATCCATCGAAACTATAGGTAGAATATGTTTCCAAAGATTCATGCAAAATCGTCGTTTCAGACCGTGAAACGCTCAAATATGAAGTAAAAACTGTTTCTCAAAACATGTCTCCAAATCACTTGAAAATGCGTTTTCTAAGCGAATTACGTGTTTTTAAGGTGTTTTGCAGTAACTTCTATAGTTCAAATCGGCACTCTAGCTGCGCTGGCGAGTGCACCACGGAGTGCCTCTAAAAGGTTGTATTCACTAAAAAACTGTGTATTTTGTCTTATTGTACCCTAAATAACCAAGTGCTATCGAAACTACAGGTAGAATATGTTTCCTAAGTCTACATACAAAATCGTCGTTTCAGACCGTGAAACGCTCAAATATGTTGTAAAAACTGTTTCTCAAAACATGTCTCCAAATCACTTGAAAATGCGTTTTCTAAGCGAATTACGTGTTTTTAAGGTGTTTTGCAGTAACTTCTATAGTTCAAATCGGCACTCTAGCTGCGCTGGCGAGTGCACCACGCAGTGCCTCCAAAAGCTTGTATTCATTAAAAATCAGTGTATTTTGTCTTATTGTAGCCTAAATAAACTAGTTCCATCGAAACTACAGGTAGAATATGTTTTTAAAGATACATGCAAAATCGTCGTTTCGGACCGTGAAACGCTCAATTATGATGTAAAAACTGTTTCTCAAAACATGTCTCCAAATCACTTGAAAATGCGTTTTCTGAACGAATTACGTGTTTTTAAGGTGTTTTGCAGTAACTTGAACTATAGTTCAAATCGGCACTCTAGCTGCGCTGGCTAGTGCACCACGGAGTGCCTCCAAAAGCTTGTATTCACTAAAAATCAGTGTATTTTGTCTTATTGTAGCCTAAATAACTTAGTTCCATCGAAACTACAGGTAGAATATATTTCCAATGATACATACAAAAACGTCGTTTCAGACCGTGAAACACTCAAATATGATGTAAAAACTGTTTCTCAAAACATGTCTCCAAATCACTTGAAAATGCGTTTTTTAAGCGAATTACGTGTTTTTAAGGTATTTTGCAGTAACGTCTATAGTTCAAATCGGCACTCTAGCTGCGCTGGCGAGTGCACCACGGAGTGCCTCCAAAAGCTTGTATTCACTAAAAATCAGTGTATTTTGTCTTATTGTAGCATAAATAACCTAGTTCCATCGAAACTACAGGTAGAATATATTTCCAAACATACATGCAAAATCGTCGTTTCAGACCGTGAAACACTCAAATATAATGTAAAAACTGTTTCTCAAAACATGTCTCCAAATCACTTGAAAATGCATTTTCTAAGCGAATTACGTGTTTTTAAGGTGTTTTGCAGTAACTTCTATAGTTCAAATCGGCACTCTAGCTGCGCTGTCGAGTGCACCACGGAGTGCCTCCAAAAGCTTGTATTCACTAAAAATCACTGTATTTTGTCATATTGTATCCTAAACAACAAAATTCCATCGAAAGTACTAGTAGAATATGTGTCCAAATGCTACACACAAATCGTTCGTTTCAGCCCTTGAAACGCTCAAATATGATGTAAAAACTGTTTCCCGAAACATGTCTCCAAATCTCTTGAAAATGCGTTTTCTAAGAGAATTACGTGTTTTTAAGGTGTTTTGCAGTACCTTCTATAGCTCAAATCGGCACTCTAGCTGCGCTGGCGAGTGCACCACGGAGTGCCTCCATAAGCTTGTATTCACTAAAAATCAGTGTATTTTGTCTTATTGTAGCATAAATACCTAGTTCCATCGAAACTACAGGTAGAATATGTTTCCAAAAATACAAGCAAAATCGTCGTTTCAGACCATGAAACGCTCAAATATGATGTAAAATGTTACTCAAAACATGTCTCAAAATCACTTGAAAATGCGTTTTCTAAGCGAATTACGTGTTTTTAAGGTGTTTTGCAGTACCTTCTATAGCTCAAATCGGCACTCTAGCTGCGCTGGCGAGTGCACCACGGAGTGCTTCCAAAAGCTTTTATTCACTAAAAATCAGTGTATTTTGTCTTATTGTAGCATAAAAAACCTAGTTCCATCAAAACTACAGGTAGAATATGTTTCCAAAGATACATACAAAATCGTCGTTTCAGACTGTGAAACGCTTAAATATGATGTAAAACTGTTTCTCAAAACATGTCTCCAAATCACTTGAAAATGCGTTTTCTAAGCGAATTATGTGTTTGTAAGGTGTTTTGCAGTAACTTCTAAAGTTCAAATCGGCACTCAAGCTGCGCTGGCTAGTGCACCACGGAGTGCCTCCAAAAGCTTGTATCCACTAAAAATCAGTGTATTTTGTCTTATTGTAGCATAAATAAACTAGTTCCATCGAAACTACAGGTAGAATATATTTCCAATGATACATACAAAAACGTCGTTTCAGACCGTGAAACGCTCAAATATGATGTAAAAACTGTTTCTCATAACATGTCTCCAAATCACTTGAAAATGCGTTTTCTAAGCGAATTACGTGTTTTTAAGGTGTTTTGCAGTAACTTCTATAGTTCAAATCGGCACTCTAGCTGCGCTGGCGAGTGCACCACGGAGTGCCTCCAAAAGGTTGTATTCACTAAATAACAGTGTATATTGTTTTATTGTAGCATAAATAACCTAGTTCCATCGAAACTATAGGTAGAATATGTTTCCAAAGATACATGCAAAATCGTCGTTTCAGACCGTGAAACGCTCAAATATGATGTAAAAACTGTTTCTCAAAGCATGTCTCCAAATCACTTGAAAATGCGTTTTCTAAGCGAATTACGTGTTTTTAAGGTGTTTTGCAGTACCTTCTATAGCTCAAATCGGCACTCTAGCTGCGCTGGCGAGTGCACCACGGAGTGCTTCCAAAGCTTTTATTCACTAAAAATCAGTGTACTTTGTCTTATTGTAGCATAAAAAACCTAGTTCCATCGAAACTACATGTAGAATATGTTTCCAAAGATACATGCAAAATCGTCGTTTCAGACTGTGAAACGCTTAAATATGATGTAAAAACTGTTTCTCAAAACATGTCTCCAAATCACTTGAAAATGCGTTTTCTAAGCGAATTATGTGTTTGTAAGGTGTTTTGCAGTAACTTCTAAAGTTCAAATCGGCACTCAAGCTGCGCTGGCTAGTGCACCACGGAATGCCTCCAAAAGCTTGTATCCACTAAAAATCAGTGTATTTTGTCTTATTGTAGCATAAATAAACTAGTTCCATCGAAACTACAGGTAGAATATATTTCCAATGATACATACAAAAACGTCGTTGCAGACCGTGAAACGCTCAAATATGATGTAAAAACTGTTTCTCATAACATGTCTCCAAATCACTTGAAAATGCGTTTTCTAAGCGAATTACGTGTTTGTAAGGTGTTTTGCAGTAACTTCTATAGTTCAAATCGGCACTCAAGCTGCGCTGCCGAGTGCACCATGGAGTGCCTCCAAAAGGTTGTATTCACTAAAAAACAGTGTATTTTGTCTTATTGTAGCATAAATAACCTAGTCCCATCGAAACTATAGGTAGAAAATGTTACCAAAGATACATGCAAAATCGTCGTTTCAGACCGTGAAACGCTCAAATATGATGTAAAAACTGTTTCTCAAGCATGTCTCCAAATCACTTGAAAATGCGTTTTCTAAGCGAATTACTTGTTTTTAAGGTGTTTTGCAGTAACTTCTATAGTTCAAATCGGCACTCTAGCTGCGCTGGCGAGTGCACCACGGAGTGCTTCCAAAAGCTTGTATTCACTAAAAATCAGTGTATTTTGTCTTATTGTAGCATAAAGAACCTAGTTCCATCGAAACTACAGGTAGAATATGTTTCCAAAGATACATGCAAAATCGTCGTTTCAGACCGTGAAACGCTCAAATATGATGTAAAAACTGTTTCTCAAAGCATGTCTTCTAATTACTTGAATATGCGTTTTTAAAGCGAATTACGTGTTTTTAAGATGTTTTGCAGTAACTTCTATAGTTCAAATCGGCATTCTAGCTGCGCTGGCGAGTGCACCACGTAGGGCCTCCAAAAGCTTGTATTCACTAATAATCAGTGTATTTTGATTTACTGTAGCATAAATAATCTAGTTGCATCGAAACTACTGATAGAATATGTTTCCAAAGATACATGCAAAATCGTCGTTTCAGACCGTGAAACGCTCAAATATGATGTAAAAACTGTTTCTCAAAACATGTCTCCAAATCACTTGCAAATGCGTTTTCTAAGCGAATTACGTGTTTTTAAGGTGTTTTGCAGTAACGTCTATAGTTCAAATCGGCACTCTAGCTGCGCTGGCGATTGCACCACGGAGTGCCTCCAAAAGCTTGTATTCACTAAAAATCAGTGTATTTTGTCTTATTGTAGCATAAATAACCTAGTTCCATCGAAACTACAGGTAGAATATGTTTCCAAACATACATGCAAAATCGTCGTTTCAGACCGTGAAACACTCAAATATAATGTAAAAACTGTTTCTCAAAACATGTCTCCAAATCACTTGAAAATGCATTTTCTAAGCGAATTACGTGTTTTTAAGGTGTTTTGCAGTAACTTCTATAGTTCAAATCGGCACTCTAGCTGCGCTGGCGAGTGCACCACGGAGTGCCTCCAAAAGGTTGTATTCACTAAATAACAGTGTATATTGTTTTATTGTAGCATAAATAACCTAGTTCCATCGAAACTATAGCTAGAATATGTTTCCAAAGATACATGCAAAATCGTCGTTTCAGACCGTGAAACGCTCAAATATGATGTAAAAACTGTTTCCCAAAACATGTCTCCAAATCACTTGAAAATGCGTTTTCTAAGAGAATTACGTGTTTTTAAGGTGTCTTGCAGTAACTTCTATAGTTCAAATCGGCACTCTAACTGCGCTGGCGAGTGCACCACGGAGTGCCTCCATAAGCTTGTATTCACTAAAAATCAGTGTATTTTGACTTATTGTAGCATAAATAACCTAGTTCCATCGAAACTACAGGTAGAATATGTTTCCAAAAATACAAGCAAAATCGTCGTTTCACACCATGAAACGCTCAAATATGATGAAAATGTTACTCAAAACATGTCTCAAAATCACTTGAAAATGCGTTTTCTAAGCGAATTGCGTGTTTTTAAGGTGTTTTGCAGTAACTTCTATAGTTCAATTTGGCGCTTTAGCTGCGCTGGCGAGTGCACCACGGAGTGACTCTAAAATGTTGTATTGAGTAAAAAACAGTGTATTTTGTCTTATTGTACCCTAAATAAACAAGTGCTATCGAAACTACTGGTAGAATATGTTTCTAAAGATACATGCAAAATCGTCGTTTCAGACCGTGAAACGCTCAAATATGATGTAAAAAATGTTTCTCAAAGCATGTCTCCAAATCACTTGAAAATGCGTTTTCTAAGCGAATTACGTGTTTTAAGGTGTTTTGCAGTACCTTCTATAGTTCAAATCGGCACTCTAGCTGCGCTGGCGAGTGCACCACGGAGTGCTTCCAAAAGCTTGTATTCACTAAAAATCAGTGTATTTTGTCTTATTGTAGCATAAAAAACCTAGTTCCATCGAAACTACAGGTCGAATATGTTTCCAAAGATACATGCAAAATCGTCGTTTCAGACTGTGAAACGCTTAAATATGATGTAAAAACTGTTTCTCAAAACATGTCTCCAAATCACTTGAAAATGCGTTTTCTAAGCGAATTATGTGTTTGTAAAGTGTTTTGCAGTAACTTCTAAAGTTCAAATCGGCACTCAAGCTGCGCTGCCGAGTGCACCACGGAGTGCCTCCAAAAGGTTGTATTCACTAAAAAACAGTGTATATTGTCTTATTGTAGCATAAATAACCTAGTTCCATCGAAACTATAGGTAGAATACGTTTCCTAAGATACATGCAAAATCGTCGTTTCAGACCGTGAAACGCTCAAATATGATGTAAAAACTTTTTCTCAAAGCATGTCTCCAAATCACTTGAAAATGCGTTTTCTAAGCGAATTACGTGTTTTTAAGGTGTTTTGCAGTAAATTCTATAGTTCAAATCGGCACTCTAGCTGCGCTGGCGAGTGCACCACGGAGTGCTTCCAAAAGCTTGTATTCACTAAAAATCAGTGTATTTTGCCTTATTGTAGCATAAATAACCTAGTTCCATCGAAACTACAGGTAGAATATGTTACCAAAGATACATGCAAAATCGTCGTTTCAGACCGCGAAACGGTCAAATATGATGTAAAAACTGTTTCTCAAAACATGTCTCCAAAATACTTGAAAATGCGTTTTTAAAGCGAATTACGTGTTTTTAAGGTGTTTTGCAGTAACTTCTATAGTTCAGATCGGCACTCTAGCTGCGCTGGCGAGTGCACCACGTAGTGCCTCCAAAAGCTTGTATTCACTATTAATCAGTGTATTTTGACTTACTGTAGCAAAAATAACCTAGTTCCATCGAAACTACAGGTAGAATATGTTTCCAAAGATACATGCAAAATCGTCGTTTCAGACCGTGAAATGCTTAAATATGATGTGAAAACTGTTTTTTAAAACATGTCTCCAAATCACTTGAAAATGCGTTTTCTAAGTGAATTACGTGTTTTTAAGGTGTTTTGCAGTAATTTCTATAGTTCAAATCGGCACTCTAGCTGCGCTGGCGAGTACACCACAGAGTGCCTCCAAAAGCTTGTATTCACTAAAAATCAGTGTATTTTGTCTTATTGTAGCATAAGTAACCTAGTTCCACCGAAACTACAGGTAGAATATGTTTCCAAAGATACATGCAAAATCGTCGTTTCAGACCATGAAACGCTCAAATATGGTGTAAAAAACTGTTTCTCAATACATGTTTCCAAATCACTTGAAAATACGTTTTCTAAGCGAATTACGTGTTTTTAAGGTGTTTTGCAGTAACTTCTATAGTTCAAATCGGCACTCTAGCTGCGCTGGCGAGTGCACCACGGAGTGCCTCCAAAAGCTTGTATTCACTACAAATTCAGTGTATTTTGTCTTATTGTAGCATAAATAACCTAGTTCAATCGAAACTACAGATAAAATATGTTTCCAAAGACACATGCAAAATCGTCGTTTCAGACCGTGAAACGCTCAAATATGATGAAAAAACTGTTTCTCAAAACATGTCTCCAAATCACTTGAAAATGCGTTTTTAAGCGAATTACGTGTTTTTAAGATGTTTTGCAGTAACTTCTATAGTTCAAATCGGCACTCTAGCTGCGCTGGCGAGTGCACCACGTAGTGCCTCCAAAAGCTTGTGTTCACTAATAATCAGTGTATTTTGACTTACTGTAGCATAAATAATCTAGTTGCATCGAAACTACTGGTAGAATATGTTTCCAAAGATACATGCAAAATCGTCGTTTCAGACCGTGAAACGCTCAAATATGATGTAAAAACTGTTTTTTAAAACATGTCTCCAAATCACTTGAAAATGCGTTTTCTAAGCGAATTACGTGTTTTTAAGGTGTTTTGCAGTAACTTCTATAGTTCAAATCGGCACTCTAGCTGCGCTGGTGAGTGCACCACGGAGTGCCTCTAAAAGGTTGTATTCACTAAAATACTGTGTATTTTGTCTTATTGTACCCTAAATAACCAAGTGCTATCGAAACTACAGGTAGAATATGTTTCTTAAGTCTACATACAAAAACGTTGTTTCAGACCGTGAAACGCTCAAATATGATGTAAAAACTGTTTATCAAAACATGTCTCCAAATCACTTGAAAATGCGTTTTCTAAGCGAATTACGTGTTTTTAAGGTGTTTTGCAGTAACTTCTATAGTTCAAATCGGCACTCTAGCTGCGCTGGCGAGTGCACCACGGAGTGCCTCCAAAAGCTTTTATTCATTAAAAATCAGTGTATTTTGTCTTATTGTAGCCTAAATAAACTAGTTTCGAAACTACAGGTAGAATATGTTTTTAAAGATACATGCAAAATCGTCGTTCCGGACCGTGAAACGCTCAAATATGATGTAAAAACTGTTTCTCAAAACATGTCTCCAAATCACTTGAAAATGCGTTTTCTAAGCGAATTACGTGTTTTTAAGGTGTTTTGCAGTAACTCCTATAGTTCAAATCGGCACTCTAGCTGCGCTGGCGAGTGCACCACGGAGTGCCTCCAAAAGCTTGTATTCACTAAAAATCAGTGTATTTTGTCTTATTGTAGCATAAATAACCTAGTTCCATCGAAACTACAGGTAGAATATGTTTCCAAAGATACATGCAAAATCGTCGTTTCAGACCGTGAAACGCTTAAATATGATGAAAAAACTATTTCTCAAAACATGTCTCCAAATCACTTGAAAATGCGTTTTCTAAGCGAATTACGTGTTTTTAAGGTGTTTTGCAGTAACTTCTATAGTTCAAATCGGCACTCTAGCTGCGCTGGCGAGTGCACCACGGAGGGCCTCCAAAAGCTTGTATTCACTAAAAATCAGTGTACTTTGTCTTATTGTACCATAAATAACCTAGTTCCATCGAAACTACAGGTAGAATATGTTTCCAAAGATACATGCAAAATCGTCGTTTCAGATCGTGAACCGCTCAAATATTATGTAAAAACTGTTTCTCAAAACATGTCTCCAAATCACTTGAAAATGCGTTTTCTAAGCGAATTACGTGTTTTTAAGGTGTTTTGCAGTAACTTCTATAGTTCAAATCGGCACTCTAGCTGCGCTGGCTTGTGCACCACGGAGTGCCTCTAAAAGCTTGTATTCACTAAAAATCAGTGTATTTTGTCTTTTTGTAGCATAAATAACTTAGTTCTATCGAAACTACAGGTAGAATATGTGTCCAAACATACATGCAAAATCGTTGTTTCAGACCGTGAAACGCTCAAATATGATGTAAAAACTGTTTCTCAAAACATGTCTCCAAATCACTTGAAAATGCGTTTTCTAAGCGAATTACGTGTTTTTAAGGTGTTTTGCAGTAACTTCTATAGTTAAAATCGGGCCTCTAGCTGCGCTGGTGAGTGTACCACGGAGTGCCTCTAAAAGGTTGTATTCACTAAAAAACTGTGTATTTTGTCTTATTGTACCCTAAATAACCAAGTGCTATCGAAACTACAGGTAGAATGTGTTTCCTAAGTCTACATACAAAAACGTCGTTTCAGACCGTGAAACGCTCAAATATGATGTAAAAACTGTTTCTCAAAACATGTCTCCAAATCACTTGAAAATGCGTTTTCTAAGCGAATTACATGTTTTTAAGGTGTTTTGCAGTAACTTCTATAGTTCAAATCGGCACTCTAGCTGCGCTGGCGAGTGCACCACGGAGTGCCTCTAAAAGGTTGTATTCACTAAAAAACTGTGTATTTTGTCTTATTGTACCCTAAATAACCAAGTGCTATCGAAACTACAGGTAGAATATGTTTTCTAAGTCTACATACAAAATCGTCGTTTCAGACCGTGAAACGCTCAAATATGTTGTAAAAACTGTTTTTCAAAACATGTCTCCAAATCACTTGAAATGCGATTTCTAAGCGAATTATGTGTTTTTAAGGTGTTTTGCAGTAACTTCTATAGTTCAAATCGGCACTCTAGCTGCGCTGGCGAGTGCACCACGGAGTGCCTCCAAAAGCTTGTATTCATTAAAAATCAGTGTATTTTGTCTTATTGTAGCCTAAATAAACTAGTTCCATCGAAACTACAGGTAGAATATGTTTTTAAAGATACATGCAAAATCGTCGTTTCGGACCGTGAAACGCTCAATTATGATGTAAAAACTGTTTCTCAAAACATGTCTCCAAATCACTTGAAAATGCGTTTTCTGAACGAATTACGTGTTTTTAAGGTGTTTTGCAGTAACTTGAACTTTAGTTCAAATCGGCACTCTAGCTGCGCTGGCTAGTGCACCACGGAGTGCCTCCAAAAGCTTGTATCCACTAAAAATCAGTTTATTTTGTCTTATTGTAGCATAAATAACCTAGTTCCATCGAAACTACAGGTAGAATATATTTCCAATGATACATACAAAAACGTCGTTTCAGACCGTGAAACGCTCAAATATGATGTAAAAACTGTTTCTCAAAACATGTCTCCAAATCACTTGAAAATGCGTTTTCTAAGCGAATTACATGTTTTTAAGGTGTTTTGCAGTAACTTCTATAGTTCAAATCGGCACTCTAGCTGCGCTGGCGAGTGCACCACGGAGTGCCTCTAAAAGGTTGTATTCACTAAAAAACTGTGTATTTTGTCTTATTGTACCCTAAATAACCAAGTGCTATCGAAACTACAGGTAGAATATGTTTCCTAAGTCTACATACAAAATCGTCGTTTCAGACCGTGAAACGCTCAAATATGTTGTAAAAACTGTTTCTCAAAACATGTCTCCAAATCACTTGAAAATGCGTTTTCTAAGCGAATTACGTGTTTTTAAGGTGTTTTGCAGTAACTTCTATAGTTCAAATCGGCACTCTAGCTGCGCTGGCGAGTGCACCACGGAGTGCCTCCAAAAGCTTGTATTCATTAAAAATCAGTGTATTTTGTCTTATTGTAGCCTAAATAAACTAGTTCCATCGAAACTACAGGTAGAATATGTTTTTAAAGATACATGCAAAATCGTCGTTTCGGACCGTGAATCGCTTAATTATGATGTAAAAACTGTTTCTCAAAACATGTCTCCAAATCACTTGAAAATGCGTTTTCTGAACAAATTACGTGTTTTTAAGATGTTTTGCAGTAACTTGAACTATATTTCAAATCGGCACTCTAGCTGCGCTGGCTAGTGCACCTCGGAGTGCCTCCAAAAGCTTGTATCCACTAAAAATCAGTGTATTTTGTCTTATTGTAGCATAAATAAACTAGTTCCATCGAAACTACAGGTAGAATATATTTCCAATGATACATACAAAAAAGTCGTTTCAGACCGTGAAACGCTCAAATATGATGTAAAAACTGTTTCTCAAAACATGTCTCCAAATCACTTGAAAATGCGTTTTCTAAGCGAATTACGTGTTTGTAAGGTGTTTTGCAGTAAATTCTATAGTTCAAATCGGCACTCAAGCTGCGCTGCCGAGTGCACCATGGAGTGCCTCCAAAAGGTTGTATTCACTAAAAAACAGTGTATTTTGTCTTATTGTAGCATAAATAACCTAGTCCCATCGAAACTATAGGTAGAATATGTTACCAAAGATACATGCAAAATCGTCGTTTCAGACCGTGAAACGCTCAAATATGATGTAAAAACTGTTTCTCAAAGCATGTCTCCAAATCACTTGAAAATGCGTTTTCTAAGCGAATTACTTGTTTTTAAGGTGTTTTGCAGTAACTTCTATAGTTCAAATCGGCACTCTAGCTGCGCTGGCGAGTGCACCACGGAGTGCTTCCAAAAGCTTGTATTCACTAAAAATCAGTGTATTTTGTCTTATTGTAGCATAAAGAACCTAGTTCCATCGAAACTACAGGTAGAATATGTTTCCAAAGATACATGCAAAATCGTCGTTTCAGACCGTGAAACGCTCAAATATGATGTAAAAACTGTTTCTCAAAACATGTCTCCTAATTACTTGAAAATGCGTTTTTAAAGCGAATTACGTGTTTTTAAGATGTTTTGCAGTAACTTCTATAGTTCAAATCGGCATTCTAGCTGCGCTGGCGAGTGCACCACGTAGGGCCTCCAAAAGCTTGTATTCACTAATAATCAGTGTATTTTGACTTACTGTAGCATAAATAATCTAGTTGCATCGAAACTACTGATAGAATATGTTTCCAAAGATACATGCAAAATCGTCGTTTCAGACCGTGAAACGCTCAAATATGATGTAAAAACTGTTTCTCAAAACATGTCTCCAAATCACTTGAAAATGCGTTTTCTAAGCGAATTACGTGTTTTTAAGGTGTTTTGCAGTAACTTCTTTAGTTCAAATCGGCACTCTAGCTGCGCTGGCGAGTGCACCACGGCGTGCCTCCAAAAGGTTATATTCACTAAAAACAGTGTATTTTGTCTTATTGTAGCATAAATAACCTAGATCCATCGAAACTATAGGTAGAATATGTTTCCAAAGATTCATGCAAAATCGTCGTTTCAGACCGTGAAACACTCAAATATAATGTAAAAACTGTTTCTCAAAACATGTCTCCAAATCACTTGAAAATGCATTTTCTAAGCGAATTACGTGTTTTTAAGGTGTTTTGCAGTAACTTCTATAGTTCAAACCGGCACTCTAGCTGCGCTGTCGAGTGCACCACGGAGTGCCTCCAAAAGCTTGTATTCACTAAAAATTACTGTATTTTGTCATATTGTATCCTAAACAACAAAATTCCATCGAAAGTACTAGTAGAATATGTGTCCAAATGCTACACACAAATCGTTCGTTTCAGACCTTGAAACGCTCAAATATGATGCAAAAACTGTTTCTCGAAACATATCTCCAAATCACTTGAAAATGCGTTTTCTAAGCGAATTACGTGTTTTTAAGGTGTTTTGCAGTAACTTCTATAGTTCAAATCGGCACTCTAGCTGCGCTGGCGAGTGCACAACGGAGTGCCTCCAAAAGGTTGTATTCACTAAATAACAGTGTATATTGTTTTATTGTAGCATAAATAACCTAGTTCCATCGAAACTATAGGTAGAATATGTTTCCAAAGTTACATGCAAAATCGTCGTTTCAGACCGTGAAACGCTCAAATATGATGAAAAACTGTTTCCCAAAACATGTCTCCAAATCACTTGAAAATGCGTTTTCTAAGAGAATTACGTGTTTTTAAGGTGTCTTGCAGTAACTTCTATAGTTCAAATCGGCACTCTAGCTGCGCTGGCGAGTGCACCACGGAGTGCCTCCATAAGCTTGTATTCACTAAAAATCAGTGTATTTTGACTTATTGTAGCATAAATAACCTAGTTCCATCGAAACTACAGGTAGAATATGTTTCCAAAAATACAAGCAAAATCGTCGTTTCAGACCATGAAACGCTCAAATATGATGTAAAATGTTACTCAAAACATGTCTCAAAATCACTTGAAAATGCGTTTTCTAAGCGAATTGCGTGTTTTTAAGGTGTTTTGCAGTAACTTCTATAGTTCAATTTGGCGCTTTAGCTGCGCTGGCGAGTGCACCACGGAGTGCCTCTAAAAAGTTTTATTGAGTAAAAAACAGTGTATTTTGTCTTATTGTACCCTAAATAACCAAGTGCTATCGAAACTACTGGTAGAATATGTTTCCAAGGATAAATGCAAAATCGTCGTTTCAGACCGTGAAACGCTCAAATATGATGTAAAAACTGTTTCTCAAAGCATGTCCCCAAATCACTTGAAAATGCGTTTTCTAAGCGAATTACGTGTTTTTAAGGTGTTTTGCAGTAACTTCTATAGTTCAAATCGGCACTCTAGCTGCGCTGGCGAGTGCACCACGGAGTGCTTCCAAAGCTTGTATTCACTAAAAATCAGTGTATTTTGCTTTATTGTAGCATAAAAAACCTAGTTCCATCGAAACTACAGGTAGAATATGTTACCAAAGATACATGCAAAATCGTCGTTTCAGACCGCGAAACGGTCAAATATGATGTAAAAACTGTTTCTCAAAACATGTCTCCTAAATACTTGAAAATGCGTTTTTAAAGCGAATTACGTGTTTTTAAGGTGTTTTGCAGTAACTTCTATAGTTCAGATCGGCACTCTAGCTGCGCTGGCGTGTGCACCACGTAGTGCCTCCAAAAGCTTGTATTTACTAATAATGAGTGTATTTTGACTTACTGTAGCAAAAATAATCTAGTTGCATCGAAATTACTGATAGAATATGTTTCCAAAGATACATGCAAAATCGTCGTTTCAGACCGTGAAACGCTCAAATATGATGTAAAAACTGTTTCTCAAAACATGTCCCCAAATCACTTGAAAATGCGTTTTCTAAGCGAATTACGTGTTTTTAAGGTGTTTTGCAGTAACTTCTATAGTTCAAATCGGCACTCTAGCTGCGCTGGCGAGTGCACCACAAAGTGCCTCCAAAAGCTTGTATTCACTAAAAATCAGTGTATTTTGTCTTATTGTAGCATAAATAACCTAGTTCCATCGAAACTACAGGTAGAATATGTTTCCAAGGATAAATGCAAAATCGTCGTTTCAGACCGTGAAACGCTTAAATATGATGTAAAATCTGTTTCTCAAAACATGTCCCCAAATCACTTGAAATTGCGTTTTCTAAGCGAATTACGTGTTTTTAAGGTGTTTTGCAGTAACTTCTATAGTTCAAATCGGCACTCTAGCTGCGCTGGCAAGTGCACCACGGAGTGCCTCCAAAAGCTTGTATTCACTAAAAATCAGTGTATTTTGTCTTATTGTAGCATAAATAACCTAGTTCCATCGAAACTACAGGTAGAATATGTTTCCAAAGATACATGCAAAATCGTCGTTTCAGACCGTGAAACGCTCAAATATGATGTGAAAACTGTTTTTTAAAACATGTCTCCAAATCACTTAAAAATGCGTTTTCTAAGTGAATTACGTGTTTTTAAGGTGTTTTGCAGTAATTTCTATAGTTCAAATCGGCACTCTAGCTGCGCTGGCGAGTACACCACAGAGTGCCTCCAAAAGCTTGTATTCACTAAAAATCAGTGTATTTTGTCTTATTGTAGCATAAGTAACCTAGTTCCACCGAAACTACAGGTAGAATATGTTTCCAAAGATACATGCAAAATCGTAGTTTCAGACCATGAAACGCTCAAATATGGTGTAAAAACTGTTTCTCAATACATGTTTCCAAATCACTTGAAAATACGTTTTCTAAGCGAATTACGTGTTTTTAAGGTGTTTTGCAGTAACTTCTATAGTTCAAATCGGCACTCTAGCTGCGCTGGCGAGTGCACCACGGAGTGCCTCCAAAAGCTTGTATTCACTACAAAATCAGTGTATTTTGTCTTATTGTAGCATAAATAACCTAGTTCAATCGAAACTACAGGTAAAATATGTTTCCAAAGACACATGCAAAATCGTCGTTTCAGACCGTGAAACGCTCAAATATGATGAAAAAACTGTTTCTTAAAACATGTCTCCAAATCACTTGAAAATGCGTTTTTAAGCGAATTACGTGTTTTTAAGATGTTTTGCAGTAACTTCTATAGTTCAAATCGGCACTCTAGCTGCGCTGGCGAGTGCACCACGTAGTGCCTCCAAAAGCTTGTGTTCACTAATAATCAGTGTATTTTGACTTACTGTAGCATAAATAATCTAGTTGCAACGAAACTACTGGTAGAATATGTTTCCAAAGATACATGCAAAATCGTCGTTTCAGACCGTGAAACGCTCAAATATGATGTAAAAACTGTTTCTCAAAACATGTCTCCAAATCACTTGAAAATGCGTTTTCTAAGCGAATTACGTGTTTTTAAGGTGTTTTGCAGTAACGTCTATAGTTCAAATCGGCACTCTAGCTGCGCTGGCGAGTGCACCACAAAGTGCCTCCAAAAGCTTGTATTCACTAAAAATCAGTGTATTTTGTCTTATTGTAGCATAAATAACCTAGTTCCATCGAAGCTACAGGTAGAATATGTTTCCAAGGATAAATGCAAAATCGTCGTTTCAGACCGTGAAACGCTTAAATATGATGTAAAATCTGTTTCTCAAAACATGTCCCCAAATCACTTGAAATTGCGTTTTCTAAGCGAATTACGTGTTTTTAAGGTGTTTTGCAGTAACTTCTATAGTTCAAATCGGCACTCTAGCTGCGCTGGCAAGTGCACCACGGAGTGCCTCCAAAAGCTTGTATTCACTAAAAATCAGTGTATTTTGTCTTATTGTAGCATAAATAACCTAGTTCCATCGAAACTACAGGTAGAATATGTTTCCAAAGATACATGCAAAATCGTCGTTTCAGACCGTGAAACGCTCAAATATGATGTGAAAACTGTTTTTTAAAACATGTCTCCAAATCACTTGAAAATGCGTTTTTAAGCGAATTACGTGTTTTTAAGATGTTTTGCAGTAACTTCTATAGTTCAAATCGGCACTCTAGCTGCGCTGGCGAGTGCACCACGTAGTGCCTCCAAAAGCTTGTGTTCACTAATAATCAGTGTATTTTGACTTACTGTAGCATAAATAATCTAGTTGCATCGAAACTACTGGTAGAATATGTTTCCAAAGATACATGCAAAATCGTCGTTTCAGGCCGTGAAACGCTCAAATATGATGTAAAAACTGTTTCTCAAAACATGTCTCCAAATCACTTGAAAATGCGTTTTCTAAGCGAATTACGTGTTTTTAAGGTGTTTTGCAGTAACTTCTATAGTTCAAATCGGCACTCTAGCTGCGCTGGTGAGTGCACCACGGAGTGCCTCTAAAAGGTTGTATTCACTAAAAAACTGTGTATTTTGTCTTATTGTACCCTAAATAACCAAGTGCTATCGAAACTACAGGTAGAATATGTTTCTTAAGTCTACATACAAAAACGTTGTTTCAGACCGTGAAACGCTCAAATATGATGTAAAAACTGTTTCTCAAAACATGTCTCCAAATCACTTGAAAATGCGTTTTTAAGCGAATTACGTGTTTTTAAGATGTTTTGCAGTAACTTCTATAGTTCAAATCGGCACTCTAGCTGCGCTGGCGAGTGCACCACGTAGTGCCTCCAAAAGCTTGTGTTCACTAATAATCAGTGTATTTTGACTTACTGTAGCATAAATAATCTAGTTGCATCGAAACTACTGGTAGAATATGTTTCCAAAGATACATGCAAAATCGTCGTTTCAGACCGTGAAACGCTCAAATATGATGTAAAAACTGTTTCTCAAAACATGTCTCCAAATCACTTGAAAATGCGTTTTCTAAGCGAATTACGTGTTTTTAAGGTGTTTTGCAGTAACTTCTATAGTTCAAATCGGCACTCTAGCTGCGCTGGTGAGTGCACCACGGAGTGCCTCTAAAAGGTTGTATTCACTAAAAAACTGTGTATTTTGTCTTATTGTACCCTAAATAACCAAGTGCTATCGAAACTACAGGTAGAATATGTTTCTTAAGTCTACATACAAAAACGTTGTTTCAGACCGTGAAACGCTCAAATATGATGTAAAAACTGTTTCTCAAAACATGTCTCCAAATCACTTGAAAATGCGTTTTTAAGCGAATTACGTGTTTTTAAGATGTTTTGCAGTAACTTCTATAGTTCAAATCGGCACTCTAGCTGCGCTGGCGAGTGCACCACATAGTGCCTCCAAAAGCTTGTGTTCACTAATAATCAGTGTATTTTGACTTACTGTAGCATAAATAATCTAGTTGCAACGAAACTACTGGTAGAATATGTTTCCAAAGATACATGCAAAATCGTCGTTTCAGACCGTGAAACGCTCAAATATGATGTACAAACTGTTTCTCAAAACATGTCTCCAAATCACTTGAAAATGCGTTTTCTAAGCGAATTACGTGTTTTTAAGGTGTTTTGCAGTAACGTCTATAGTTCAAATCGGCACTCTAGCTGCGCTGGCGAGTGCACCACAAAGTGCCTCCAAAAGCTTGTATTCACTAAAAATCAGTGTATTTTGTCTTATTGTAGCATAAATAACCTAGTTCCATCGAAACTACAGGTAGAATATGTTTCCAAGGATAAATGCAAAATCGTCGTTTCAGACCGTGAAACGCTTAAATATGATGTAAAATCTGTTTCTCAAAACATGTCCCCAAATCACTTGAAATTGCGTTTTCTAAGCGAATTACGTGTTTTTAAGGTGTTTTGCAGTAACTTCTATAGTTCAAATCGGCACTCTAGCTGCGCTGGCAAGTGCACCACGGAGTGCCTCCAAAAGCTTGTATTCACTAAAAATCAGTGTATTTTGTCTTATTGTAGCATAAATAACCTAGTTCCATCGAAACTACAGGTAGAATATGTTTCCAAAGATACATGCAAAATCGTCGTTTCAGACCGTGAAACGCTCAAATATGATGTGAAAACTGTTTTTTAAAACATGTCTCCAAATCACTTGAAAATGCGTTTTCTAAGTGAATTACGTGTTTTTAAGGTGTTTTGCAGTAATTTCTATAGTTCAAATCGGCACTCTAGCTGCGCTGGCGAGTACATCACAGAGTGCCTCCAAAAGCTTGTATTCACTAAAAATCAGTGTATTTTGTCTTATTGTAGCATAAGTAACCTAGTTCCACCGAAACTACAGGTAGAATATGTTTCCAAAGATACATGCAAAATCGTCGTTTCAGACCATGAAACGCTCAAATATGGTGTAAAAACTGTTTCTCAATACATGTTTCCAAATCACTTGAAAATACGTTTTCTAAGCGAATTACGTGTTTTTAAGGTGTTTTGCAGTAACTTCTATAGTTCAAATCGGCACTCTAGCTGCGCTGGCGAGTGCACCACGGAGTGCCTCCAAAAGCTTGTATTCACTACAAAATCAGTGTATTTTGTCTTATTATAGCATAAATAACCTAGTTCAATCGAAACTACAGGTAAAATATGTTTCCAAAGACACATGCAAAATCGTCGTTTCAGACCGTGAAACGCTCAAATATGATGAAAAAACTGTTTCTCAAAACATGTCTCCAAATCACTTGAAAATGCGTTTTTAAGCGAATTACGTGTTTTTAAGATGTTTTGCAGTAACTTCTATAGTTCAAATCGGCACTCTAGCTGCGCTGGCGAGTGCACCACGTAGTGCCTCCAAAAGCTTGTGTTCACTAATAATCAGTGTATTTTGACTTACTGTAGCATAAATAATCTAGTTGCATCGAAACTACTGGTAGAATATGTTTCCAAAGATACATGCAAAATCGTCGTTTCAGGCCGTGAAACGCTCAAATATGATGTAAAAACTGTTTCTCAAAACATGTCTCCAAATCACTTGAAAATGCGTTTTCTAAGCGAATTACGTGTTTTTAAGGTGTTTTGCAGTAACTTCTATAGTTCAAATCGGCACTCTAGCTGCGCTGGTGAGTGCACCACGGAGTGCCTCTAAAAGGTTGTATTCACTAAAAAACTGTGTATTTTGTCTTATTGTACCCTAAATAACCAAGTGCTATCGAAACTACAGGTAGAATATGTTTCTTAAGTCTACATACAAAAACGTTGTTTCAGACCGTGAAACGCTCAAATATGATGTAAAAACTGTTTCTCAAAACATGTCTCCAAATCACTTGAAAATGCGTTTTCTAAGCGAATTACGTGTTTTTAAGGTGTTTTGCAGTAACTTCTATAGTTCAAATCGGCACTCTAGCTGCGCTGGCGAGTGCACCACGGAGTGCCTCCAAAAGCTTGTATTCATTAAAAATCAGTGTATTTTGTCTTATTGTAGCCTAAATAAACTAGTTCCATCGAAACTACAGGTAGAATATGTTTTTAAAGATACATGCAAAATCGTCGTTCCGGACCGTGAAACGCTCAAATATGATGTAAAAACTGTTTCTCAAAACATGTCTCCAAAACACTTGAAAATGCGTTTTCTAAGCGAATTACGTGTTTTAAGGTGTTTTGCAGTAACTTCTATAGTTTAAACCGGCACTCTAGCTGCGCTGGCGAGTGCACCACGGAGTGCCTCCAAAAGCTTGTATTCATTAAAAATCAGTGTATTTTGTCTTATTGTAGCCTAAATAAACTAGTTCCATCGAAACTACAGGTAGAATATGTTTTTAAAGATACATGCAAAATCGTCGTTTCGGACCGTGAAACACTCAAATATGATGTAAAAACTGTTTCTCAAAACATGTCTCAAAATCACTTGAAAATGCGTTTTCTGAACGAATTACTGTTTTTAAGGTGTTTTGCAGTAACTTGAACTATATTTCAAATCGGCACTCTAGCTGCGCTGGCGAGTGCACCACGGAGTGCCTCCAAAAGCTTGTATTCACTAAAAATCAGTGTATTTTGTCTTATTGTAGCATAAATAACCTAGTTCGATCGAAACTACAGGTAGAATATATTTCCAATGTTACATGCAAAATCGTCGTTTCAGACCGTGAAACGCTCAAATATGATGTAAAAACTGTTTCTCAAAACATGTCTCCAAATCACTTGAAAATGCGTTTTCTAAGCGAATTACGTGTTTTTAAGGTGTTTTGCAGTAACCTCTATAGTTCAAATCGGCACTCTAGCTGCGCTGGCGAGTGCACCACGGAGGGCCTCCAAAAGCTTGTATTCACTAAAAATCAGTGTACTTTGTCTTATTGTACCATAAATAACCTAGTTCCATCGAAACTATAGGTAGAATATGTTTCCAAAGATACATGCAAAATCG
This sequence comes from Harpalus rubripes, assembly GCA_963082715.1. Lineage (NCBI taxonomy): Eukaryota > Metazoa > Arthropoda > Insecta > Coleoptera > Carabidae > Harpalus > Harpalus rubripes. The sequence goes on from OY720457.1 coordinate 32,364,800, forward strand.
TCGTTTCAGATCGTGAAACGCTCAAATATTATGTAAAAACTGTTTCTCAAAACATGTCTCCAAATCACTTGAAAATGCGATTTCTAAGCGAATTGCGTGTTTTTAAGGTGTTTTGCAGTAACTTCTATAGTTCAAATCGGCACTCTAGCTGCGCTGGCGAGTGCACCACGGCGTGCCTCTAAAAGGTTATATTCACTAAAAACAGTGTATTTTGTCTTATTGTAGCATAAATAACCTAGTTCCATCGAAACTATATGTAGAATATGTTTCCAAAGATACATGCAAAATCGTCGTTTCAGACCGTGAAACGCTCAAATATGATGTAAAAACTGTTTCTCAAAACATGTCTCCAAATCACTTGAAAATGCGTTTTCTAAGCGAATTACGTGTTTTTAAGGTGTTTTGCGGTAACTTCTATAGTTCAAATCGGGCCTCTAGCTGCGCTGGTGAGTGTACCACGGAGTGCCTCTAAAAGGTTGTATTCACTAAAAAACTGTGTATTTTGTCTTATTGTACTCTAAATAACCAAGTGCTATCGAAACTACAGGTAGAATATGTTTCCTAAGTCTACATACAAAAACGTCGTTTCAGACCGTGAAACGCTCAAATATGATGTAAAAACTGTTTCTCAAAACATGTCTCCAAATCACTTGAAAATGCGTTTTCTAAGCGAATTACATGTTTTTAAGGTGTTTTGCAGTAACTTCTATAGTTCATATCGGCACTCTAGCTGCGCTGGCGAGTGCACCACGGAGTGCCTCTAAAAGGTTGTATTCACTAAAAAACTGTGTATTTTGTCTTATTGTACCCTAAATAACCAAGTGCTATCGAAACTACAGGTAGAATATGTTTCCTAAGTCTACATACAAAATCGTCGTTTCAGACCGTGAAACGCTCAAATATGTTGTAAAAACTGTTTCTCAAAACATGTCTCCAAATCACTTGAAAATGCGTTTTCTAAGCGAATTATGTGTTTTTAAGGTGTTTTGCAGTAACTTCTATAGTTCAAATCGGCACTCTAGCTGCGCTGGCGAGTGCACCACGGAGTGCCCCCAAAAGCTTGTATTCATTAAAAATCAGTGTATTTTGTCTTATTGTAGCCTAAATAAACTAGTTCCATCGAAACTACAGGTAGAATATGTTTTTAAAGATACATGCAAAATCGTCGTTTCGGACCGTGAAACGCTCAATTATGATGTAAAAACTGTTTCTCAAAACATGTCTCCAAATCACTTGAAAATGCGTTTTCTGAACGAATTACGTGTTTTTAAGGTGTTTTGCAGTAACTTGAACAATAGTTCAAATCGGCACTCTAGCTGCGCTGGCTAGTGCACCACGGAGTGTCTCCAAAAGCTTGTATCCACTAAAAATCAGTGTATTTTGTCTTATTGTAGCATAAATAACCTAGTTCCATCGAAACTACAGGTAGAATATATTTCCAATGATACATACAAAAACGTCGTTTCAGACCGTGAAACGCTCAAATATGATGTAAAAACTGTTTCTCAAAACATGTCTCCAAATCACATTAAAATGCGTTTTCTAAGCGAATTACATGTTTTTAAGGTGTTTTGCAGTAACTTCTATAGTTCAAATCGGCACTTTAGCTGCGCTGGCGAGTGCACCACGGAGTGCCTCTAAAAGGTTGTATTCACTAAAAAACTGTGTATTTTGTCTTATTGTACCCTAAATAACCAAGTGCTATCGAAACTACAGGTAGAATATGTTTCTTAAGTCTACATACAAAATCGTCGTTTCAGACCGTGAAACGCTCAAATATGTTGTAAAAACTGTTTCTCAAAACATGTCTCCAAATCACTTGAAAATGCGTTTTCTAAGCGAATTACGTGTTTTTAAGGTGTTTTGCAGTAACTTCTATAGTTCAAATCGGCACTCTAGCTGCGCTTGCGAGTGCACCACGGAGTGCCTCCAAAAGCTTGTATTCATTAAAAATCAATGTATTTTGTCTTATTGTAGCCTAAATAAACTAGTTCCATCGAAACTACAGGTAGAATATGTTTTTAAAGATACATGCAAAATCGTCGTTTCAGACCGTGAAACGCTCAAATATGATGTAAAAACTGTTTCTCAAAACATGTCTCCAAATCACTTGAAAATGCGTTTTCTAAGCGAATTACGTGTTTTTAAGGTGTTTTGCAGTAACTTCTATAGTTCAAATCGGCACTCTAGCTGCGCTGGCGAGTGCACCACGGAGTGCCTCCAAAAGCTTGTATTCACTAAAAATCAGTGTATTTTGTCTTATTGTAGCATAAATAACCTAGTTCCATCGAAACTACAGGTAGAATATGTTTCCAAAGATACATGCAAAATCGTCGTTTCAGACCGTGAAACGCTTAAATATGATAAAAAAACTATTTCTCAAAACATGTCTCCAAATCACTTGAAAATGCGTTTTCTAAGCGAATTACGTGTTTTTAAGGTGTTTTGCAGTAACTTCTATAGTTCAAATCAGCACTCTAGCTGCGCTGGCGAGTGCACCACGGAGGGCCTCCAAAAGCTTGTATTCCCTAAAAATCAGTGTACTTTGTCTTATTGTACCATAAATAACCTAGTTCCATCGAAACTATAGGTAGAATATGTTTCCAAAGATACATGCAAAATCGTCGTTTCAGATCGTGAAACGCTCAAATATTATGTAAAAACTGTTTCTCAAAACATGTCTCCAAATCACTTGAAAATGCGATTTCTAAGCGAATTACGTGTTTTTAAGGTGTTTTGCAGTAACTTCTATAGTTCAAATCGGCACTCTAGCTGCGCTGGCGTGTGCACCACGGAGTGCCTCTAAAAGCTTGTATTCACTCAAAATCAGTGTATTTTGTCTTATTGTAGCATAAATAACTTAGTTCTATCGAAACTACAGGTAGAATATGTGTCCAAAGATACATGCAAAATCGTTGTTTCAGACCGTGAAACGCTCAAATATGATGTAAAAACTGTTTCTCAAAACATGTCTCCAAATCACTTGAAAATGCGTTTTCTAAGCGAATTACGTGTTTTTAAGGTGTTTTGCAGTAACTTCTATAGTTCAAATCGGCACTCTAGCTGCGCTGGCGAGTGCACCACGGCGTGCCTCCAAAAGGTTATATTCACTAAAAACAGTGTATTTTGTCTTATTGTAGCATAAATAACCTAGTTCCATCGAAACTATAGGTAGAATATGTTTCCAAAGATACATGCAAAATCGTCGTTTCAGACCGTGAAACGCTCAAATATGATGTAAAAACTGTTTCTCAAAACATGTCCCCAAATCACTTGTAAATGCGTTTTCTAAGCGAATTACGTGTTTTTAAGGTGTTTTGCGGTAACTTCTATAGTTCAAATCGGGCCTCTAGCTGCGCTGGTGAGTGTACCACGGAGTGCCTCTAAAAGGTTGTATTCACTAAAAAACTGTGTATTTTGTCTTATTGTACCCTAAATAACCAAGTGCTATCGAAACTACAGGTAGAATATGTTTCCTAAGTCTACATACAAAAAGGTCGTTTCAGACCGTGAAACGCTCAAATATGATGTAAAAACTGTTTCTCAAAACATGTCTCCAAATCACTTGAAAATGCGTTTTCTAAGCGAATTACATGTTTTTAAGGTGTTTTGCAGTAACTTCTATAGTTCAAATCGGCACTCTAGCTGCGCTGGCGAGTGCACCACGGAGTGCCTCTAAAAGGTTGTATTCACTAAAAAACTGTGTATTTTGTCTTATTGTACCCTAAATAACCAAGTGCTATCGAAACTACAGGTAGAATATGTTTCCTAAGTCTATATACAAAATCGTCGTTTCAGACCGTGAAACGCTCAAATATGTTGTAAAAACTGTTTCTCAAAACATGTCTCCAAATCACTTGAAAATGCGCTTTCTAAGCGAATTATGTGTTTTTAAGGTGTTTTGCAGTAACTTCTATAGTTCAAATCGGCACTCTAGCTGCGCTGGTGAGTGCACCACGGAGTGCCTCCAAAAGCTTGTATTCATTAAAAATCAGTGTATTTTGTCTTATTGTAGCATAAATAACCTAGTTCCATCGAAACTACAGGTAGAATATATTTCCAATGATACATACAAAAACGTCGTTTCAGACCGTGAAACGCTCAAATATGATGTAAAAACTGTTTCTCAAAAAATGTCTCCAAATCACTAGAAAATGCGTTTTCTAAGCGAATTACATGTTTTTAAGGTGTTTGCAGTAACTTCTATAGTTCAAATCGGCACTTTAGCTGCGCTGGCGAGTGCACCACGGAGTGCCTCTAAAAGGTTGTATTCACTAAAAAACTGTGTATTTTGTCATATTGTACCCTAAATAACCAAGTGCTATCGAAACTACAGGTAGAATATGTTTCTTAAGTCTACATACAAAATCGTCGTTTCAGACCGTGAAACGCTCAATATGTTGTAAAAACTGTTTCTCAAAACATGTCTCCAAATCACTTGAAAATGCGTTTTCTAAGCGAATTACGTGTTTTTAAGGTGTTTTGCAGTAACTTCTATAGTTCAAATCGGCACTCTAGCTGCGCTGGCGAGTGCACCACGGAGTGCCTCCAAAAGCTTGTATTCATAAAAAATCAGTGTATTTTATCTTATTGTAGCCTAAATTAACTAGTTCCATCGAAACTACAGGTAGAATATATTTTTAAAGATACATGCAAAATCGTCGTTTCGGACCGTGAAACGCTCAATTATGTTGTAAAACTGTTTCTCAAAACATGTCTCCAAATCACTTGAAAATGCGTTTTCTGAACGAATTACGTGTTTTTAAGGTGTTTTGCAGTAACTTGAACTATAGTTCAAATCGGCACTCTAGCTGCGCTGGCTAGTGCACCACGGAGTGCCTCCAAAAGCTTGTATCCACTAAAAATCAGTGTATTTTGTCTTATTGTAGCATAAATAACCTAGTTCCATCAAAACTACAGGTAGAATATATTTCCAATGATACATGCAAAATCGTCGTTTCAGACCGTGAAACGCTCACGGAGTGCTTCCAAAAGCTTGTATTCACTAAAAATCAGTGTATTTTGTCTTATTGTAGCATAAAAAACCTAGTTCCATTTAAACTACAGGTAGAATATGTTTCCAAAGATACATGCAAAATCGTCGTTTCAGACCGTGAAACGCTCAAATATGATGTAAAAACTGTTCCTCAAAACATGTCTCCAAATCACTTGAAAATGCGTTTTCTAAGCGAATTACGTGTTTGTAAGGTGTTTTGCAGTAACTTCTATAGTTCAAATCGGCACTCAAGCTGCGCTGCCGAGTGCACCATGGAGTGCCTCCAAAAGGTTGTATTCACTAAAAAACAGTGTATTTTGTCTTATTGTAGCATAAATAACCTAGTTCCATCGAAACTATAGGTAGAATATGTTACCAAAGATACATGCAAAATCGTCGTTTCAGACAGTGAAACGCTCAAATATGATGTAAAAACTGTTTCTCAAAGCATGTCTCCAAATCACTTGAAAATGCGTTTTCTAAGCGAATTACTTGTTTTTAAGGTGTTTTGCAGTAACTTCTATAGTTCAAATCGGCACTCTAGCTGCGCTGGCGAGTGCACCACGGAGTGCCTCCAAAAGCTTGTATTCACTAAAAATCAGTGTATTTTGTCTTATTGTAGCATAAATAACCTAGTTCCATCGAAACTACATTAGAATATTTTTCCAAAGATACATGCAAAATCGTCGTTTCAGACCGTGAAACGCTTAAATATGATGAAAAAACTATTTCTCAAAACATGTCTCCAAATCACTTGAAAATGCGTTTTCTAAGCGAATTACGTGTTTTTAAGGTGTTTTGCAGTAACTTCTATAGTTCAAATCGGCACTCTAGCTGCGCTGGCGAGTGCACCACGGAGGGCCTCCAAAAGCTTGTATTCACTAAAAAATCAGTGTACTTTGTCTTATTGTACCATAAATAACCTAGTTCCATCGAAACTATAGGTAGAATATGTTTCCAAAGATACATGCAAAATCGTCGTTTCAGATCGTGAAACGCTCAAATATTATGTAAAAACTGTTTCTCAAAACATGTCTCCAAATCACTTGAAAATGCGTTTTCTAAGCGAATTATGTGTTTTAAGGTGTTTTGCAGTAACTTCTATAGTTCAAATCGGCACTCTAGCTGCGCTGGCGTGTGCACCACGGAGTGCCTCAAAAAGCTTGTATTCACTAAAAATCTGTGTATTTTGTCTTATTGTAGCATAAATAACTTAGTTCTATCGAAACTACAGGTAGAATATGTGTCCAAAGATACATGCAAAATCGTTGTTTCAGACCGTGAAACGCTCAAATATGATGTAAAAACTGTTTCTCAAAACATGTCCCCAAATCACTTGAAAATGCGTTTTCTAAGCGAATTACGTGTTTTTAAGGTGTTTTGCAGTAACTTCTATAGTTCAAATCGGCACTCTAGCTGCGCTGGCGAGTGCACCACGGCGTGCCTCCAAAAGGTTATATTCACTAAAAACAGTGTATTTTGTCTTATTGTAGCATAAATAACCTAGTTCCATCGAAACTATAGGTAGAATATGTTTCCAAAGATACATGCAAAATCGTCGTTTCAGACCGTGAAACGCTCAAATATGATGTAAAAACTGTTTCTCAAAACATGTCTCCAAATCACTTGAAAATGCGTTTTCTAAGCGAATTACGTGTTTTTAAGGTGTTTTGCAGTAACTTCTATAGTTCAAATCGGGCCTCTAGCTGCGCTGGTGAGTGTACCACGGAGTGCCTCTAAAAGGTTGTATTCACTAAAAAACTGTGTATTTTGTCTTATTGTACCCTAAATAACCAAGTGCTATCGAAACTACAGGTAGAATATGTTTCCTAAGTCTACATACAAAAACGTCGTTTCAGACCGTGAAACGCTCAAATATGATGTAAAAACTGTTTCTCAAATCATGTCTCCAAATCACTTGAAAATGCGTTTTCTAAGCGAATTACATGTTTTTAAGGTGTTTTGCAGTAACTTCTATAGTTCAAATCGGCACTCTAGCTGCGCTGGCGAGAGCACCACGGAGTGCCTCTAAAAGGTTGTATTCACTAAAAAACTGTGTATTTTGTCTTATTGTACCCTAAATAACCAAGTGCTATCGAAACTACAGGTAGAATATGTTTCCTAAGTCTACATACAAAATCATCGTTTCAGACCGTGAAACGCTCAAATATGTTGTAAAAACTGTTTCACAAAACATGTCTCCAAATCACTTGAAAATGCGTTTTCTAAGCGAATTACGTGTTTTAAGGTGTTTTGCAGTAACTTCTATAGTTCAAATCGGCACTCTAGCTGCGCTGGCGAGTGCACCACGGAGTGCCTCCAAAAGCTTGTATTCATTAAAAATCAGTGTATTTTGTCTTATTGTAGCCTAAATAAACTAGTTCCATCGAAACTACAGGTAGAATATGTTTTTAAAGATACATGCAAAATCGTCGTTTCGGACCGTGAAACGCTCAATTATGATGTAAAAACTGTTTCTCAAAACATGTCTCCAAATCACTTGAAAATGCGTTTTCTGAACGAATTACGTGTTTTTAAGGTGTTTTGCAGTAACTTGAACTATAGTTCAAACCGGCACTCTAGCTGCGCTGGCTAGTGCACCACGGAGTGCCTCTAAAAGCTTGTATCCACTAAAAATCAGTGTATTTTGTCTTATTGTAGCATAAATAACCTAGTTCCATCGAAACTACAGGTAGGATATATTTCCAATGATACATACATAAACGTCGTTTCAGACCGTGAAACGCTCAAATATGATGTAAAAACTGTTTCTCAAAACATGTCTCCAAATCACTTGAAAATGCGTTTTCTAAGCGAATTACATGTTTTTAAGGTGTTTTGCAGTAACTTCTATAGTTCAAATCGGCACTCTAGCTGCGCTGGCGAGTGCACCACGGAGTGCCTCTAAAAGGTTGTATTCACTAAAAAACTGTGTATTTTGTCGTATTGTACCCTAAATAACCAAGTGCTATCGAAACTACAGGTAGAATATGTTTCCTAAGTCTACATACAAAATCGTCGTTTCAGACCGTGAAACGCTCAAATATGTTGTAAAAACTGTTTCTCAAAACATGTCTCCAAATCACTTGAAAATGCGTTTTCTAAGCGAATTACGTGTTTTTAAGGTGTTTTGCAGTAACTTCTATAGTTCAAATCGGCACTCTAGCTGCGCTGGCGAATGCACCACGGAGTGCTTCCAAAAGCTTGTATTCACTAAAAAACTGTGTATTTTGTCTTATTGTAGCATAAAAAACCTAGTTCCATTGAAACTACAGGTAGAATATGTTTCCAAAGATACATGCAAAATCGTCGTTTCAGACCGTGAAACGCTCAAATATGATGTAAAAACTGTTTCTCAAAACATGTCTCCAAATCACTTGAAAATGCGTTTTCTAAGCGAATTACGTGTTTGTAAGGTGTTTTGCAGTAACTTCTATAGTTCAAATCGGCACTCAAGCTGCGCTGCCGAGTGCACCAAGAAGTGCCTCCAAAAGGTTGTATTCACTAAAAAACAGTGTATTTTGTCTTATTGTAGCATAAATAACCTAGTTCCATCGAAACTATAGGTAGAATATGTTACCAAAGATACATGCAAAATCGTCGTTTCAGACCGTGAAACGCTCAAATATGATGTAAAAACTGTTTCTCAAAGCATGTCTCCAAATCACTTGAAAATGCGTTTTCTAAGCGAATTACTTGTTTTTAAGGTGTTTTGCAGTAACTTCTATAGTTCAAATCGGCACTCTAGCTGCGCTGGCGAGTGCACCACGGAGTGCTTCCAAAAGCTTGTATTCACTAAAAATCAGTGTATATTGTCTTATTGTAGCATAAATAACCTAGTTCGATCGAAACTACAGGTAGATTATATTTCCAATGTTACATGCAAAATCGTCGTTTCAGACCGTGAAACGCTCAAATATGATGTAAAAACTGTTTCTCAAAACATGTCTCCAAATCACTTGAAAATGCGTTTTCTAAGCGAATTACGTGTTTTTAAGGTGTTTTGCAGTAACTTCTATAGTTCAAATCGGCACTCTAGCTGCTCTGGCGAGTGCACCACGGAGTGCCTCCAAAAGCTTGTATTCACTAAAAATCAGTGTATTTTGTCTTATTGTAGCATAAATAACCTAGTTCCATCGAAACTACAGGTAGAATATGTTTCCAAAGATACATGCAAAATCGTCGTTTCAGACCGTGAAACGCTTAAATATGATGAAAAAACTATTTCTCAAAACATGTCTCCAAATCACTTGAAAATGCGTTTTCTAAGCGAATTACGTGTTTTTAAGGTGTTTTGCAGTAACTTCTATAGTTCAAATCGGCACTCTAGCTGCGCTGGCGAGTGCACCACGGAGGGCCTCCAAAAGCTTGTATTCACTAAAAATCAGTGTACTTTGTCTTATTGTACCATAAATAACCTAGTTCCATCGAAACTATAGGTAGAATATGTTTCCAAAGATACATGCAAAATCGTCGTTTCAGATCGTGAAACGCTCAAATATTATGTAAAAACTGTTTCTCAAAACATGTCTCCAAATCACTTGAAAATGCGTTTTCTGAGCAGCGAATTACGTGTTTTTAAGGTGTTTTGCAGTAACTTCTATAGTTCAAATCGGCACTCTAGCTGCGCTGGCGTGTGCACCACGGAGTGCCTCTAAAAGCTTGTATTCACTAAAAATCAGTGTATTTTGTCTTATTGTAGCATAAATAACTTAGTTCTATCGAAACTACAGGTAGAATATGTGTCCAAAGATACATGCAAAATCGTTGTTTCAGACCGTGAAACGCTCAAATATGATGTAAAAACTTTTTCTCAAAACATGTCTCCAAATCACTTCAAAATGCGTTTTCTAAGCGAATTACGTGTTTTTAAGGTGTTTTGCAGTAACTTCTATAGTTCAAATCAGCACTCTAGCTGCGCTGGCGAGTGCACCACGGCGTGCCTCCAAAAGGTTATATTCACTAAAAACAGTGTATTTTGTCTTATTGTAGCATAAATAACCTAGGTCCATCGAAACTATAGGTAGAATATGTTTCTAAAGATACATGCAAAATCGTCGTTTCAGACCGTGAAACGCTCAAATATGATGTAAAAACTGTTTCTCAAAACATGTCTCCAAATCACTTGAAAATGCGTTTTCTAAGCGAATTACGTGTTTTTAAGGTGTTTTGCAGTAACTTCTATAGTTCAAATCGGGCCTCTAGCTACGCTGGTGAGTGTACCACGGAGTGCCTCTAAAAGGTTGTATTCACTAAAAAACTGTGTATTTTGTCTTATTGTACCCTAAATAACCAAGTGCTATCGAAACTACAGGTAGAATATGTTTCCTAAGTCTACATACAAAAACGTCGTTTCAGACCGTGAAACGCTCAAATATGATGTAAAAACTGTTTCTCAAAACATGTCTCCAAATCACTTGAAAATGCGTTTTCTAAGCGAATTACATGTTTTTAAGGTGTTTTGCAGTAACTTCTATAGTTCAAATCGGCACTCTAGCTGCGCTGGCGAGTGCACCACGGAGTGCCTCTAAAAGGTTGTATTCACTAAAAAACTGTGTATTTTGTCTTATTGTACCCTAAATAACCAAGTGCTATCGAAACTACAGGTAGAATATGTTTCCTAAGTCTACATACAAAATCGTCGTTTCAGACCGTGAAACGCTCAAATATGATGTAAAAACTGTTTCTCAAAACATGTTTCCAAATCACTTGAAAATGCGTTTTCTAAGCGAATTACGTGTTTTTAAGGTGTTTTGCAGTAACTTCTATAGTTCAAATCGGCACTCTAGCTGCGCTGGCGAGTGCACCACGGAGTGCCTCCAAAAGCTTGTATTCATTAAAAATCAGTGTATTTTGTCTTATTGTAGCCTAAATAAACTAGTTCCATCGAAACTACAGGTAGAATATGTTTCCTAAGTCTACATACAAAAACGTCGTTTCAGACCGTGAAACGCTCAATTATGATGTAAAAACTGTTTCTCAAAACATGTCTCCAAATCACTTGAAAATGCGTTTTCTGAACGAATTACGTGTTTTTAAGGTGTTTTGCAGTAACTTGAACTATAGTTCAAATCGGCACTCTAGCTGCGCTGGCTAGTGCACCACGGAGTGCCTCCAAAATCTTGTATCCACTAAAAATCAGTGTATTTTGTCTTATTGTAGCATAAATTACCTAGTTCCATCGAAACTACAGGTAGAATATATTTCCAATGATACATGCAAAATCGTCGTTTCAGACCGTGAAACGCCAAATATGATGTAAAAACTGTTTCTCAAAACATGTCTCCAAATCACTTGAAAATGCGTTTTCTAAGCGAATTACGTGTTTTTAAGGTGTTTTGCAGTAACTTCTATAGTTGAAATCGGCACTCTAGCTGCGCTGGCGAGTGCACCACGGAGTGCCTCCAAAAGGTTGTATTCACTAAAAAACAGTGTATTTTGTCTTATTGTAGCATAAATAACCAAGTGCTATCAAAACTACAGGTAGAATATGTAACCTAAGTCTACATACAAAAATTGTTTCTCAAAACATGTCTGCAAATCGAATTACGTGTTATTAAGGTGTTTTGCTGTAACTTCTATAGTTCAAATCGGCACTCTAGCTGCGCTGGCGAGGGCACCTCGGTGTGCCTCCAAAAGCTTGTATTCATTAAAAAACACTGTATTTTGTCTTATTGTAGAATAAATAACCTAGTTCCATCGAAACTACAGGTAGAATATGTTTGCAAAGATACTTGCAAAATCGTCGTTTCAGACCGTGAAACGCTCAAATATGATGTAAAAACTGTTACTCAAAACATGTCTCCAAATCACTTGAAAATGCGTTTTCTAAGCGAATTACGTGTTTTAAGGTGTTTTGCAGTAACTTCTATAGTTCAAATCGGCACTCTAGCTGCGCTGGCGAGTGCGCCACGGAGTGCCTCTAAAAGCTTGTATTCACTAAAAATCAGTGCATTTTGTCTTATTGTAGCATAAATAATCTAGTTCCATCGAAACTACAGGTAGAATATGTTTCCAAAGATACATGCAAAATCGTCGTTTCAGACCGAGAAACGCTCAAATATGATGTAAAATCTGGTTCTCAAAACATGTCTCCAAATCATTTGAAAATGCGTTTTCTAAGCGAATTACGTGTTTTAAGGTGTTTTGCAGTAACTTCTATAGTTCAAATCAGCACTCTAGCTGCGCTGGCGGGTGCACCACGGAGTGCCTCCAAAAGGTTGTATTCACTAAAATTTAGTGTATTTTGTCTTATTGTAGCATAAATAGCCTAGTTCATCGAAACTACAGGTAGAATATGTTTCCAAGGATACATGCAAAATCGTCGTTTCAGACCGTGAAACTCTCAAATATTATGTAAAAACTTTTTCTCGAAACATGTCTCCAAATCACATTAAAATGCGATTTCCAAGCGAATTACGTGTTTTAAAGGTGTTTTGCAGTAACTTCTATAGTTCAAATCGGCACTCTAGCTGCGCTGGCGAGTGCACTACGGAGTGCCTCTAAAAGGTTGTATGCACTAAAAAACAGTGTATTTTGTCTTACTGTACCCTAAATAACCAAGTGCTATCGAAACTACAGGTAGAATATGTTTCCTAAGTCTACATACAAAATCAACGTTTCAGACCGTGAAACGCTCAAATATGATGTAAAAACTGTTTCTCAAAACATGTCTCCAAATCACTTGAAAATGCGTTTTCTAAGCGAATTACGTGTTTTTAAGGTGTTTTGCAGTAACTTCTATAGTTCAAATCGGAAGTCTAGCTGCGCTGGCGAGTGCACCACGGAGTGCCTCCAAAAGCTTGTATTCACTAAAAATCAGTGTATTTTGTCTTATTGTAGCATAAATAACCTAGTTCCATCGAAACTATAAGTAGAATATGTTTCCAAAGATACATGCAAAATCGTCGTTTCAGACCGTGAAACGCTCAAATATGATGTAAAACTGTGTCTCAAAACATGTCTCCAAATCACTTGAAAATGCGTTTTCTAAGCGAATTACGTGTTTTTGAGGTGTTTTGCAGTAACTTCTATAGTTCAAATCGGCACTCTAGGTGCGCTGGCGAGTGCACCACGAAGTGCTTCCAAATGGTTGTATTCACTAAAAATCAGTGTATTTTGTCTTATTGTAGCATAGTTAACCTAGTTCCATCGAAACTATAGGTAAAATATGTTTCCAAAGATACATGCAAAATCGTCGTTTCAGACCGTGAAGCGCTCAAATATGATGTAAAAACTGTTTCTCAAAACATGTCTCCAAATCACTTGAAAATGCGATTTCTAAGCGAATTATGTGTTTTTAAGGTGTTTTGCAGTAACTTCTATAGTTCAAATCGGCACTCTAGCTGCGCTGGCGAGTGCACCACGGAGTGCCTCCAAAAGCTTGTATTCATTAAAAATCAGTGTATTTTGTCTTATTGTAGCCTAAATAAACTAGTTCCATCGAAACTACAGGTAGAATATGTTTTTAAAGATACATGCAAAATCGTCGTTTCGGACCGTGAAACGCTCAATTATGATGTAAAAACTGTTTCTCAAAACATGTCTCCAAATCACTTGAAAATGCGTTATCTGAACGAATTACGTGTTTTTAAGGTGTTTTGTAGTAACTTGAACTTTAGTTCAAATCGGCACTCTAGCTGCGCTGGCTAGTGCACCACGGAGTGCCTCCAAAAGCTTGTATCCACTAAAAATCAGTGTATTTTGTCTTATTGTAGCATAAATAACCTAGTTCCATCGAAACTACAGGTAGAATATATTTCCAATGATACATACAAAAACGTCGTTTCAGACCGTGAAACGCTCAAATATGATGTAAAAACTGTTTCTCAAAACATGTCTCCAAATCACTTGAAAATGCGTTTTCTAAGCGAATTACATGTTTTTAAGGTGTTTTGCAGTAACTTCTATAGTTCAAATCGGCACTCTAGCTGCGCTGGCGAGTGCACCACGGAGTGCCTCTAAAAGGTTGTATTCACTAAAAAACTGTGTATTTTGTCTTATTGTACCCTAAATAACCAAGTGCTATCGAAACTACAGGTAGAATATGTTTCCTAAGTCTACATACAAAATCGTCGTTTCAGACCGTGAAACGCTCAAATATGATGTAAAAACTGTTTCTCAAAGCATGTCTCCAAATCACTTGAAAATGCGTTTTCTAAGCGAATTACTTGTTTTTAAGGTGTTTTGCAGTAACTTCTATAGTTCAAATCGGCACTCTAGCTGCGCTGGCGAGTGCACCACGGAGTGCTTCCAAAAGCTTGTATTCACTAAAAATCAGTGTATTTTGTCTTATTGTAGCATAAAGAACCTAGTTCCATCGAAACTACAGGTAGAATATGTTTCCAAAGATACATGCAAAATCGTCGTTTCAGACCGTGAAACGCTCAAATATGATGTTAAAAACTGTTTCTCAAAACATGTCTCCTAATTACTTGAAAATGCGTTTTTAAAGCGAATTACGTGTTTTTAAGATGTTTTGCAGTAACTTCTATAGTTCAAATCGGCATTCTAGCTGCGCTGGCGAGTGCACACGTAGGGCCTCCAAAAGCTTGTATTCACTAATAATCAGTGTATTTTGACTTACTGTAGCATAAATAATCTAGTTGCATCGAAACTACTGATAGAATATGTTTCCAAAGATACATGCAAAATCGTCGTTTCAGTCCGTGAAACGCTCAAATATGATGTAAAAACTGTTTCTCAAAACATGTCTCCAAATCACTTGCAAATGCGTTTTCTAAGCGAATTACGTGTTTTTAAGGTGTTTTGCAGTAACGTCTATAGTTCAAATCGGCACTCTAGCTGCGCTGGCGAGTGCACCACGGAGTGCCCTCCAAAAGCTTGTATTCACTAAAAATCA
>OY720457.1:32379857-32422357 GCA_963082715.1 Harpalus rubripes
AATAATAATAATAATAATAATAATAATAATAATAATAATAATAATAATAATAATAATAATAATAATAATAATAATAATAATTAATTAATAATTAATTATTTTTGTAACTGCGCTGTAGAATGAAGACCGTTAGTTAATCACGATTTTGTTTTGTTGTTTTTTTTATCTTCTTTTTAAATTGTAAATAAGAAATTAATAATTTACAATAATTTCTATTCAGTACCTAATTTTATTTTTATTATCATTTCTCATACTATATCATTTAATATTTAAGAATACTGCATTAGGCCGTGTTAATATACCTACTTCCAAAATTTATAAAGAAATTAATAATTTTTCCTTCAAAATAGCTATTTTCTTTGTAGCTTAGTAAATTGAAAATCTGGCCACCATCTGACCAAGACGGACTTCGGATGAAAGTTGTAAAAGTTAGCGGTCGCTCTGTCGCCTTCCAGGTCGACAACGAAAAATACCAGTATCATTAAATGTAGCTCTTATCCAACAGCCTCGGTTACGTACCTAAATAGCTAATTAGAGACAAAAAATAAAAAATTTATTTACGTTATTTTAAATATTGCACTATTGTATTGTTAGTAAAAATGCTGTTGAAAGAGAGACTGATTTTTTTTGGATGTTTTTTTTTATTCTTTCGAGTTTGTGCTAACCCACTAAGTGGGAAATGCGTGATTTTATGTATATATGTATGTATGTATGTATGTATGTATGTATGTATGTATGTATGTATGTATGTATGTATGTATGTATGTATGTATGTATGTATGTATGTATGTATGTATGTATGTATGTATGTATGTATGTATGTATGTATGTATGTATGTATGTATGTATGTATGTATGTATGTATGTATGTATGTATGTATGTATGTATGTATGTATGTATGTATGTATGTATGTATGTATGTATGTATGTATGTATGTATGTATGTATGTATGTATGTATGTATGTATGTATGTATGTATGTATGTATGTATGTATGTATGTATGTATGTATGTATGTATGTATGTATGTATGTATGTATGTATGTATGTATGTATGTATGTATGTATGTATGTATGTATGTATGTATGTATGTATGTATGTATGTATGTATGTATGTATGTATGTATGTATGTATGTATGTATGTATGTATGTATGTATGTATGTATGTATGTATGTATGTATGTATGTATGTATGTATGTATGTATGTATGTATGTATGTATGTATGTATGTATGTATGTATGTATGTATGTATGTATGTATGTATGTATGTATGTATGTATGTATGTATGTATGTATGTATGTATGTATGTATGTATGTATGTATGTATGTATGTATGTATGTATGTATGTATGTATGTATGTATGTATGTATGTATGTATGTATGTATGTATGTATGTATGTATGTATGTATGTATGTATGTATGTATGTATGTATGTATGTATGTATGTATGTATGTATGTATGTATGTATGTATGTATGTATGTATGTATGTATGTATGTATGTATGTATGTATGTATGTATGTATGTATGTATGTATGTATGTATGTATGTATGTATGTATGTATGTATGTATGTATGTATGTATGTATGTATGTATGTATGTATGTATGTATGTATGTATGTATGTATGTATGTATGTATGTATGTATGTATGTATGTATGTATGTATGTATGTATGTATGTATGTATGTATGTATGTATGTATGTATGTATGTATGTATGTATGTATGTATGTATGTATGTATGTATGTATGTATGTATGTATGTATGTATGTATGTATGTATGTATGTATGTATGTATGTATGTATGTATGTATGTATGTATGTATGTATGTATGTATGTATGTATGTATGTATGTATGTATGTATGTATGTATGTATGTATGTATGTATGTATGTATGTATGTATGTATGTATGTATGTATGTATGTATGTATGTATGTATGTATGTATGTATGTATGTATGTATGTATGTATGTATGTATGTATGTATGTATGTATGTATGTATGTATGTATGTATGTATGTATGTATGTATGTATGTATGTATGTATGTATGTATGTATGTATGTATGTATGTATGTATGTATGTATGTATGTATGTATGTATGTATGTATGTATGTATGTATGTATGTATGTATGTATGTATGTATGTATGTATGTATGTATGTATGTATGTATGTATGTATGTATGTATGTATGTATGTATGTATGTATGTATGTATGTATGTATGTATGTATGTATGTATGTATGTATGTATGTATGTATGTATGTATGTATGTATGTATGTATGTATGTATGTATGTATGTATGTATGTATGTATGTATGTATGTATGTATGTATGTATGTATGTATGTATGTATGTATGTATGTATGTATGTATGTATGTATGTATGTATGTATGTATGTATGTATGTATGTATGTATGTATGTATGTATGTATGTATGTATGTATGTATGTATGTATGTATGTATGTATGTATGTATGTATGTATGTATGTATGTATGTATGTATGTATGTATGTATGTATGTATGTATGTATGTATGTATGTATGTATGTATGTATGTATGTATGTATGTATGTATGTATGTATGTATGTATGTATGTATGTATGTATGTATGTATGTATGTATGTATGTATGTATGTATGTATGTATGTATGTATGTATGTATGTATGTATGTATGTATGTATGTATGTATGTATGTATGTATGTATGTATGTATGTATGTATGTATGTATGTATGTATGTATGTATGTATGTATGTATGTATGTATGTATGTATGTATGTATGTATGTATGTATGTATGTATGTATGTATGTATGTATGTATGTATGTATGTATGTATGTATGTATGTATGTATGTATGTATGTATGTATGTATGTATGTATGTATGTATGTATGTATGTATGTATGTATGTATGTATGTATGTATGTATGTATGTATGTATGTATGTATGTATGTATGTATGTATGTATGTATGTATGTATGTATGTATGTATGTATGTATGTATGTATGTATGTATGTATGTATGTATGTATGTATGTATGTATGTATGTATGTATGTATGTATGTATGTATGTATGTATGTATGTATGTATGTATGTATGTATGTATGTATGTATGTATGTATGTATGTATGTATGTATGTATGTATGTATGTATGTATGTATGTATGTATGTATGTATGTATGTATGTATGTATGTATGTATGTATGTATGTATGTATGTATGTATGTATGTATGTATGTATGTATGTATGTATGTATGTATGTATGTATGTATGTATGTATGTATGTATGTATGTATGTATGTATGTATGTATGTATGTATGTATGTATGTATGTATGTATGTATGTATGTATGTATGTATGTATGTATGTATGTATGTATGTATGTATGTATGTATGTATGTATGTATGTATGTATGTATGTATGTATGTATGTATGTATGTATGTATGTATGTATGTATGTATGTATGTATGTATGTATGTATGTATGTATGTATGTATGTATGTATGTATGTATGTATGTATGTATGTATGTATGTATGTATGTATGTATGTATGTATGTATGTATGTATGTATGTATGTATGTATGTATGTATGTATGTATGTATGTATGTATGTATGTATGTATGTATGTATGTATGTATGTATGTATGTATGTATGTATGTATGTATGTATGTATGTATGTATGTATGTATGTATGTATGTATGTATGTATGTATGTATGTATGTATGTATGTATGTATGTATGTATGTATGTATGTATGTATGTATGTATGTATGTATGTATGTATGTATGTATGTATGTATGTATGTATGTATGTATGTATGTATGTATGTATGTATGTATGTATGTATGTATGTATGTATGTATGTATGTATGTATGTATGTATGTATGTATGTATGTATGTATGTATGTATGTATGTATGTATGTATGTATGTATGTATGTATGTATGTATGTATGTATGTATGTATGTATGTATGTATGTATGTATGTATGTATGTATGTATGTATGTATGTATGTATGTATGTATGTATGTATGTATGTATGTATGTATGTATGTATGTATGTATGTATGTATGTATGTATGTATGTATGTATGTATGTATGTATGTATGTATGTATGTATGTATGTATGTATGTATGTATGTATGTATGTATGTATGTATGTATGTATGTATGTATGTATGTATGTATGTATGTATGTATGTATGTATGTATGTATGTATGTATGTATGTATGTATGTATGTATGTATGTATGTATGTATGTATGTATGTATGTATGTATGTATGTATGTATGTATGTATGTATGTATGTATGTATGTATGTATGTATGTATGTATGTATGTATGTATGTATGTATGTATGTATGTATGTATGTATGTATGTATGTATGTATGTATGTATGTATGTATGTATGTATGTATGTATGTATGTATGTATGTATGTATGTATGTATGTATGTATGTATGTATGTATGTATGTATGTATGTATGTATGTATGTATGTATGTATGTATGTATGTATGTATGTATGTATGTATGTATGTATGTATGTATGTATGTATGTATGTATGTATGTATGTATGTATGTATGTATGTATGTATGTATGTATGTATGTATGTATGTATGTATGTATGTATGTATGTATGTATGTATGTATGTATGTATGTATGTATGTATGTATGTATGTATGTATGTATGTATGTATGTATGTATGTATGTATGTATGTATGTATGTATGTATGTATGTATGTATGTATGTATGTATGTATGTATGTATGTATGTATGTATGTATGTATGTATGTATGTATGTATGTATGTATGTATGTATGTATGTATGTATGTATGTATGTATGTATGTATGTATGTATGTATGTATGTATGTATGTATGTATGTATGTATGTATGTATGTATGTATGTATGTATGTATGTATGTATGTATGTATGTATGTATGTATGTATGTATGTATGTATGTATGTATGTATGTATGTATGTATGTATGTATGTATGTATGTATGTATGTATGTATGTATGTATGTATGTATGTATGTATGTATGTATGTATGTATGTATGTATGTATGTATGTATGTATGTATGTATGTATGTATGTATGTATGTATGTATGTATGTATGTATGTATGTATGTATGTATGTATGTATGTATGTATGTATGTATGTATGTATGTATGTATGTATGTATGTATGTATGTATGTATGTATGTATGTATGTATGTATGTATGTATGTATGTATGTATGTATGTATGTATGTATGTATGTATGTATGTATGTATGTATGTATGTATGTATGTATGTATGTATGTATGTATGTATGTATGTATGTATGTATGTATGTATGTATGTATGTATGTATGTATGTATGTATGTATGTATGTATGTATGTATGTATGTATGTATGTATGTATGTATGTATGTATGTATGTATGTATGTATGTATGTATGTATGTATGTATGTATGTATGTATGTATGTATGTATGTATGTATGTATGTATGTATGTATGTATGTATGTATGTATGTATGTATGTATGTATGTATGTATGTATGTATGTATGTATGTATGTATGTATGTATGTATGTATGTATGTATGTATGTATGTATGTATGTATGTATGTATGTATGTATGTATGTATGTATGTATGTATGTATGTATGTATGTATGTATGTATGTATGTATGTATGTATGTATGTATGTATGTATGTATGTATGTATGTATGTATGTATGTATGTATGTATGTATGTATGTATGTATGTATGTATGTATGTATGTATGTATGTATGTATGTATGTATGTATGTATGTATGTATGTATGTATGTATGTATGTATGTATGTATGTATGTATGTATGTATGTATGTATGTATGTATGTATGTATGTATGTATGTATGTATGTATGTATGTATGTATGTATGTATGTATGTATGTATGTATGTATGTATGTATGTATGTATGTATGTATGTATGTATGTATGTATGTATGTATGTATGTATGTATGTATGTATGTATGTATGTATGTATGTATGTATGTATGTATGTATGTATGTATGTATGTATGTATGTATGTATGTATGTATGTATGTATGTATGTATGTATGTATGTATGTATGTATGTATGTATGTATGTATGTATGTATGTATGTATGTATGTATGTATGTATGTATGTATGTATGTATGTATGTATGTATGTATGTATGTATGTATGTATGTATGTATGTATGTATGTATGTATGTATGTATGTATGTATGTATGTATGTATGTATGTATGTATGTATGTATGTATGTATGTATGTATGTATGTATGTATGTATGTATGTATGTATGTATGTATGTATGTATGTATGTATGTATGTATGTATGTATGTATGTATGTATGTATGTATGTATGTATGTATGTATGTATGTATGTATGTATGTATGTATGTATGTATGTATGTATGTATGTATGTATGTATGTATGTATGTATGTATGTATGTATGTATGTATGTATGTATGTATGTATGTATGTATGTATGTATGTATGTATGTATGTATGTATGTATGTATGTATGTATGTATGTATGTATGTATGTATGTATGTATGTATGTATGTATGTATGTATGTATGTATGTATGTATGTATGTATGTATGTATGTATGTATGTATGTATGTATGTATGTATGTATGTATGTATGTATGTATGTATGTATGTATGTATGTATGTATGTATGTATGTATGTATGTATGTATGTATGTATGTATGTATGTATGTATGTATGTATGTATGTATGTATGTATGTATGTATGTATGTATGTATGTATGTATGTATGTATGTATGTATGTATGTATGTATGTATGTATGTATGTATGTATGTATGTATGTATGTATGTATGTATGTATGTATGTATGTATGTATGTATGTATGTATGTATGTATGTATGTATGTATGTATGTATGTATGTATGTATGTATGTATGTATGTATGTATGTATGTATGTATGTATGTATGTATGTATGTATGTATGTATGTATGTATGTATGTATGTATGTATGTATGTATGTATGTATGTATGTATGTATGTATGTATGTATGTATGTATGTATGTATGTATGTATGTATGTATGTATGTATGTATGTATGTATGTATGTATGTATGTATGTATGTATGTATGTATGTATGTATGTATGTATGTATGTATGTATGTATGTATGTATGTATGTATGTATGTATGTATGTATGTATGTATGTATGTATGTATGTATGTATGTATGTATGTATGTATGTATGTATGTATGTATGTATGTATGTATGTATGTATGTATGTATGTATGTATGTATGTATGTATGTATGTATGTATGTATGTATGTATGTATGTATGTATGTATGTATGTATGTATGTATGTATGTATGTATGTATGTATGTATGTATGTATGTATGTATGTATGTATGTATGTATGTATGTATGTATGTATGTATGTATGTATGTATGTATGTATGTATGTATGTATGTATGTATGTATGTATGTATGTATGTATGTATGTATGTATGTATGTATGTATGTATGTATGTATGTATGTATGTATGTATGTATGTATGTATGTATGTATGTATGTATGTATGTATGTATGTATGTATGTATGTATGTATGTATGTATGTATGTATGTATGTATGTATGTATGTATGTATGTATGTATGTATGTATGTATGTATGTATGTATGTATGTATGTATGTATGTATGTATGTATGTATGTATGTATGTATGTATGTATGTATGTATGTATGTATGTATGTATGTATGTATGTATGTATGTATGTATGTATGTATGTATGTATGTATGTATGTATGTATGTATGTATGTATGTATGTATGTATGTATGTATGTATGTATGTATGTATGTATGTATGTATGTATGTATGTATGTATGTATGTATGTATGTATGTATGTATGTATGTATGTATGTATGTATGTATGTATGTATGTATGTATGTATGTATGTATGTATGTATGTATGTATGTATGTATGTATGTATGTATGTATGTATGTATGTATGTATGTATGTATGTATGTATGTATGTATGTATGTATGTATGTATGTATGTATGTATGTATGTATGTATGTATGTATGTATGTATGTATGTATGTATGTATGTATGTATGTATGTATGTATGTATGTATGTATGTATGTATGTATGTATGTATGTATGTATGTATGTATGTATGTATGTATGTATGTATGTATGTATGTATGTATGTATGTATGTATGTATGTATGTATGTATGTATGTATGTATGTATGTATGTATGTATGTATGTATGTATGTATGTATGTATGTATGTATGTATGTATGTATGTATGTATGTATGTATGTATGTATGTATGTATGTATGTATGTATGTATGTATGTATGTATGTATGTATGTATGTATGTATGTATGTATGTATGTATGTATGTATGTATGTATGTATGTATGTATGTATGTATGTATGTATGTATGTATGTATGTATGTATGTATGTATGTATGTATGTATGTATGTATGTATGTATGTATGTATGTATGTATGTATGTATGTATGTATGTATGTATGTATGTATGTATGTATGTATGTATGTATGTATGTATGTATGTATGTATGTATGTATGTATGTATGTATGTATGTATGTATGTATGTATGTATGTATGTATGTATGTATGTATGTATGTATGTATGTATGTATGTATGTATGTATGTATGTATGTATGTATGTATGTATGTATGTATGTATGTATGTATGTATGTATGTATGTATGTATGTATGTATGTATGTATGTATGTATGTATGTATGTATGTATGTATGTATGTATGTATGTATGTATGTATGTATGTATGTATGTATGTATGTATGTATGTATGTATGTATGTATGTATGTATGTATGTATGTATGTATGTATGTATGTATGTATGTATGTATGTATGTATGTATGTATGTATGTATGTATGTATGTATGTATGTATGTATGTATGTATGTATGTATGTATGTATGTATGTATGTATGTATGTATGTATGTATGTATGTATGTATGTATGTATGTATGTATGTATGTATGTATGTATGTATGTATGTATGTATGTATGTATGTATGTATGTATGTATGTATGTATGTATGTATGTATGTATGTATGTATGTATGTATGTATGTATGTATGTATGTATGTATGTATGTATGTATGTATGTATGTATGTATGTATGTATGTATGTATGTATGTATGTATGTATGTATGTATGTATGTATGTATGTATGTATGTATGTATGTATGTACGTATGTACTATTACGAATTAATTAATAATAAATGTTATTCCCGTTGATTCGTTTATTAATTATTGTGACTACAAGTGTAACCGATAACCGACAATTTTTGAGCTGTTTGTATCCTACTTGAATACGGCACCAGCCATTTGTTCTCCATGGGCGGGTAACGAAATATGCAGCAAATCTTTAAAGAATTTTAACTCAAAATCTAAAAAACTTAGAAAAAAAAGTTATTAAGAAATATTGTTGCTCTCGTCGAGTTACATTACTGGTTAAATTTAATGCACTTATTTTATTTACACCCTGTATAAAATATAATCTCCAATTTCAAAATTATATATATATATATATATATATATATATATATATATATATATATATATATATATATATATATATACAAAATCTTGGAGTATAATTGCATTATTGCATATAATCCTGGATAAAAATTTAATTCGCTTTTATAAACCCGAGCATTACAGTTATAATCCCATTAAAGCCGCCTTTGTATTACAATAAATTAAACAATTTAAATATAACAAAATTTATAAATCTACGGATTATAGATCAGAAAATTTAAATAAAATTTAATAAATATGTAGGTCGGCTATGAATGCTTCCGCTTTTTTTGGCTTTTTCTCAATATCAATTTCTTGACATTACCATAGCAACTAGCAACAACAAAAGCAGCTTTTGTAACTTATTTCGATAAGATTTTTTAAAGTTATCTGAGATATTCTTACATTTTAGGTCCAATTTTTTTAGAAACAAACGCCATAGATCTCAGTTGTTCTTACTATGCGCAGATCCCCATTGCGCATATCTTCTATCTCTTTAAATTGAAAAGGTCTAGTAATGCTAAATTTCAAAATTATTGTGGAATGACATCAATTAGTAAAAAATATACATCAAATTAAACGTATTTGTTTATATTGTACATATTATAATATACATTAAATTAATTGTATTTGTTTATTGCACTTTTGTTTTTCCCATGTAAACTAACAACTATAAATATATAACATTATATTATAACAGATGTCACAAGCGCGCCGTAGCTTACAATTACGATCTAAATATAAAATATTTTATAACAATTATTACGTACTGAAATTTTTGCTAAATAAAATAGATTTATTATTTATTCAGAAATCACTTTTTTATTATATTTTGTAATATAATTATTCAAACATTTATTACAAAAATAGTATATATTTTCTTCCTAAAGAATATAATATTGATAAAAATAAGAAATCACCTATGTTCATATTTATCAAGAATCACTCCATATTTGTTGAGTTGTTGAGGTGCTATTTTGCAGTCGTGTGCTCTAAGCGAAAAAATTGTGTTGTGTTCTTCCGAAGTTTATTATATCGTTCGTGGTTTCTTTATTGTG
Organism: Harpalus rubripes; assembly: GCA_963082715.1. Lineage (NCBI taxonomy): Eukaryota > Metazoa > Arthropoda > Insecta > Coleoptera > Carabidae > Harpalus > Harpalus rubripes. Next base: position 32,390,610 of record OY720457.1, read on the forward strand.
TATATTTATATACATAAAATATTTGTGTATATTACCACTTTAATTTTCGTCATAATTTAACATTATCTATTTTGTTTTATTTTCGTCCATGTTAAAGTCTTTATAGACTTGTTTATCATTTATTTTTCGTACCTTTTATTTTGTGTTACCTACTGTTTACTTCTTTGTACGTATTTCAGTACCTGCTTTTTTGATTGTATATTTTTATTATTTTTTTCTTTTGCGTTAATAATTTAACGTTTCTTTATTTCATTGTTCGTTGTATTGCTTTTTATATAATTATTTTTATAATGGAACGATTAGATGGCCATCGGTCTAATAACCAGTTATTTGTTTTGGACAATTTTCTATATACCGGTAGCACCAGGCGCCAGGGGGGCAATATTTACCTCGTATGCAGAAATCGGGAAACTTGCCCAGCTCGTTTTGTCTTAAGGGATGGAATTCCCGAGTTAACTGTGCCTCATAATCATGATGCGGATGCAGGTGAAGTTCAGGTTTTACGCCTGAAAACCGCTTTAAGAAGAAGTGCCCAGAACGAAAACACGGATATGGAAATCATTTTCCGCGAGGAAGAACAGCGTTACCCTGAGGCGGCTGCCCTTTTAAACGGTTATAATAGTATTAGATCTACCATGTATAGAAGCCGAAAACTTGGTACACCCGCAATTCCGCGCACCATGACTGACTATTCAGAAACCATCAGACAGCGACAGTACGTATTAAATATAATTATATCCTGTAGTTCACGTACACTTAAAAATATTTCAGATGGTTTGGACGTTACGGAAGGGATTTACAGCCAGCGCATACCCGTTCACTTCTTCGGATTACTTACGGTTAGTTACGGTATGATATGGTTAATGGTGGCGCCAAAAATCGTTGGTTCACTTGTTGACACCGTGCTTGGGTGTTATATATATTCTGCGACATTTAAAACTGTTAAAAATAGTGTCTGACAATTAAAATGCATTAACGGAGAAAGATAGTTTTTTCCATATTTGTCCAAAAAAAGAGTCAACGAAAATAATGTCATCCTGTTTGACATAAGACCACGACTCCGACTGTTTTTACTTTTGACATTTCAAAAAAAGACATGATAAAAAGAGATAGAAATAGTGAACAGAGAGCTGACCCGACTCGCAAACCCGTTCAGCTGTGAACACTGATCCAAGCATACCGGGTATGTTGTTCCTAGCGCCCGAATGTGTGAACGTACCTGAACGCAACATACCGCAAGTGAACAGTTGTCGCCCGAAATCACCTCATGTATTTTTTTGAAATGTCAAAACAGTCGGAGTCGAGGTCTTATGTCAAACAGGGTGACATTATTTTCGTGGACACTTTTTTGGACAAATATGAAAAAAAACTATCTTTCTCCGTTAATGCATTTTAATTGTCAGACACTATTTTTGACAGTTTTAAATGTCGCAGAATATACATAACCACCAAGCACGGTGTCAACAAGTGAACCAACGATTTTTGGCGCCACCATTAATCATATCATACCGTAACTAACCGTAAGTAATCCGAAGAAGTGAACGGGTATGTCGCCCGAAATCGCCTTTTATGTCATATACTGCCATGTGTCTTTCGATTCTATTTAATATGCTGGCATCTACCTCTCGATTTTATTTAATACGCTGGCATCTGCCTCTTGATTCTATTTCATACTCTGGCCTCTGCATCTCAACACTATATAAAATGGTGGCATCTGCCAGTCGATTCCGGTGGTGGCTCCTGTTGTACGTACACTTTACATTAGCAGACTATTATTACATTGCTGGGAAATTAATGAAGCTTAAAAAATTACACTGGAAGATAGAAAATAGCAGTTAAATATAAACTGTGAAGTAATTCAATCATTGAATTACCATGAGGCCTTAAAGGTCGCAGTACAGGGACAAAGATGAACCACCTCTCGATAATAATAATATGAGGCCTTAAACAAATAGACGTATTTGCTCAAATCCTTTTTAATTTACCTTTAAAACGAGTAAGAAGAAAATCTCGGCTAAAATGAAATGGTACCGTAATAAATATAAATTTTTAACTATGTTTTTAAAAGTTTTGTGATTCATATTTTTTATTTTCTCAGGCAATTTATTATACAGGTCTAAATTTAATGAACATTTAATAGACTTCTTTAGCCTGTAAGCAGGTTTGCGCAATAAGTTTGCAGATCTATTGTTGTAGCGGTGGCAATCTCCATTTTTAGTGAAATTTAAACTTAATTTATGTACTTCAAGTACTGAGTTTAGAATATAAATAGACGGTAGAGTCAATATACCTAAATCTTTAAAGCCTTGTTTACAATGGTCTCTATATTTAAGGCCTAACATGATTCGTTTAGCTGTTTTTTGCATCCGAAAGATTTTTATTGCATTTGGAGAGTTCCCCCACAGAATTGTCCCGTAAGATATTAATGAGTGGAATAAAGAAAAATAGCTAACTTTTAAAGTAATCATATCTACAGTATGTTTCAATAGTCTAAGTAAGAATAATATTCCGGATAGTTTCTTACTAAGAACTAAAATATGAGAAGAACCATTAAGAGATGGTTCAATACGAGTATAAAAACCTAGAATATTTACAGGTTTCCCTTGCTTGCAATTTGTCTTGCGGCAAACCATTCTTTAGCTCGGTTCATATCGTTGTTACTATTTTGTAACAGAGTTTCAAAGTTCTTATTTTTACTAATGAGGGTGGTATCATCCGCAAACAGAATAGTATTGCATGGCCGAAATGGCTGAAATCATTTATATAAATAATAAAGAACAGCGGACCCAAAATAGAGCCTTGTGGAACTCCGTGCTCTATCTTTTTATTATCTGATACTACACCGTTTATAAATACACATTGTTCACGATCTTGTAAATACGAGGTGAAAAAATTTAATGCTAAACCATTAATGCCATAATGCTCTAGTGTCATTAAAAGAAGTTCGTGTGAAACACAGTCGAACGCTTTTGACAGATCGCAAAGTGTTAAAGCTATGTGATCACGATTTTCAAGGCCCTCAATTATGTCGCGCATAATATTTAGTACAGCCTGGATTGTAGAGCGACCACTGCGAAAACCAAACTGTTGATTATCAAGTAATTCATTTTTATCAAAATACTCAATTAAACGATTTTTACAATACTTTCAACAATTTTGGATATCGTGGCTATAATAGATATGGGTCTATAATTCTCCACCTTATTACAAGCTCCTTTTTTAAATAGTGGGATTACTTTTGTTTTCTTAAAGGCTTTTGGGTACACGCCCTCAGCAAAGCATTTATTAATTAGTTCAGCAATAAATTATTCTAGTTTTTTTTTTATAAAATTATTCTTCATATTGTATAAATCTAGACAACTAGAATTTTTAATGATTTAATAGCATGCGAAACTTCTACTATGTCAGTAGGGTAAAGAATGAATTCACAATTTAAAGAGACATTTGTTCTCATTAAAATATCATCCGCCTTAAGATGACCTATATGTACATAATTGTACAACTAATTTAGTCAATACATTTTGTATCTCTGATGATATTCCTCCAATTTTTGTTTTTTAAATGGATGGTATATTATTTCTTCATTTGGTTGTTTCTCGATATTATGGGAAATGGAATAGCCATTTTTCATAATCGTGGTTTTGTGTATGGTATTCAAATCTAAATTCATAAATTTGATTATGATATTTCACTTATAATTTTAAATGAAGTTGTATAGATGTAGCGATAGGTGATTAGTTGTGTTTCGAAGGGCCAAGGTTCGATTCCGACTGACGCCAAGCTTTAAATTTGAAATAATTTTCAAGTAGCACAAAAATGGCCCCTGTAGTACACTCTCCACGGCTGCTTTGAGAGCCCGTGAGGTAAAGCTTAGTAAACATTTTCAACTAAAATTACAGATATATCGTCATTATAGAAATCTGCGAATAGAAGCAGATTAGTACACCCAGAAATGGGTATTAAGCCATGATATATTTAATTATTTAATTTAAGTACATCCCACATTCCTATAAGTGAGAAACAAAAATGCGAAACAAAATGTGCGAAATGTAATACACACCGCCTCTGACACCGCTTAGAAGAACTACTATTGAGAAAGCGCGCGCTGATTATTACATATTTTTTAAAGTGCATGTACTACAAAATTCCTTCTATAAAATATAAAACATATAATTTATACATACATATTAACATTTAAATTAATTCATAATTATAATCTAAGATTAAATTACAAATTGCAACTAACAAATAAAATTACCCCTTAACCTGATAATTAGTTTTAGTTAGTTGTTGTGTAATTAATGTGAATTAATGAGTAAGATTACAAACCGACAGCGGTATATTAATAAGAAGGCTGAAGCAAATGGTGACGAAGACGACGTTAAAGAAAATGACATAATTTTTTATCAGTTTTAATGAAGAAGATACAAATCTGATGCAACTGTTGAAATACAGAATTTTTTAAATAAAACAAAAATCAAAATATTTTAATGAACATCAAACTATTACGTTGTTAAATGAACATATGTTCTTATTGAAAAATGAAATAAATAATATACACTGTCAGTCATCTGTTGAGAAAGATTTGCCAATGTGACAACCAATACCTAACATGAATAAAATTGTCAAAAACTCAAAACACTCATGTGCGAGAGATATGTAATATCTAAAGAAAATTGGACATTGGTATAAAATTGACAAAATAATACATTCTAATAGAATGTAATTGTTGGATATATGTGAACAAACATTTTGTCATAGACTAATATGTTTCATATGTTTAAAGAAAAACATACTAGCCTAAAATGTTTTGTAAAATAGTATTGTTGAAAAATATATGTATGTTATATGTATCAGAAAAATAAAGTATTATTTCGTATAAATTGGTCTTCCTTGATATAAACTCAACAGTAATACTATTATAATTACAGCTGCTATCTAGCTAATTTAAATCCAAACTATTGAGAAATCTTCTTAAAAATTGTTTTACGCGAATAAATGAATTCAAAGATTACTAATTTATTATTATTCGATTGTATTGTATGTTCACTAAATTAATTATAAATTCGTTTATATCTGTTATCGTATTAATTTTGTTATTGGCTACTTTTGTCTTTTGTGTAGTTTCTTATACAATTTTGGTTTAATATAACAATTATTTTAATTGTTGCCAGTGAATTCCATCTTTTATTAAATTTTGCGTGTTATGGTATACATATAATTTGCGTTGTGATCCCGAAAATATGTACAAAAATTGGAAAAGAAATTGACAGCTGTCAAAATTAAAATTTACCATGAAATGGGCCAAGCAGAAGCGTTCTCGTCACGGCCAGAGATATAAAGGTGGGGAGAAAGCGCTTCGACGACTGCGCATCCAATTTTCGATGTACAAACTGGAGGTAGCCATTTTGCAGATACAACTGTCGACTTGTTTTGTAAACACGTGGTCAGCATTATCTTTTTATTATTATTTTATTTGCTTGTGTTGTTTGAAATGTTAAATTTTTTAATATGTCGTCGTGTTCAATGCCAGGATGTTCTAATAATAGAAGATTTAAGCCATAAGGAATTTATTTTTACATGTAAGTGGTATACCAAATTGAGTTGTAAACAATTTTTTTAATAGATTGTTCATTTCTTTATTTTTTGAAAGATACGCTGATAGAGCTAAATCATAGTTTTATTTTAGTAAAAGATATTATTTATTGTTATACTAGAATTAGGTATTCTAATCTTTCAAAAAGATATACAGAGGTTATACAAGGGAAATTAGTAAGGAGATAAATAAATTAATATTATTTCACCACTAAAATATCAATAAATTTTTCATCATTATTTCTTAATTATATTGTTCAGAAACTTTAAATTTAAAATTACCGTCTGTGTATTCCTCCAAAAGCATGTTAAAATGCAAATAAATTAATTTCATAATTATTTTGTTAATTCTGCATTTAAAATTGCCGCCTCTATATCTGCAAAATGGCGTCCTTCTATTCTTGTATTCTCGCGCAGGTTACAAGATCATTCTCCCCACCTCTATATCTCTGGTCACGGCCCGAGGAACATCAACATCAGTGGTTTTTTACACTTTCGATTTGTTATTCTTTATATAATTGTTTATATGTATTTGATGGATACGATTAAATAAATAAAATCAAGACGTCTTCACAATATATTCATTTAATGAAACATAAAATAAATAAACAGAATATTTAAAAAAGTATGCGCCCAATAGATCCCTCTGTGGTACAGTAGATAAACTTAGAACGCAAGATGGACAAGATGCCTATGAAATATCTGGTTTGAAACCCTTGTTTATTTGTTCGTCCTGTGCCGTTTTACCGTCTTTTGCACGAGATAGGAATCGCCTGTTTGTAAGCTATGGGAAAAGTGGTGGGGGTAACTTTGTATGAGCTGGGATTTGAACGGCGTAAGATTTGAACGGAATAGCATTTGAACGTTGTAGGATTGTACGGCGTGCTACGTACTCGAAATATGCAGCAAATCTTTAAAGAATTTTAACTCAAAATCTAAAAGACTTAGAAAAAAAAGTTATTAAGAAATATTGTTCCTCTCATCGAGTTACATTACTGGTTAAATTTAATGCACTTATTTCATTTACACCCTGTATATATATATATATATATATATATATATATATATATATATATATATATATATATATATATATATATATATATATATATATATATATATATATATATATATATATATATATACTATAATTATAATTATGTCATTAACAATAGCAGTAAGAATAACTATTAAGAAAAAAGGAATGTTTAAATGTAAAACAAACGTTGTAAATATAAAGAAATAGAATTAAATCCTTTAATATGACAAAAACAATAATATTGCAAAATCTTGGTGAGAAGGTATTATGCACGTGCCTCCATGTCTTTTACAATAATATTGTTCGTAATTATGACACCTTATGTGTCATTATAAAACTTTCCACTAAAGATATCTGATAAGGCATTAGTCATAAGATAGCATATAAACCCATATAAAATAAGATGAAGTGTTCGTTTTCTAATAACCTCTTGTATTTAAAAACCTCTGCTCAAAAGTAAAATATATTTTTATTAAATATCCATCGAGATAATTTAATTTAGACGTAAATGAACGATAATTTTTTTTGCAAGTTTCATTTTATGTTTAACTACTGGATCCTGTTCTTATAATATGTAAATAATCAATAAAATAAACATTAATTACCTATTCAGAAACAAAAATTTAAACTGTGTGTAACTTAAACACTGTTTAAAATAATCAAAGTTGATTATAATTTTGTTCATTCACAAACACGGCAACTAAATATTTAAACATCGTTTAAAATAAACACTGTCTAAAAAATCAAGCCTGTAAAAATACGAATTGGGACCACATTGGGACGCAAATTCAATTATTATATCTGTCATACTGCTGTCATAATTGGACAGATACATGTTGATATTAAATACGAAACTGAATTAAAGATATTTTGAAGAGAATTTGCAAATTTTAATAAAAAGAATTAGAAATGGATACAAGCTAAAATAGAAAACGGTCAGAAAATTAGAAGATAATTTTTAGTTATTGAAGATAAAAATGTGGGGAGATAGCAACAAAAAGAAAAGTTCGTGCTGAGAATTAATATAACTTGCTTTAAAAAGAAAAGTACCGGTGGCGAAAAAATCAACAGACATTCACTGGCAAATTTGAAATTTTAAAATATCAGTTTACGAAAGACAAATTACTAGGAGGACGATGTGGACATAGACAACGTACAGCAAACTAAAACTCTGACAAACAATGAAACTCGGTTAAACTATTTCGACCACTACCATAAATTTAATTGTAAATTTAAAATGTAAAACATTTTATGAAAAGAAATATAACAATTTTTATTTTTAATGATATGTAACGGAAGAAATACAATAATAATTCATTAAACTTTAAATTACATTAATTATAATATAATAATAATATAATAATTAATATACTGTGTTCTAAAAAGATCGACTTTTAAATATGTTCGATGGGGTGCATTTCTAATACGATTTACTTCTGAGTGATCCTCATTATTCCAGTTCTCTTCTTCATTTAATCATTTAACTATATTGTGTAAAACTGCAAGTAAATTCCAAATTAACGTTTATATTCATTCAGTTCCCTGACTTCTTCAATAATTTTAAAAACCTCGTCAATTGCACTCAGATTAACAAAAATATAAACTACCCCAACACCTTGTTTAAATTTGCATGTTTAAATTGCTGTTTAGTTACGGTGACTACGATGAAAAAGTGTGCGAGCGTGCGAGCGTGCGTGCGTGAGTGTGTGAGTGTGTGTGCGTGTGTGAGTGTGTGAATGTGTGAGTGTGTGAGTGTGTGTGTGTGTGTGTGTATGTGGGTGCGCGTGTGCGTGCGTGCGTGTGTCTGTGTGTGTGGATGTGTGTGTGTGTGTGGATGTGTGTGTGTGTATGTTGGATTCAGGATTTCTCAAATACTATAAGGCTTAAGACATTTTTAACTACGGATTCTGTAATCTAACAATAATGGGAAGAGTTGATTAAGTTTTGGTAACAATTGGACAACCGGATGTAGTAGTTACAAGAAAAAAAATCATCTAAATATTATTTATCGAAAATTTATGTAAATACTTATATTAAAGAACGTTAAATTCTTTATTTGATAAATATAAATTCATTATTATATCTTCTATAGATTTAGAGATAAAGAAATGTATATAAAATAATTTGATGTAAAAATCTCAGATCAAACTACTTAGACCGGGCGCCAAGAAACATTCCGTTTGAAAAAACCGGTAGATTCATTCTGATTGATGATTTAGGTTCAGAAAGACCTGAAGAATGAAATTCTGAATGTTGCCGGACAAAGTCAGTGGTAAATTTTTTTTTTATAGGGGGTATAAGAATTATTGATGAAATCGCTGTCACGGTCAAGAATACGTTGTTTATTACTACTAAAAAGTTGTTTCTGTAGGGTATGAAGTTACAAACATCACGAATATTATAAAATACAAATTTAATATGGTAAAAAAGCCGCGTGCCTTAATGCCCGTGACGTGACGCCTGGTAAACGCCTGCACGGTTGACGGATACGACCGATGGTCATTTTCTTTGTTTCCCTCTCCACAGTAGTTTATACCAGCTCCAAAGTATTGTAGCGGGCCACATTGTACCCGGCACGGTTTAGACGTTTTAGTTATAAAAAAGTTTTCACATAACGTCAAACTAGATAGTGTGGTAGCTTATTTTGATTCCTGATTTAACAAATTTAAGTGCAAATTCTAATAGTTGTTCCAGAAAAAGCAGATTGATGATAAAATTTTCTTAGAGGCCAGGTATATTACATTAAAACAAGCCTGTGTTGCCAGATCATAGCCCTTCGACCCCTTCCGTCCCTGTATTAGTAAAAAATTTCGCACTTTATTAAGCTATATCTCTTAAACAAAATGGCCAAAAAGTTATTTTTATTTTAATATTTGTCATTTATATGTTTCTATAAACTGAGATGTTTTCCAATAAAATGGGAAGCACTGTTTTGTAGCTACAGTGAAAAATATGACATTTACTATTGCTTGATATAGAAAACACATACAAAAAGAGATCTCTTTGATTGCATTTATCTCAAATTTGAGATGGTCAATCGATTTTTACCAATAAACATGTAAATATTATTGTTCTGAACAATAACCAGCCACTGAAGGAGTAAGCCAGCTCAACTTGCCGCCGGTTCCAAGCCCGAGTAAATGGTGAGGGTTGGTGGTAAGAAAGGCATCCGACTGCAAAATCTTCGCCGAAACCAAAGACTGAAAGTGTAGGACCGGCAAGTGGCTAGGGCGTTCCTCGCAAGTGACATGCAGTTGTAGCCTCGCCTGACCCCTGTGCCAAGTCGGTTAGGACTAACCCGTCTTGGACGGTCGGGGTTAGAGAAACCAGTCCTCAGGATTAGTACTCTCAATCTCGGAAGTATGAGGAAGGGCAAAGATAAGGAGGAAGGATTGTGACGCAAAAGACTTGAGTGAGAAAGAACAGTGTGAAGATGTGTTGGACAGGAATGATTGGAGGAGAAGAGTAAGGAACAGCGACCTCTAAGATTAAGAAGAAGAAGATACTACCTTAAAAACATAAGTTTTGACAATCGTTATGAACACATTTACAGAGAGAGATACAGTTTAAATCAAGACATTGTTCTGCAGTCTGAATTATATTTGCAAGGCCTAATTAAAGAGTCAGGCAGAGGAGGTTTTATCATTTTCGTCGTGTGTGACTTGGAATTTCGTAATTCATAGCCGAATTGGAGGAAGTTCAGAGGCTCGAACAGTGGTTGTAATGATTTTTTCCATAAATATGTTTGGGCTGCAGCTCTTAAACAATGTAAAAATAAAGCATCAGAAGTACAAAAAATTTTGGTTAAATTTAAATTGAACCCAATATTACGGGTAATCAACTTGTAGCGTAATTCATCTGACGTGATTTTTTTGTTTGGCAAACAAATAAGTGTAGACTTCTTCAACCTGATGAAAGTGCATCGGAATTTTTGGGTTATTTCCAAAAGAAGAGAGAGCATCTTGAACAAATACTTATGATGATCATATAGACATTGTTTCTTAACTCTCACCCGACTTGTGTCGCAACAAGTTTCACTGTCTGAAATAACCGATTTGCATGTACTCTTTGAACATATATTCTATCTGTAGTTTCGGTGGTACTTGGTTGTTTTAGGTATAATATGACAAAATTCACTGTTTTTAGGGAGTACAAGCTTTTGGAGTCACTCCGTAGTGCACTCGCCCGCGCAGCTAAAGTGCCGGTTTGAACTATGAAAGTTACTGTAAAACATTCTAAAAACACGTATTTCGCTTGGAAAATGCATTTTCAGGTGATTTGGAGACATGTTGTGAAAAACAGTTTTTACATCTGATTTGAACGTTTCACGGTATGAAACGACCGATTTGCATGTACTCTTTGAGCACATATTCTAACTGTAGTGTCTGTGGTACTTGGTTGTTTGGAGTATAGTATGACAAAGTACACTGTTTTCTAGTGAATACAAGCTTTAGGAGTCACTCCGTAGTGCACCAGATTGTAACAAATATTTCTATTTTAAATGTTGTTTGTGTGACAATTTTTTAAAAATTGAAGCATCTTGAAATTTTTCTCACTTAAATTTGTTAACTCAGCATTTAAAATAAGCTATCACACTATCTAGTTTGACGTTATGTGAAAATTCTTTTATAACTAAAACGTCTAAACCGTGTCGGGTACAATATGGCCCACCACAACACTTTGGAGCTGGTATAAACTGCTGCGGAGAGGAAAACAAAGAAAACGACAATCGGTCATATCCGTCAACCGCGCAGGCGTTTACCAGGCGACATCTCACGGGCACTTATTGATGTGTGGAGAGTGCACCACAAGGGTAACTTTAGTACCATTTAAACTCGATATATTTCTTTTTGGCATCGGTCGGGATTGAACCCGGTTCCCCAGATTCGCAACCAAACACTCAGGCACGCGGCTTTTTTACAATATTAAGTTTGTATTTTATAATATTCGTGATGTTTGTAATTTCATACCCTACAGAAACAACTTTTTAGTAGTAATAAGCAACGGTTTCTTAACTGTTACAGCGATTTCATCAATAATTCTTATACCCCCTATAAAAAAAAAATTGACCACTGACTTTGTCCGGCAACATTTAGAATTTCATTCTTTAGGTCTTTCTGAACCTAAATCATCAATCAGAATGAATTCACCGGTTTTTTCAAACGGAAAGTTTCTTACAAACGCAAAAGAATATACGTAAAAATGAATATAAAAGGAATTTGAGAAAAATTGACGAATATAAAGAAAAAGAAAAGGAAAGTAGAAAAAAAATTCAGGATATTGAATATAAAGAAAATGTATGTATTGTACATAATTTATTTTAAAATATCCCATAGATTTTGCAAATATATGTGAGAATTATTTTGTAGTGAGACATGAATACATGTACTTGTATTTAAAAATTTTTTTCGTTATATGCGTACAACCAGGTAAAATATCTGGCGAGAGGTTATGTGCTGGCCATATCAGATTTTTTAAGTATATTCTTTTGCGTTGTTGACTTTTTTTTTATTTTCATAATCTTCATAATGACGTACAAATATTTTTGACAGTGGCATGCAAATATTTTTGACAGTGACATTTATGTATCAAAGAAACAAAGGCGCTTTCTTTTTAGGGGGAAAATGAACTGATCTTACCTCGTAGTGAACTGAACTGAACTACTCCTAAAAACAGTATATTTTTTAAAATACGTAAAAAATAAAAACATATATAGCATTATATTTATAATATAATAATATGTTGAATTTGCTTGGGGCTATAGTCTGTTGTATATGTGATTTGATTTCGATATATTAAATTCTTTTACCTTTGAGTATTGAAATATGGATGTATTTCTTATGGTAATGAAACATGATATAACGTTTAATTTCTCCTATTCATGTCATTTTTATATATAAATACTTACAAAAAAGACAAAATACGTAGCAGTCAGTCATATTGATGTAACATTGACATTCGGGATCAGTTCAGGATCTAGATGATCCTGTTTTAAACGTTGTGCTTCGCGGGGGGCGAGGACGAAGAAATTGGGTAGTACAAGATCATTTATCCTCTATTAAAAAGAACGATTTAGGATAGACTCGGAGTTGATCTTCTTGATAAAAAGAAAGCGGCTTAAATTTCTTGCCTTGAAGTAGTTTGATCTGATATTTTTTAAATCAAATTATTTTATATGCATTTCTTTATCTATAAATCTACAGAAGATATAATAATGAATTTATATTTATCGAATAAAGAATTTAACGTTCTTTAATATAAGTGTTTACATAAATTTTCGATTAATAATATTTACATGGTTTTTTTCTTGTAACTACTACTTCCGGTTGTCCAATTGTTACCAAAACTTAATCAAATTTTCTCATTATTGTAAGATTGAGGAATCCGTTGTTAAAAATGTTTTAAGTCTTAAAGTATTTGAGATATCGTGGATCCAACATCCACTCTCGCACACATTCACACACACACACATCCACACGCACACCCACACCCACACCCACACACACACACACACACACACACACACACACACACACACACACACACACACACACACACACGGACATCATTATAAAAATGTTATAATCGGATTCTAGAGACCTTAAAACGTGCTTATTCACTAAAATCTGAATATGCGATTTTTAGCATGAATTCAATACCTCTCTTAGCGAGAGGTAAAAAGAAATATCTTTATTTTCTAAGAATAGTAAATCGAAAATGTTAGTATTGCCAACTTAATTGGAAAAATTAAAAAATAGTTTGTCACCCAGGCACGCTTTTTCATTTCATAAATCTGCCGGCAGAGGCGCTATAATAAATAATATGGTCTATTGTTTTATATACTCTAATTTTATTTCTTGCATTGCGTGGTACGTGTAATTCACAATTTTAAGTCTGTGGTACTGTGCTTGCGAAATGTATGGGTTTTGGGATGTTTTTACTTTAATTTATGAGTAAAAACATATTAAATTATATGTATAAGTGTTAGTTTTATTTAGGTCAACAATCCGTTGAATATATTCTCTTTTCTAAAATGTTTAGTGAGCTGGTAATTTATTTTTATACATGTATGGAGAAAAACATGCAGCTTCACATCCTTTGAAAAAATAACATTTGACCTTGAATGAACATTTTTTTTCTAGATACCTTGCCTCACCTAAGCTTTAGTGCACGGCGCCACTGGTTTTACAATCCACTGAAAAATGTCCCGGTTTTGCAATTTATAAATCTGGTCACCCTATTAATTAATGAAATTAAATCCAGAAATGTAGAAATTTATGAAAATTTCGATTAAATTATCTTTCATTACGATGGGTGTCCTGCACATAATATGATTGTAAAAGTGTATACGAGTATTCATGAAGAATTCCTTAATTCTTGGATTGAAAGCAGCGGACCAATAAACTGGCCACCAAGGTCACCCGACTTGACCCCCTCCCCCGATTTATAGTATACATGAATAAAATCTATCAATTTTCCTTGTCGATATCTTTAAAAAAACACAATTACATAACGCCAATAATATTCATATTTATATTTTTACAATTTTATACTGATATTATTTAACTATCAATGTCACTTTGTTAAAAATTAAGTGAGAGCTAATTTGCAATATTTTACATTCGGGTTGATGAACAAATCTATCATTCAGCTTCGTGAATTTATCCTACTGGTAAAATTTAATAAGTAGCTCCAAGTAGCTGTTACTATAACCTCTTCTTTACCTGCAACTTTTCCTGTTGCTAACGTTAACAGGACATTGAAAAAACAACTGTTTACCATGGCATGAAGATTAATTTTACAGATATTTAATAGACACTTGTCAGTACATTGAAAAACTGGCTCTAATACATAAAAATAACAACCACAAATCAGGGTGTTTTTCAACTTCGGGTAAATATAGTACAGACCAAAATGAGTAAAAAAGCTTAATCAACATAGGTATGATCTTTAAATGATTCCGAAAAAGAGGCCATTTTGTATTAGAATCGATAAAAAACTGACAAAGATAGTGATCGAACAAAATTTTGTCTATTACAGTAAATAGAACATAGTTCATCATCATTACCGATATCTGCGTACAAAGCAGTTTGGCACACCCAGCAATGAGTAATATGCCGTGATGATATATTTTTTTTTTTCATTTGCTAAAACATGAGAAAGTGGGACTAATTCTTGAACAGAAACAATTCATTCTATTAGTCAAAATAGGATAATTTTGGAGCCGAACCAATAGCATGACTTGTTTATGTGTTTTAGCGAATGGAGTATATGAAAATACAATAAAATTTTATATGACACATTTGTGTCAATATCTAACAAAGAGATGTCCAACCTATTGACTTGCCCGGGCCGCAATGAGTGGATTGGAAATTCTTAGGGCCGCATGTAAAATATTTAATGTAATTAATTAATATGAGTAACTAAACTTCTTTTATTTCTTTTTAATACAATATCTTGCTATAAATATGAAATAAACAAGCCAACAACAAATACTAATTCCATATTTGGCATTGCTTTTGGGAAACCAAAGCGTCAATGTTTGGTTCTAAGAAAAAGTTGCGATCCAAGGTTGTCGTCAATAATTTTTGTTCTATTAGGGCTGTTGCAAGAATTTTTATATGCCTTCTAAGCAGTAAATTTAAAAAGATATCATTATTTAAATAGCCTCAAATTTTTGAAATTTAAATAGTATTTTGAAAAACTCACGTGATATGAAACAATGTGACGTCACAACACATGCATCTTGTGTTATGATATGATAGCTGTATTCTTTTTGATCCAATTGAAACTCATCTCAGTACATAACTGAGTTGAGATGAAGTGAATTGTGCTGTGTAAAAAGAATAAGTTTAATTCCATTTTATCACTTCCTTCTTTACCGATAATATTTGCTGTAACAGATGTCATAATTATTGACTTATATTCTGATCTATGATACTATTTAAAAAAGAATAATGGATATGTTGAAAATATATAACTGTAAGTATATCTAATATGTGAATATAAAATTAGTTGTATTATATAAACTTAAAATGCAAACTGAGTGTTTCAAATCATTTTGAGTTTTGTAAACTGGTAGTGTAGCATCGGGAAGGGGGAAGTGAGTCTACTCAGAACAACTCAGATCAGTTATGTCTAAAAGAATAACGATTTCCTGAGTTTATCTGAAGTGATCTGAGAAGAGCTGAGATTTTGTCCAAAAAGAATACAGCTGATATAGTAAAAATGAACAAGCAGAAGACTCACGTCATCAATAAATATTACTAGATAATGACGTCACTTATTACTACGTATACATGGGGTACTAATTTATTCTAGAAAATGTAATGCGTGTTGCATAACTTACTGTATACAATACATGCATGTAAGTAATTAAAATAATTAATAACAAAACTATACTATTTTTGAAAATAATCATTTTCTTTTATATATTTATTTTTATTTATTTATTTATTTATTACATGTATTTGGATTTAATTGTGTACAATTTAAAGTACATATATGTATGTACTCAACATATTTCACCATAATCAATACAATACATATTATACTGCTAGATGCTGCCTTCCCAATTCCCGACGCCAAATTTCCCGGTCATACGCTAGATCTTCTTCCAGGTTCCGCTGTCTCATCACTCCTCTCCAAGATTGGTCATCCTCTCTTCTTCTTCCCTGGTGGTATCCACTGAAATATACGCTTTGGCCAGCTATTTTCCTCCATCCTCATTAAGTGACCGAACCATTTTAGAGATCTCGTCTCTATTCTGTTTATTATAGTTTTTGAAGTTTAATTCCAACAGTTTCTTCTGCTCTAAGTATTTGTGTATTGTGCTACAGTATTACTGCAGTGCCCAATTACCGGACTGGCTGACTAAGCTGCAGCCTAAGAAGCACACAGGTTTTGGGGGCACACAATTTCCTCATTTTATTATAGTTTTTAGAGCGCTTTGATTTGGTTAGAGCCACGGTGTAGTATCTATAGGTGAGAGCACGAGACGCGTTGACATGGCTAAATAACTGGGAAACAAAATGGCGCTAACGCGACCCGTTACCATTTGACAAAAAATGTTTTGCTACAAGATGCACAACAGGGTATGGATCAAATAAATAGAAATATAGTCTTTTTAAGGGACCAAAATGTGCAATTTAGCGGCAGCGAGCTACACTATAATCACAAACAGGTACTAAGATAAATTTCTGATTGAAACGTGTCAATGTCGAGTGCATTTGACATATGTTGTTTTGTAATTTTACTGGAAGTATAGAAACGTTTTTGTAAGGAATTTGTAGAACATACATACATAGAACTGACAAAAGATAAAAGGTAATGCTTGAAAATATAGAATATTATGCGTTATATATGAATAATTTAATATTTTAAATATTTTGTATAAAAACCGGGTCGCAACAAAACCTGCCATCTAGCGGCACACTGTATGAACTAGCCCAGTTAGTTGGCCATTCTTTGTAATACATTGGAATACGTCGTGCATTCACCTATAGATACTACACCGTGGTTAGAGCTAAGACGACCTAAACCACGCCCTGAATATTATTGGTTTGTCTTAATAAATATTACACAATAATTCATCTGCAAGCATGCCAAAAGCTTGATTTGTATTGTCAGCAAATTGACAGTTCTATATATTTTTTACAAAACAATAATACATAACTACTTTGATATTTGCAATCATTTATATTATTTCAAGTCACTTGTGCCTGGATGAGATGAGTTGACAATAACCTGTCAATCAAGTGACAGGGACAGGATCGATATTTGATCGATTTTAAATTCAATGTAAACAAGGACATTGTCAGTAATGCTACCGTTATGATACGAAAATTAACTACAATTATTTCAAATAATTTTATATTTCCTAAAAGGGATAAGGATTGACTTTGGTATGAAGGTAAATTTCATTAATATATGATTCTTAATACTAGCATTTTTTATTCCCTCTTTTTTAAAAAATAAATAACACCCAATAATTTCTATAAGTTATATTTCATTTTATATGGTTTTTTCAGGTCGATGACGTGAGTCTTCTGCTTTTTCAATTTAACTATAAATATTGTGACGATGGTCACTAGATTTGGATCAAATCGAGCTTCAAATACCACCAGTAAAAATGTTTTACATTTTTATTATTTTGCATTGGTTGAAATTACGCATACAATGTAATTGTTTGTTATATTGTATGTCATTTGTTGTAAAATGTATTGTTGCATTATTGTTTAAAATTGCAAATGTTTATAAATTTGTTGTTTACCTGTCAGGTTCAGCGTGGTCGAAGGCTAGCATGCTCAACCAGCGCGCGGGGGGTCGTGGGTTCGATCCGGTTCGATCCCACAAGAGTTTGTATTTTTTATATTCTTATATAAATTAGCAAGTATTTGCAGGATTATTGGAATCATGTTTAAACTGATTTTTGTATTTTTAACGGTTTTTCGGGGTATAAATACGGGTCCAAGCGACAGTTTTAGTCAGACAGTGTGTGCTGTCTCAAGAGAGAGTGAGTGCTCTCTCGGGGAGACGGTGTGTGCCGTCTTCCGCGAACCTGGTGAGTGCTGGGCGAGCAGTTGGTTAGGACCTTGGCTGCCTCTGACTCAGTGCTGTTGGTGTGTGCCGGCAGCTCGTGGGGGAGTGCAGAAGATGCCTTGTACGGCTACGGATGCCGCCGTAGCCGGATGTTAAAGCTAGTGGGGTTTACCACTGTTGGCTGTAATCGCGTTTGTCGAGGAGTGTTGGTGTGTCAACACGGCTCCGTTTCGAAATCGCGATTGTTGATGAGTGTTGTCAAGTGACAACACTGTTACCGTTTACTTTTTTCAACTTTGGTGAGTGCCATTGTTGACCGTTCATGTCGCGGCCCCGTAACTTTGGTGTTGACCGTTTCTCTTAATAAACAAATCCTGCAAGTACCGCTGATTCATTTGTAGTACACTGAAAGAAAAAACTTAGATCCTGCAGTTAAAACTGTTGTCTAAAATCGTGACAGGCTAGAACGTTCCCTAGATGAACTAAAATATATTGCTATTATACTAATATCTATTACAGATAAGAACACTTCTAGAAATCGTTGATGAATTATTGTCTGTATTAGTTAGTTTTATTATCTGTCATAGACAATACGAATTGTGGTTTTTGTAGTGAAATTATACTTTGAACTAGAAATAATATTTCTAGTGCAGTTATTAACAATGTAATAAATTGTAGTTAAAATATTATCTGTATTAATTAAAACTCTCCAATTTTAAGTAAATTTTATTTGTAAATTAAGATGTATACTGTGCTGAATGAAGCAATAAAATTACTATTTAAGCTTATAATATTCTTTAAAGAAGTAAATATTAATTTTAGAATAGCAAATATATTATCTTGCTTTGAAAATAAATATTTCTATTTCACGTAGTTTACATTCTAAAAAAAGGTATATTTATACAAAAAATTATAACAATGTAACCAATTTATTTCAATACTAATTCGTAACAATTAGTAAAATTGTATATCTATATCAAATTTATATTGCACCTATAGTTATATTAAATATGTCTTTTAAGAGGAACGTAAATTTCATCATAAAGTTCAGTTTTTATTAATGTATCATAACTTATTAAATTTTTATGTGATATTTGTATAAAATCTTGGGTAGCTTCAACACAGAACGCGTAAACATGTTGATTAAAATATAGAGTATTCAAAATATTACATATGAAAGAAATAGCATTGTTATCATTTACTAAAATATGCACCACGGTACCAAATACCGGATTCATATTAATGACATTAATAATAACTGTATCATTTGGATGATATAGGTGCGATTATGGTCACTTCTATAAATATTGCTAAATTTAAATAGCTCTTTAAATTTGAAACTTAAATTATTTATCTTTGTGTTATTATGGTCAAACAAATTTTAAAAGTTTATTTAAATAATGAAAGATAGCTATGCAACTAACTTCACTATTTACGAACTGTCAAAAATTTAAATGTTTTGTTAGGTTAGAATTTTTATAAGGCGGAGACGGACATACGAATCAAATAAAATGTGTGTAAATTTTCATTGATTGTATTATTCATTTAATATTAATTTTCATGTAGAACTAGTAATGCGTCAAAAAAACTCCGAGCCGCCAATACATCAAATGAACAATATGAAGAATATGTTTAATTCATTGAAAGAGATTTTGTCTTTAGAACAGGAATTATAAATCCTACACATCCAGATGGTTACATAGACAAAAAATGGGAGGAATTAACAACTGTTAAATGGAAACAAGTCAGTTTATATTTCTGTAAATGAATGATTATTTTTAAATATACAGGGCCGACTTGAGGCAGGTGTAAACGGTGCAGCCGTACTAGATCCCGCGATTTGTAAACAATTCATATTTATTTACTCCAAAATCAAATTATTGTAGTTCAATATTTTTGTATTCTATAAAATGTTAAAGCAGAAGTTATATCTTATAGCTCATTTTATAGAACGAAAAATTTGAATACAACAATAAAATTATTGATTACAATAAAACAAAATTGAATACATGAAAATGACTAATAACATAAATAATTCTGTATGTATTTTAGTTATCAATTTTTGACGCCCTTCTTAATTTGCCATCCGTAGGAAATGTGTAAGCTGCCTAATACTTTAGCGGTTATATATATATATATATATATATATATATATATATATATATATATATATATATATATATATACATATATATATATGTATATATATATATATATATATATATATATATATATATATATATGTGAGAATTGAAAAGCTGTCAAATCGATGGCGCAGGTGCTTAGATGTTCAGGGAAACTTGAAACTACATAGAAAAAACCTTTAACTGAATAAAGAGTTTTTGAAAAAGCCAGTTTATATTTGATTGACCCTCGTATATTTTTATTTTCAAATACCCCGCGGTAAAATTATCGTATATCATCTTCGCCAATCATTTGTAGAATTATTGGTATGAATTCCGTATTAGAACAATTTTTTGAGTGAAGTAAACATTTAATATAACGTCAAATTTAGTGTTACGGCGAACATTTTGGGGATGTAAAGTTACAGAGCAATTTACAGTAAAATTTAATTTTAAATTGTGACCATAATAACTTTGAGATTTAAATTATGTTACCTTGGTACTTACATCGTTAAATTTTTAAATTTATTGACCATAATCGCACCATTAGTTCCTTTAATTACAGCTCATTTAGGACAATAATAATACTGATCAAAATTGTTTTTACAATAATTTGATAAAGAATAATAATTTTTAAGCATATATGGCTGAACTATTTCGCCAGGTCCAATTGCATTGTTTTGTTTAAGACCAGTGTTAGATAACAGTCGATAGCAAACCCTTAATAATTGATGTTTTAGAGATAATGAATAAACAAATTTTTAAAATTTAGATTGCGTATTATATAACAAACTGGCATGTTGAAAAATTATGATTCTTTGTCAAAACAAAAGTTAAATAATAACAAAATGAACACCTCTACAAAACTTACAAAATATTGAAAAAAAATTGTCTACTTATTACTAATAATCACAGATTAAATACTGATTTAAAGTAAACCGCTAACTTATGTTCCTAATTATTAAGAAGAAAAAAAAAACAAATAATTATAATTACTCATTTGATATTTCGGCCTGCATTTGAGCGTTAATTTTATTGATAATTATATTCACGCCTGTGTATATCTTGTCCCACGGCGAAATAATGTTATAAAGGGCTTTCTGTATTACGAGCTAGCATTGCTCAGATTCTGCTGCATATTGTGCATGCAATGCTTGAATTATTTTAAAACATATATCAAATCCTTTTATAGGGGAATCAAATTTGTACATATGTTGACTTATTCTGACGTAAGTCAATCTCCTTTATGGATTTTCCAAAAAAATCACTAGTGGTTGAAACGATAAAGAATATTCATTCAGCTTAATTTTGATTCTACGAAAGGTTCTATTTCCACAACTGTCTACAAAAAAATATATAATTAATTTTATTAAGTACACTCATGATAAATGTATAAATCAACTTAATTTACCTGTAGGAGGTAACCTTTCAAAATTTCCACTCTAGATGGTCTCCAGGTTCTTTTTTTTTGACTCCTGCTTTCTTACTGTTATTGTGGGAAGAATGTGGGGAAGTAGCATAAAACTGGCTACAAATTTAGCAGCTGAAATGAATAAAAAAATTATACTTCGAAATTATTTTTCAAATATCACATGTCATTACTTATATTCATTACTGTTACTGTCGTTCCATACAGACAATAAATATTGTGTTTGAACACTAGGTTTGTTTTCCATTTGGATAATAGGCCATAGATAGAATCAGGGTGTAAAATTTCAAAATCAGCTTCGAGCTGTAAATTGAGTTTTTTTTACTATTGTTCAAAAATAATCTATTTGACACAATTACCAAAGTATATCCTTGCTCTAGTTTTAATGCAGGATATTCTGTTAAATAATCCGCTATTTTTCCACCATATTCGCTGTTAAGAAACTTTTTTCGCTCTTTATAGGTTTTCTTCCAATTTTCTAGAACGGTATTAAACGGCTCTGTGCTGTTCTTTAGCCACATGTCATTTTGATCCAAAATTTCAGCTTCACTTTCAACTACAACAACATACATGTATAAATATTAATTAATATTATACTTATGTACTTCTGAAATGTTAAGAATCGTTTGTTATTTATATACCAAAAGCGGCAAGATGAACTATTTATACAAAATTCCATACTGGTTACTTTATTAATAAAAAAAGTTATAGAGGAGAGTTTTAAATTTCAGTACCCTACATACGAGTATTTACCAGTCTCTGATTCAACAATAATTTTTGTATTTGAATTATTTTCTATCAATCCAGTTTTTTGAACTTTCGACGAGCACTATAATATTTTGCAAACAATTTTCATTTACCTATGTTGTGAACTTTACCTTGTTTTGTCCAAACTTAATTAAAGATTTAACAAAATTAAAGCTTACCTTTAAATACTTCAATTATCTCTGTTGCATTTGTTCTAATATACTAACAACAAAGTCGTCTGCCATTGTTTATTTTTTGTATAAAGTAAAAAGTGCACCGAACGTAAATCACTTGGTAAATCGTCAAAGCAAAATTAAAATAATGTAATTTATATACGTTTGAATATATTAGTATATCTGCGTTATCCGTAAATCTCACAAAATTCACTTTTGCGTACAATCACTAGCAACTGCGTAGTAGTAACAGTTACTGTGACGCAGCTAAAGGGCGACACTGAATAAGATGTGATTTGTTCGTTGTACCCGGATGTCTATTGTAGCTAAAATATCATCTGGAAGAAATAATATCAGTATGCGTGTGGTACAATAATATTAGCTGCTGTAGGAAATGAATTTATTTACGTAAGTCTATTGCAGCAAAAATATCATCTAGGAGAAACAATATTAGTATGCGTGTGGTACAATAATATTAGCTGCTGTAGCAAATCAAATTATTTAATTTAGCAGTGCATATAAGTTCAATAGTTTAGTAAATATTATATGTACATGAGTAAAATTAATTATTTAGTTGATTTTCAGTAGAAAATAATAACTAACTCGAGCAATATTTTGTTAGAAATATAATTTCTTTTATGTACAACTTCGGATTTGTAAACTACAAAATAATTATACTATTTTAGTAAATATTTTAACATAATGAATAAATATACCTCTAGATAATTCGTTTTATCTAGAAATACTAAGTTTTTTCTTTCAGTGTATCCTATAGTAGGCTAACGATTGCTACTTTCATTTATTTGTTATTTTTATCGTTTTAATATATTTTAATAAAATATTAAAATTCAATATATGATTTCATTGTCAAAAACCGAATTCTGTCTCCACTAAGCTACCCGAGCCCTTTTGGCGTTCAAGCCGCTCTTTTCAGAGACGCTATCATAGCATTCTTCACATCTCCTGTGCTGCGTTATCGACAGATCGATTGGCGCCCGAGAAACCCGTTTTGACAGCAAGGAGAACTGAAGAGGACGCCGAGTGAAGTTGACAGAATGATCATTATGTCATTACAATATATTGTCAAAGTTGTCAAAAAAGTGTGAATTTTTTGAGTTTGGTTCATGTTAGATAATACAAAATTCAATATAAAATGAGTAATTTACAGTACCGTATTGTGCCTTCTTGCAAAAATGCGCTAGGAACAAACCTACTATTGATAATTTATAAATATGCCAAAAGATACGAAGAAAAGAAAATTGTGGCTAGAAGCAGTAGATCGAAGAGCTGGTGGTTAGGTTTTTGCTTTTTATTTTACCTTAACTCTTTAACACACCTTATTTCGGCAACAGTAAAACAGTCGTTTTCTGATATAAATTCTGCCATCATCCAGATTTTGATTGTCGGTAAACTGTCCGACTTAGCTTGAGTCTTGAATGTATTCTAGATTAGCTATTATTACTCATTTATAATAAAAAATGTCAGCGTCAAATGTCAAATTAGAAGTTTGTTATTAACATGTGACAAACTATCGCCTACGTTTAGGTTTATGTATCTAAATAACAAAAATAAATGTAGATAATGGAAAAACTGTTTTCCTATTGGCTGTGAATGACGTAATGTGTGTGTTTCTATGACACAGGAGTGGGGAGTTGTTTTTCATGACTATTTTTGGCGCCAATATTTGTATTTAATTATTTACGAAAATAACAACAAATTATTAAAAAAATAATTATTAATAAGAAAGAATATTGCATAACCTTTCATTTAAAATACTTTTTGAAAAATGTGATACAGGTTCACTTTACGTTTTGTGTGTTTCATTCTTGGAATCAATTGTTCACAAATATATGTGCTACCAAAAAGCGAGAATATAAATAAGGCGTGGTCGTGAAGCAAAGGATATTTTTGTCTCGAAAGATACATTTTGTAAAACTAATAAAGAAACATATCCAAATTTCTTTTTGAGTTGAATATTTGATTGCAATTCTATGACGTCCATTAGAAAATTCGCTGGTACTGTATTTATGTAGACTAAAAATGGAGTTGCAAATATATCAAAAAATTTGTTGATTATTTCGGCAATCTTAAAACCTATTATTAAATTCCTGAATCCAGATAGTTTGCAGAAGTTAGCATGATTGTGATAGATGGCGTTACTGAGATTACATTTGCCAGTTAAAGTTTACGAGTAAATATAGTCGGTGTTATTTTACGTTTGGCTATGATTGAACCGTGCGAGAGTAATCTATAGTTACTGCAGTAACGCCATCTACCACGATCGTGGTAACTAATTAACTTGATGCTATGCGTCGGCTGGTTGCGGGTCCTAGTTAATTTTGTCTGTGCTAAAAGTGATATATTAATGTAATAATTTTACAACGCTATCTGATCTAACAGTTAATAAGTTAATTGAAACTAAATATTGGTCAAGCTCGCTACAACATTTTACTTAGTAGATTTTTTTTATAAAAGCACATATGACTTGTCAAAGATAAACAAAAATCTAATTTAATCGAAGTTGAAAATCTCAAAGTTTAGAAGATAGGATTAGACATACCCTGCAAAAACTCATTTTTCACTTCTTTATATCTCGGAAACTATTGAAAAGCGGACCCATTTACATTAAGATTTTTTTGCTAATTATGGTTAGTATGATTTGCCCTTATAGTTCTCACTCGAAGTTGACAAACATCTTGTATAAATATGAATTCTGTATAAATAGTAATAATAACCGGAGTAGGCACTTAAAACAATATTTACATTCCGAATGACATTTTAGTTCGGCATTTATTTTATTGATTCAAAAAAATAATCTTCCAA
This sequence comes from Harpalus rubripes, assembly GCA_963082715.1. NCBI lineage: Eukaryota > Metazoa > Arthropoda > Insecta > Coleoptera > Carabidae > Harpalus > Harpalus rubripes. Next base: position 32,416,080 of record OY720457.1, read on the forward strand.
AATTCAAAATTTTAATAGTCACCACAATATCAGCTGAATAAACTCATTCATTGTGATAAACATGAGTTCAAGAGAGTACGATATTATAACAGAAGATAAGACGTTTTCCCGAGCGCTGTCAGATAAACTCAATCTTATTGCTCCAAAGGATGTCAACCAAGAATTGAATCATCTTCGGGCCCGTTTAACTGAACTAGAACATGCTAACCAAGGATTACAAGGTCGCTTGAGTGAAATTAGTGCTTCTTCACCAGAAAACAAACTTATAGAATTAGAATTAAGATTCAGTCAATTGGAAACAGAGAAAACTGATTTGGAATATCGTTTATCCGTCGCTAAACGAGAGCATACAGATCAAGTCGATAAACTAGGGGAACAAATAAGAAAAATACATTCTCAGAACAACGAGTTAGAATGCCTAGTACGTACATTAAAAACAAAAGTTCCTCAACTCGAAGAAACCACCAGAAGACAAGAATCAAACATTGAAGCGATTCGTCAAAGATATAACGATGCTACTTTTGAACGTATACGAGAGTTAGAAAAAAGTGTTCAGATCCTTGAAGAGAACAACAAAAGGCTTGAAGATCAAATAGATAAAATGTTATACAAGCAAGGCGAAATGTCCGAAGAAGCCGAACAAAAAATGAAACAAACATTCGAACAAAAACTAGAAATGGAATCAAAAATAACGAAACTAAAAGGAAAAGTAAAAGACATGGAGCGCATTAATACAGATCTTCAAACAAAGCTTGAAGAAACGAAGAACAGAATGCAAGAAGTATCAGATATGAATAAACATGACAGAGATAGAATCACCAGTGAATACGAAATTCTTAGTGTGCAACTGAGAGAAGAACAACAACAAAGAGAGAACATGGAAAAGGAAAATGCTACATTGAAGAAAGATCTAAAGAGAATGAAGTCTAGACTAGCTGCTTTGGAAAAAGAAGAATAAACTATACATAATACATAACAATTGTTACAAAAGAACTGTCATACTGAACCATAAAATATATTTGTTATACAAATTTAGATGTATTATTATTTGGATTTGTAGAAAGTTTATGTAAACTGAAATATAAAAATGAACGAATAATTTTTGGATATTTATTCACTTTTTTAGTACTGTTGATTCTGATTTTCAGTTATAATTCCTTTTAGGTGACAAATAAAAGCAATCTGATGTGGCCAGGACGTGACTTTTTGCCAATTCTATGTTTGAAAATTTAATGAGGCCAGCACATAACCTCCCGTCAATTCCATTTTTAAAATAGCAATGAGCTTTAAGTAAAGTATCACTTCCGATTATTGTTCTATTAAATAAAAATCTGATGTGGCCAGCACATTACCTTCCGTCAGTTCTATGTATTTTGTACAAATTTCATACGGAAAGTTCCTTGCTAAATATTCTATTTCTTGTACATTACCTTCCGGCAGCTGCATGTATTTTATGTAAATTTCATACAGAAAATTTATGTCTTAAATTATTATTTTCTGACGTTTTCTATATACAGTGTAATGTATCTGCAGAAATAAAAGATTTATTATTATTATTTCTTGTACATTACCTTAAAGCAGTTGTATGTATTTTATACAAATTTCATACAGAAAGCAAGAGATCCTATATTTCCAATAAAATTATAAGACAAACACACTATGTCAATTTCACTTGACACTGACATCTTTCAATCAGAATTTTCTTAATATAGTAGCTGTTTTCATAGCTATAGCTACTTTATGAAATTTAATTTCTTTACAATTTTTTAACTCTATATCCATTTAATATTAAGTATAAAATGCAGTCAAATCGTATAAAGAATAAAATATTCTTTAATATTTATAATAACATTAAATGTGAAAAAATGATATTTAACATAGTTTTTTCAAGAAAAACTGTTAAAATCTTCAAATGATGGTACTTCCGGTTAACCAATTGTAACCAAAATCGAATCAGCTCTTCATATGGATGTAACGAAGAAGTATACGAAAAAAATATAATTTTTGAAACTGTAGTATTAGAGTTATCGTAGACGAAAATTTTGTTACACACACACATCCACACACACACACACACACACATACAGACATCATCGTAAAAATAGTAAATTCGTATTCTAGGGACCCTAAAACGTGCTTATTGATTAAAAACTCACCGCCGAATTTTTTGACCAAAGACAATACCTTCTTTACCTAAAGGTGACGGAAGGTAAAAAATCTAATATGAAATTTTGTATTATATTTTATTGTTTTTCCTTGGCAATCTGTTAAGAGATCCAAATAAAGTACTACTTTCGGTTTATCATATAAGTATTGTCAAAATCTAATATGATGTTTCAAATTATACACGAGTTTTAAATGCCAAATTTGATCAGTTTTGGATCATGCTTTAATATATTTTTTCAAGAAAATCTGTTTATAGCATTCTGTAAAGTACTACTTCCGGTTTATTAATCTTTTCATTAATATAAAAGTCTTAAAAACAAAATTTTAAGTTGTGGATTGTATCAACCCAAGTATACTGACCAACGGTGGTTTCAAAAAAGCAACATGAAGTAATACCGGCAAAATTATGAACTATTTGCCTTTTACTAATGTATTTACCAAGAGAGGGCTGTAGAGTAATACATAATGGTTCGTATCTGAGATAAGAAATATTAGAATTAAGGTGAAATGATACCCCCGATTAATTTGTTTCTACGCCGAGGCGAGCGCTAGTGGGCACTGAGATGAATAACTATGGCTGAGTCGATAAAGTAGAAATTTTTGTACATTTACTAGGCTCCATCTATTCGATAATAGTCATACTTTGTTCCAAATCACAAACCCAAAAGTAAAAATATGTGGTGTGGCAATAATTTATTTACGAATGTAAAGATATTTTATTTATACGAGATGAAATATTAGTATCATATTGCAATAATAACTTTTCTTGGAAAGAGTAATGATAGAATGAATAATAAATAAGAAATACCTATATTATATTATTCCCTAATTACATAATATTTTGTATTTACCGTCGGAAACGTTTATTATGAGCATATATTTATAGACTGTAGAGTAAATGCTACATTTTCACAATTATTAAAAAAAATAATAATAGGTGTACCGTGTACATCATAATATAAATAATTTTCGTATGATGTTACTGTATTCTCGTTTTCTTATAATATTTGGTTTGCAGTGAATGTCTTGTTTCAGTTCAGCGTAATTCACTATTCTTCGATATTGTAAAAAGCATGTTTTATAAGAAGGTTTTTAATATTTTTGAATGGTTTTTGATTCATATTGTTTTACTTTTTCGGGTATGGTATAGATCTAAATTCAATGTACATACTTCATGGACTTTTGAAGCCTGTAAGCAGATTTGCGCAATGAGTTTGCAGATCTAGTGTCACAATTCTCCATTTCAAATGAAATTTAATTTGGATTTATGTATTTCAAGTGAGTTTAAAACATATATAGATGGTAGAGTCAAAATACCCAAATCTTTAAAATGGTCTCTACATAATAGGCGACGCCTACCTTGTAACTTGTAATACCAAGATGGAAAATATGTTTTGTCCTTTTACTTTATAATAATAATAAATATTAATTTTAAAAACATATCATAAATAGTTATAAGCTTCAAGAGAAAATATATAAAAAAAACAAAAGTCCGTAATTAGAATCGAAAAGCATACAATCACACAACACATCTGCACCTAATGCCGATTGCCTGCCCGCTCCTAGCCGTTGCTCACAACGAGATCGTTGAAGAGAACAAGAATGTATGTTATTCCCTCCTCTCTGTCTGTCACAGCGGCAGACCATTGGGTAACTTTGCGCTGTGGGATTCAAGTTGCACTTGAACAAAAATGGATGTTGTATAAATATCGGATCAAAAATATTGGTATTTTAAAACATCGATATTTACAAACAATATGAACTGATTTCATACTTTTCACTCTTGAAAATAGAATAAAGTAAGCTTTCATATTTTGTAAAAGAGGAATCTTTAGACCAAATAAAAAATAAAGTTATTGTTATTATTATGCTTTCATATTTTACAGTTAATAAAAAAAACAACAATGTCGGTACCTTTAATAAATCTATAAACTTATTTTATTAAAAATTAAATGTAATCACTAACCACTAAATTTAAAACACATCAGAATCGAAACTATACAGAAATAAATATTTTGATAACCGTTTCCCTTTTATTTTATTTCTTTGCATACTCAGTTATGGTGACAGTATTTTCTCCATACTAGGGTAGACATCATATAAACTGTGACGAAACATATGTAAGTAAAGGAAGGACACAGGAGAATAGCGTGTCTATGATTAACAATTCTTTACATATTAGGAATGTATTTTTGAAAACATCGAGAGCAAATATCGAAAACAAATATCTACGTCGATCGATATTATCGAAAAAGATAAAATATCGAAAGCTAAACATCGATTTTTCTCAAACATCGATGTATCGTGCGCATCCCTAGTTGCACTATCTTGATCGTATGGATTAGTTTGTGTTGTATTCTTGCAATTATTGATACATTTATTATAAAATAAATAATTCTATTGCATACATAAACTCTTCTACCGTTATATTTAGGGTCTGTCTATTATCGAGTACAATATTGGTTTTTGATTCCTGCTTTTTACACATATTTTTGCTTATGTCTTTGGTTCGTCTTGTTTTATCTTAGTATTCTATACGCTCTCGTACTAGTCTTTTCTTTTTTGTTGATTGTTATTAATTGATTAAAGAATTAAAAAAAATGTAAAAATGGTTTTATAATGCTGTGTGCCAATGTGCAAAAGCATGGCCAAATTTGCTAACACTAGCGTCTCATTACTCTCATTATTATAATAAAAAAAAACTAACTAAACATTGGTTTATAATAGTATTGTGATTAGTCAATATAATATTTTGGAGATGGGATATGTGACGCTATCAAGGTAGGATCGTGGAAGAAGACAGATAGACTGGGATGGAAAAAGGTAGTTATAGACCAGCGTCGTGATTATGTTGTGGCATGTGGCAAGACGACAGGTGGCTATAACTATCAATTTTGCTCTCACTCTACATATCCTTTCCCCAAATTTTTAATAATAATTGTTTTCTCATAAACTATAAATAATTAATCGATTAAAAAAAATACGGGTATTTATTTTTTGTCTAGTATTATAATATTGTGTATGTTAAAATCAATTTTAGAAAAGTAGCATATAATATTTCTATTTTATTTATTTATACAAGCTACAAAAGAAAATGTACTTTCGCCTGTACAGCACAGCTGTACAGTCGCACCCCCTGACCCCTGCCCATAGATCCAAACACGTGCCCTGCGTATAGGACTGGGAGCAGGTAGCCTATCGTTTCTCCCTGGCTCCCTGCTCTAGCCTTAGCCTTTCGCCGTACTCGTCCGTAGCTTTGCCTTAGAAATTCAATGCTGAGTATGAGACCGATGATTAGCACTGTCATTATTATTGCTATTATCATTAGAGAAATAATTACTTAATCTCCAATATTACTTGAAACATAACGGTGTCTACCTTTTTTCTCGAACAGGAAATTTAATGTTAAAATTTGTGCATGGATGAGTATCCAGTTTGTTGTTAAATTATTTCGTATGTACAAGTTAGAAGCAAAAGAAAATATGCGAATTAAGGCAATTATTAAAGTACCATGACAAATAAGACAATAATATATTTTTTTCTTTAAGCGTATTACTATATTCATATGCTACTGTACATACACTATAGAAGATATTCATTGTCATACTAGTACAAAAATGTTGTTATTATTGTACTAGTAAAAAAATATTAGCGTGCGTGCTACGGCACAGCAACACAGATCATATTGAAAATTGTTATTTGCCAATTGTATCGTTTTTGGTTTGTAGTGCCAGCTTTGGCTGAAATTGCAAATTCTATAATTAATTTTTTTTTAGAAAAATGTCGAAACTTATTTGAAACACTTGAAGAAAAATTAGTATATGTCATTCGGCGTAAAACGCCCTTTTTTTATTTTACCCTCCTTGCCTGACCTTGGCACTTGGCCAGCGCCTCGACCGCAATAACTGAATTCAACACATAAAGACCGCTTTTTTCTCCTAATAATATACAAATGTTTGTTGTTTCTGATATATCTGACATTTTTTAAATTTTATTTTTATTAGAATATTATTATTAGAATAATAGGAAGATTTAATCTAGAAGTAAAAAATTAATCACAAATTCTAATTATAACAATATCAAATGAAATATATGTCAGAAACATCAAACAT
>OY720457.1:32427357-32557357 GCA_963082715.1 Harpalus rubripes
TTCACACATTCGACAGCGATTACTAGAAAATAAGACACTAGACTTAACTGAGACAGTCAAGCAAGCTCAGGCATCAGAAATGGCTCAGATTTATTCAGAACGGTATACACAATCCAAATTATGTAAATGCAGTTCAAGATTCTCAAACAGTCGAATTAAATTCTCAAGACAAAAGTGAAATAAATGTCGTCTCTGCAGCATCAAATAAGCAACTGTTATTTCTGTGGAGGTGACAGACATCTTTGCAATAAATGTCCCGCACGAGAAGCTATTTGCAATAAACGCCAAAAAAAGGACATTATGCGAGAGTTTGTCGATCAACAATATCCACAAACAAATTTAGCTCAACAATTGCTTCGGTTGTAGCTTCTAGTAACAATGCCGGTTTACATGTGCAAGTACAAGTAAACGGAATTCAATCTAACTGCTATGTTTTATTAATTTTGATTTCATTGTACGAAATAAAATTAGACTTTATAAAGAAACTGGCCAAGTTTCAATGGCTACAACCTCTTTAACATCTAAAGTAGAAGGATATGTTGTTGTAAACTTATCGCTTTTGGGATACAAATATCCAAGTTTTAAATTAACTGTACTTCGAAAATTATGCACGGATATTCTAATCGGTCATGATCTTATGAAGAAGCACACTAATGTGGAATTGAATTTCGGTGGGCATAAACCACTTCTTTTAATATGTTCATCCTGTGCTAGAGTGGAACCTCCGAGATTATTTAGCAATTTAACTGCAGACTGCAAACCAATAACTACTAGATCGAGACGTTATTCAGACAATGATACCGACTTTATAAAAAAGGAAGTAAGTAAACTGCTTACTAAAGGGATTATTGAAGAGAGTTCCTCCCCTTAGCGAGCTCAGGTTCTAGTTGTTGTAAACGAATTTCATAAAAAACGATTAGTTATCGACTACTCACAGACAATAAATAGATTTACTCTTTTAGATGCTTACCCTCTTCTAAATATTAATGATTTGGTAAAATCTAGGAATCGTTATCTTCTCACAATAGTAGATGAGTATTCTCGCTTTCCTTTTGCTTACCCTTGCTCGGATTTAAGTTCAGCAACCGTTATAAAATGTTTTACTCAGTTATTTTCCATATTTGGAGCTGCAGCTTTTATTCATACTGACGGAGGTTCATCTTTTCTTTCTCAAGAAGTTACAACTTACCTCCATTCTAACGCAGTCGCTACCAGTAGAACTACGCCATATAATCCTCAAGGAAATGGCCAAATCGAAAGATTAAATGGAATAATATGGAAAACCATCAATCTAGCTTTGAAGACTCGTAATCTGCGACCCGCAGATTGGGAGGACGTTCTAGCAGAATCACTTCATTCTATCAGATCATTGTTATGTACTGTTACTAATTGCACATCACATGAAAGATTTTTCAGGCACAGCAGGAAAACAGCGAATGGGGACACACTACCATCTTGGCTTAATAATCCCGGTCCACTACTTTTGAAGCGAAATGTTCGTGCAAATGAGTATGAAGATCTTGTTGAAGAAGCCGATCGGCTCGAGCTTTTAGAAGCAAATCATTAATATGCCTTAATATCGAAGCATCCCGCGCGGTCAAAATCCACGCGGTCGAAATCCCACGGGTCGAAATTCCACGTGGTCGAAATCCAAGCGGTCGAAATCCCACGCGGTCGAAATGTACCGTCACCACTTTGTCCGTTCTGCCGATATACAAATATTTCCACGCCGTCGAATTCCACCCGGTCGAAATGTTACACGATACAAATGAGTACGTTCCGCGCGGTCGAAATCCCACGCGGTCGAAATTCCACGCGGTCGAAATCCCACGCGGTCGAAATGTACCCCCACCACTTTGTCCGTTCTGCAGAAATACAAATATTTCCACGCCGTCGAATACCACCCGGTCGAAATGTTACACGATACAAAAGTGGTGGGGATACATTTCGACCGCGTGGAATTTCGCCCGCGTGGGATTTCGACCGCGCGTGGATTTCGACCGCGCGGAACGTACTCATTTGTATCGTGTAACATTTCGACCGGGTGGAATTCGACGGAGTGGAAATATTTGTATTTCGGCAGAACGGACAAAGTGGTGGGGGTACATTTCGACCGCATGGGATTTCGACCGCGCGGAACGTACTCCTTATTACGACGCAAAGACAGCAGAGTTTACAGTATCACTAAAGCATTTAGCACCAAGGGGGAGAAAGATCTGTTATTATCAAAAAGCAAGCTAAAGCCATTCTTCAACGACACCAAACGATTCACGAATTAGTGAACTTTCTTCGCCGACACCAAACGATTCACAAATTGAGTTGCCTACGACTACTATTAAATGCCAGGTTCTTTTTTTATAACGTTTTTTTCGTATTTTGTCCTAATATAGTATATTAAAGAACGTGTTTTATAAGACATGTTTTTTTCGCACGCGTCAAAATTTAGAAAACGAGCGTTAGCGAGTTTTCTAATTGACAAGTGCGAAAGAAAGTTTTATAAAATGAGTTCTTTATACTATTTTTTTAATATTTTGCGCCTTCTACAATAACATTTACTTACTCAATTTGTGATTATATTTGTAACCATTTGTACATTATCATGTAAATAATCTTCCCTAAATAAAAAAAAAAATAATAATTTCGACGTTATATTATTAAAATGAATTATCAATTAACAAAAAATAAATTAGGTAAAAATGGGTTAAAGAAACGTCATCTAGTACCAACTGTCTAAAACAAAAAATTGCGTATCGAAATGAAGGTCATTACGATACGCAATTGCGTATCGTAATGACTTCATTATGAACGCAAAATATAAAAATACAGTTATTACATTGAATTTAATCTGATTTTAGTTAGCTTTGAAATATTGACAAATGATTAAATGTCAAAAGTAATTCTTATTATCATAAAGTAAGAAGGTATTGTTTAGAATAGAGAGAGTTTATTAAAGAAATGTTAACGTTAGAACAACAATATTTTTAGTACATTATTGTTATAATATAGGGAATAAAAGTTACCGCTACATAATTGCAAAATTTAGCGAAAAGTTTTTTGGTATATATGTGTCACGTATGGGTATACAGATGCGTATACAAAATTTTTTAAGAAGTAAATTATGTAAAGAAAATAAAGCAAGTACAACAATGAAGAGGATGCCGCTACATTACTAGTAGAAGATTCAATACAGTACGAACTCATCCAAAATTGTCTTTATGAAGACGATCTCTCCAATTAGGCATCAGCAAATCATATACCACAAAATAATTTAAAGATAATAAGAATTACTTTTGACATTGACTATAGGTATTACTTACGTGTATTTTCATTATTTTTACAATGTATAAGTTTTTATATACTTGGATAGAATTACATAGCAGCATCTGGAGTTGTAAGCAAATATAAAAAGATGAAATTAAATATTTTAAATTACTCTTTTCTTTTTGTTTAGGGTGTAATTATAGGCTGGAGAACAAAGAAAATTTTTTGTATTGGAATCCGCAATAAATTCTGCAGTATATGCGCTTGCAACACTTACAAGAATAACGCAGTTGTAGAGCACAGATGCTCCAAAAACTGGAAAAGCGCATCACCAGCCATGGAGGCAGATAAAATAGTCGAAGGATTTAATAAGAGTGAAGAGACGCATGGTGTGTGTTACACATGTTTTGTTGCCGATGGCGACTCAAGCGTACATGCCAAAATAAGGGAACGTGTCACTTATGGACAATATGTTTTTAAACAATCTGATGTAGCCAGCACTTTATCTTCCGTCAGTTCTATGTAGTTTGTATGAATGTCATACAGAAAGTTCTTTGCAAAACATTCTATTTCTTGCACGTTACCTTAAGGCAGCTGTATGTATTTTATACAAATTCCATAGAGAAAGTTTCTAACGAAAGATCCTATATTTCCTGTAAAACACAAACATACTGTCAACTGCACTTGACACTAACAAACAAGGAGCACCGACAAATTTCAATCAGAATTTTCTTAATATAGCAGCTGTTTCCAGAATTATACCATAGCTGGCTAATATATGATATTTATTTTTTTTATAATTTTTTAACTCTATATCCATTTAATATGAAGTATAAAATGCATTCAAATCGTATAGAGAATTATATATTCTTTAATATTTATAATAACATTAAATTAGAAAAAAATATATTTAACATCGTTTTTTCAAGAATCTTCAAATGAGGGTACTACTTCCGGTTGACCAATTATAACCAAAATCTAATCAGATGTAACGAAGTATGAAAGAATTATAATTTTTGGAATTGTAGTATTAGAGTTATCGCATTAGAAAATTTTGTCACACACAGACACACACACGCACACACACACACACACACACACACACACACACACACACACACACACATACATACATACATACACACATACAGAAATCTTCGTAAAATTAGTAAAATCGTATTCTAGGGACTCTAAAACGTGCGTATTCATCAAAAACTCACCACCGATTTTTTTGACCAAAGACAATACCTTCCTTACCTAAAGGTGACGGAAGGTAAAAAGAATGCAATAATCATTCTATTAAAAATTACGGTAAAGCATTGTACACTATTAAAAAAGATACGAATATAAGTGCACGGGCTCAAAAATATTTAACTTCGAACAAAATAACCAACGGCGCTGCAAAGGTTGCACAAAAAAGTATTTATGAAAATGCAAATAGAGATCCAGAAGTTTTAAAACTTGATTTAAAAAACGGACCTAAGCATATTGTTGACAATCACGTAAGTTGCAAATCTTATTTTTGCGAATCAGTTGGCGCAATTGACGAAGGAAACGATCTATTTCAATCTACTGGTATTGTCATATTCGTAAATTTAAAATATTACATTTACAAAAAAATTGTTTTTAGGGTCACTTGATAAATAATTATAAAATGTCACAAGTTGATAGGAAACGATACTAATAATATCGCTGAATGTTTCATGTCACTTGCGGCTCGTTTTAATTGTGGAAAGCAACTGAATTTAATTCAAAGAGGGTCCTACGAAAGGTGCGCCTATTTAGCCGGTCTTCACTTTATGAAAGGACCGGAATGGCAAATTGGTCCATGGAAAAAAGCAACACATAGAAGCCCAGGATCCAATTTTAAAAAATATATCTCCAAAATACAGAGAAGAAGAATAAATAAAAAGACATGTCTTTTTCTATCAAAAACAAAAATTCAAAAGATACTGGAGAGGAACACAGGGAAACATGCCGTGGTTGCAGAACTAAGCTCAGTTGAGATGGAATCAGAATGTAAAAGAAAACTAAATGAATTAAAAGTACGAAGTTTAAAATGTTTACCAAAGAATTTATTTAAACATATAAACATTTTTTAGGTAACAGTAGATAAAATAAAAATCATTGAGCGCCGAGCAGTTGGACAATTTGAAAATGAAGAATATTTAATTCATAAACAGAATAAATTAACTGCCTCGTTCTTTGGGGATGTTGTTGATCGACAAAATTATACTTCATGTAATTCATTAGTAAAACAAATTTTAAAACAAAAAAAATCTATAAAATCTCCTGCAATTGAATATGGTAAGCTATATGAGGCAACTGCAATTAAAATGTTTGAACAGTTGACGAGTAAAGAAAATGCACCTACATGTGTCTCAAATACAGGCCAGTGGCCTGTTTCATAAAACACTAGTAAATACTTTAGTATTTTACCCAAGTAAGTTTTAAAAAATACTTGGGTATATAAACGTGTTTCACAAAATGTAGGTAGATACCTATGTATTTACCCAAGTAGATTCGACGTTACTAAGGTACAAATAATTGTTTCATAAAAGTAAACATACTGCTGTAAAAAAATTACTGCGGTATTTTTCATCCTGTCATAAAATTATCTGACAATGTCAAAAAGAAATAGTAATTTTCTGAAAAAAGTTAGTTTCCTTCAGGAAATACTGAAGTATAAAGAAGTTCTATTTGGCAAATTTTCAAATAATTTAACGAGAAATGAAAAGCAGGAGAAGTGGAATGAAATTAAAGATTTTGGGGTTTCTTTGGGATTATTGACGAATGATAAGGACTACGCTTTCGTGAGAGACAATACCTGGGGCAATTTGCTCTATTATCTACTTGAATTTCCTCTTCTTGTTCTTCTTCATTTTGCATTTCGAAATTATCATTGTCATGGTTATTATAATGTTCCGGATTTTTACTTATATTACAAAGCGCGACACAACATTTTATCACATTACAAGCATATGTAAGACTTAAGCGTAAATAATTTAGACACGGAAATTTTTCTCTAAGAATTCCTATGGAGTTTTCTATAATTCGTCTAGTTTTCTTGTGCGCTCTTGCAAAATGTATTTGTGCTGGATTTTCTGGATTTCTTACTATTGGAGGTATAAGCCAAGATTTTAGAGGATAAATAGAATCTCCAAGTAAAACTCCATCAGGGAAAGGTCGCCAACCTTCTTCCATTCTTCTGTATAAAGCACTTGTTCTTAAAACATTGGCATCATTTACACTCCCAGGCCAATTTGCGTTGCAATAATAAAACATGTATTCTGGTCCACAAACAAGCATAATATTTAAAGAATGTTTTCCATGTCGGTCAACAAATGCGACCTCATGTTCAGGAGCATCAACTCTTATAAGAGTACCATCCAAAGCACCACACACTAGCGGCATACCAGCAATTTGGTGAAATTTTCGATTTATTTTGTTCATATTATTCGGCCACTTGACATGTTGTCGAAATAAAATGTTATTTATACCCACAACCACACGTTTAATTGCACGACAGACAGACGCTTTTGAGACACCGTGCATATCACCAATTGCGTGATACTGAGCACCTTTTCCAAACCAGTGCAATGCTATTTGCAGTTGCTGATTTGCAGTTAAAGCACAAATTCTTTTTGTGTTGTATCGCAAATACGGTTCAATACTATTTAAAACCGAACTAAATTGTTCAAAACTTAATCTAAACCTTTCATTGTATTCATACGTCATTTCAAAAAATTCATAATTTACTCGTTTTCTGAAAATTCTCTGCCTTCTTACTTGTATTTCTTCCTCACTATCACTTGAATCAGTGGAGTACATTATTAAATATATTATATTAAACGTTTAACACTGTTTTATCTTTATTTTACGCACCTTCGAACTGGGGTAATTTCTGAATTTAATTTACCGCAGTAAATTTCGACATGTAGTTTTTATGAAATAAAATTATTTGTACCTAAGTAAATACTAGAGTAAATTTGATTATACTGCAGTATATTATTTTTTACATAAGTAGCTTTATGAAACAAAATTTAGAAAATACTGGTGATTTACTGGTATCTACCCCAGTATTTATTTATGAAACAGGCCACTGTACATAGATAGTAAACTGTTACCTTGGAGAATCACCCGATTGTAAAAAATATTTACTTAGAGTTTTATAGTTTTATTTTAAAAAAATTCTTTGCAGGAATAACAAACACTGATTGCTTAATAGAGGTTAAATGCTTGTACACATTAGCAAAAAAAGGCATTGATGTATATTCGGCATGTGAAAAGAATTAAAAAATGAAATGTGCATACAAAAAACAGAGGATGGGAATTACAGGCAAAAAATCACAATAATTATTATTAGGTAATCATTGTTATATTATCAATACACTTGACAAAAAATGTAGACTATATCTAAATAAAATTAAAAAACCAGAACTGATAGTGCAAAACCCACGATTAGGAAGAATGTACATGAACCCAAAAATACACAAGACTTGCCCTTAAGGCAAATTACATCTACCATTGATACCCCAACTTATAATCTCGCCAAACATTTAGGCAATGTATTAAAATTAGTTACTAGCGAATCAGAATTTAATGTGAAGAGTTCCTTTGAATTGGTCAAAGATATTACATCCACAACTTTCCATAAAAACCATATTATGACTTCTTTTGATGTTTGCGCCTTATATCCCAGCATCCCGCAATCATTAGCTGTTGAATGTATCACTGAGAGATGGGATGACATTAAATTACACACCGATTTAGAACTATCAGATTTTATTGAAGGCATTAACTTATGTTTTTACTGTTCCGTTTTTACTTATAAAAATGTTATTTATAAACAAATAGATGGCACCCCTATGGGATTCAGTCTCAGTGGTTTCCTTGCTGATTTGATTTTACAAAAATTAGAATTTAATAGTGTTTCTTCAATTCCTAAAAATAAAATTAGTTATTACAAGCGTTACGTTGATGATTGTCTGATAATAGGATGCAAAGAAGATATTGATAAATTGTTTACAACTTTTAATGAATTCCATCCACGAATAAAGTTTACAATAGAAAATGAGATTGACAATAAATTAAATTTCTTAGATGTCACCTTACATAATCATTACTCTAATACCAATAAGATAACCACGAATTGGTATCGAAAACCGACTGCATCTGGCAGGTATACATACTTTTACTCTGCAACAAATATAAATTACAAAAAAGGAGTAATTTATGCATTAGTCGATCGTGCCATACTATTGTCAGACAATCATCACCACGACGAAAACATCAAATACATCATTTCTATTTTGTCCCAGAATGGTTACCCAAAAAGTTTTTTAAAAAATCATATAACCAAAAGACTATACACACTGTCAAACAGAACACCTGATCATAATAATACAAATGAAGATAGTAGACCTTACGCAGTGATACAATACCACCACCAAATAAATAAAGGCATTAAAAGAATATTCAAAGATTATAACATTCAAATTGCCAATTACACATCAAATAATACATCCCGGTTATATAGTAGCATTAAAGATAAAATTCCTTCATTAGACCAAAAAAACACCATATATAAAATTCAATGTCATGTGTGTGACAGGGTCAACGATCTCCCATATACTAATAGATACCGAACAAGCTATTCTACGCATGGATCATTTCTGTGACAACATCTAAGCAGCAAGTAGGGGCGGAAATAATGTTTGCGCATGCGTAAGTTGGCGCGCAAAATGCTTTTAAATTTGTTTGAATTTCAAAACTATATATTTTTGTCTAAACGAATAATTAAATTGTTTTAATTATTATGATTAATAAAAAATATAATTTATTGACACATGTATATTATAAGGGTAATAAAAACAGTGAGGAAAATAAATGAATAAAACAATTACATGTACAATATTATTGATTTCTAAATAAAACTAATTTACACAGTTGCACACACAACAATTTTTTACCATTTTAAAACAAACGAAGTAAAAACCACAAGACTCACGAGGTTCAGTAAGAAAATCCAAACATGAAATAACTGCAGATCTTACACAAAATAGCGCCGACAGCTGTTACTTCCATTACCAACTCAAAGAAAAAAAAATACTAGTTGGAATTATGTGCTAAGAAAAATTAATTCTTAACCGAATAAAAGTTGCAACATATTTTAATATATTTTTTTGGGTAATCCTGTCATTATTATTATTGTTAAATATCTAAAACTTTCATTAATATCTATTTTAAAAGTACATGTATTACTAACAATGTTGGTACTAATTTCAATCTTGCGCATGCGAAATGAATACTTCCGCCCCTACTTGCAAACATGTTGGCACAGCAAAAATACTTGATGCGGTATCTATTAGTATATAAGAGATCGTTGGACAGGGTGTACATTGGGGAAACCTGCCAACCCTTAAAAAAACGGGTTTACCAACATAAGTACCATTGTAATAAAGCCAACCCAGATCACAGTGCCCTAACTAAACATCATATGGATACGGGTCACAAATTTGATTTTGACAATGTAAAAATTTTAGATAAAGTCCTCTATAAAAAACAAAGACTAATCAAAGAAACTTTGCACATTAACTCTGAACAAAATTCAGATAACAATCAAACAGATTTTGCCGGAAATTTAATATACGCGCGTAAATTCATAGGGAACTTTGTATAACCCATTCTTCACTACATTTTGGTTCTGTCTCATTACCAGTTGCTGGCTGACCCTTGGTCAAGCAACATGTGTTCAATACACAATATGTTACAATTTGTAATTCTTTAACAATTATACATCATCATGTTAAATACTTGGATTCTGTTATCTACGATTATTAAGGTAGGCAAATTGTTGACTTATGGTTGTAATTTTAATGTTTGACAAACAAATATATTTTTGTAGAAATTGTATAATTTACGCTGAAGATGAAATCAGTTGATTTCGAAACGTCCAAAATTTAATAAAGTAATTTCTTCGTGACTTTTGACGGGTCAGATAAGCTTTTTATTTAAGTATCCCTAAAAAATTGTTATATTTAATTCAATTTTTATATTAATCTTAAGAAATTGTTGCAGGTTCAGGGACAGTTAAATTAAAAAGAAATGCTATTTCTTAGTATTCATCAGTCCTGATACAAAATTATTTGTGGAAGAAATTTATACAGACAAGGACTTGTGGGAAAACGTAATACTTCCAAAACTACAAAAGTTTTATTTAATTGCATATTGCCGGAAATTGTTTTGGGAAATAGATTACAAAATAAAAAATATAAAGACCCGGAATACATTTTAAAAGCTAAAACTTTGAGGGACAAAAAATAATTGTTCCATAATCAATAATTTTATATTTTTTAAAAAAACGTTCACACTGCTGGTGATTAATTGATTACATATCAATTAATGTGTGAAAAAAACTACTTAACTTTAAACGTTTTTGTAAATAATTTCAATTATTTATTATTTTATTATTATTTATTATTATTATTATTATTATTATTATTATTATTATTATTATTATTTCATATATATTTGTTTAGTATTTTCTTTACATATTATACATAAGTTTTTAAGTTTATATTGTTATATTAATATTGATCTGATGATGCTGTGTTAGCGATATTATAGCCACCATGAAATAAATATTTATGTGTAACTAGAAAAACCGAGTTTATTTAACATACAAATTGAAGAATGAAGTTTCACCATGTAAGAGCTGATACCATAAAAGTAATTTAAATTGCCTTAAAACATATTGTATCTTGTTATTAGTTGATTTCTTGTATTTATTGAAACAATACTTTTACTGAAAAACACTAATTGTTAATAATGTTTTATATTTGTTAACAATTGAACATTTCGAGTCAAATTTTTGATAATACTTCTTGCATTTATTTTCTCTAAGAAACCACTCATAGAAATAGCCGCAATAATAAAAGGTTGTAAATCAAATTATAAAAATCTGATGTGGCCAACACATAACCTCCCGTTAATTCCATGTTAGAAATAGCAATGAACTTTAAGTAACTTTCGGTTGATCGTTCGTAAACAAAATCTAATTTGTTGTTCCAATAAATAGAAAAGTGTGTATTAGCAAATTTTGGATTATATTTTATTGTTTTTCCTCGAAAATCTGTTGAGAGCTCCAAATTAAGTACCACTTCCGGTTTATCATATAGGTATAGTCAAAATCTAATGTTGTTTCTAATTATACACGTGTTTTAAATACCAAATTTGAGAAGTTTTGGATCATGTTTTAATATATTTTTTCAAAAAAATCTGTTTATAGCTAAGTAGTACTTCCAGTGTATTAATTTTAGAGAACATCTAATATGTCGTTCTCATTAATATAAAAATCTTAAATACCAAATTTTAAAAGTTTTGGATTGTATCAATTTATTTTTCACGACAATCTGTTCAGAGTTTTAAATAAAGTATCATTTCCGGTTTATCAATTTTAGCCAAAATCTAATATGTTCCTTCCCGGTGTATAAAAGTCTTAAATACTAAATTTGACAAGCTTTGGAATATATCTTAATATATTTTTCACAAAAATCTGTTCGGAGCTTCAAGTAAAGTATCACTTCCGCTTTATCAATTTTAGAAAAAATCTGTCATTCTTATTAATATAAAAGTCTTAAATACCAAACTTGAAAAGTTTTCGATTGTATCAATATATTTTTAACGAAAATCTGTTCAGAGCTTCAAATAAAGTATCACTTCCGATATATCAATTGTATCCAAAATCTAATATGTTGTTCCACTTCATACAAAAATCTTAAATACTAAATTTGACAAGTTTTGGACTATATCAATATATTTTTCACGAGGATGTGTTCAGAGCTTCAAGTAAAGTATCACTTCTGGTTGATTAATTTTAGCCAAAACCTAATATGTTGTTTCCCATGATATAAAAGTCTGAAATACTAAAATTGAAAAGTTTTGGATTATATTTTAATATAGTTTTTCATTAAAAACTGTCATGGGCT
Source organism: Harpalus rubripes (assembly GCA_963082715.1). Taxonomy (NCBI): domain Eukaryota; kingdom Metazoa; phylum Arthropoda; class Insecta; order Coleoptera; family Carabidae; genus Harpalus; species Harpalus rubripes. Next base: position 32,439,609 of record OY720457.1, read on the forward strand.
TCAAGTAAAGTATTACTTCTATTTATCCAAATTTACCCAAAATCTAATCAACTCGTTAAATGAATACAGGAAGCTTAAATCCGGAAAATAGATATATTTAGAAGTTTGTTATAAGAGTTACCGTGGACGACAAAATCGTTACACACACACACACACACACACACACACACACACACACACACACCCACACATCATCGTAAAAATTGTAAAAACGTAACGTGGGGACCCTATTTCGTGCTTATTTACTAAAAACTCACCATCGAATTTTTGGCACGATTACATTACCTCCTTTACCAACGGTATGACGGGAGGTAATAATGGTAATAATGTCATGCTTATATATAAGTAGATATTCAGTGTTTACTTTCCATGTTTCATATATTTGAACTGCATTACCGACATCTCCAGTGCTGACATCTGTAAGTTAACCCTCAAACTATTTTTGAGTGCCGCGGTAGTTGAATGAATCTCTTTTGGTAAATTTTGAAACGAGTCGGTTTCAAAACCTGTCGCATACACTTGTATAAAATTTATATCTTTGTTTATGGTTTTTAATAAATTTTGTCCAGAATATGATTTGGTCAACGTATTTTAAGATATAAACTGGAAATGAAATATTTTTTTTCATATCCGTTGTATTTTTTCAACAAAGAAGTTTTCAGGACAAACAATAATATAATTTACAAAATTTAAATATATGTATATATATATATCCGTAATTTTTTATTACAATTTCGAAGGGTTACTTTCAAAAAATGATTTTTTTGCTTATGCAACCCTTTTCTTTCAAACGCCCCCTTAAAAGGTGAAATAATACCCCAGCGCGCAAAATTCAAACTTAGTAAAATGGTTTTTCATTTTTTATTTAAAATTGTTTAATGTATTATGATTTTTTTTCTATACACAAATAAAGAGGGAACAATTTATCATGAAAATAAAATAGTTTCAATAATATTTGTATTTATTTATTAATCCAAAATAATATTTTAATTATTATTTTTTATATCTCTCCAGTTCAAAACGTATTTTTTTTTTTGATTAAATTTACACCAAACATTTATAACAGGATAAGGAATAAAATATGTGAAAATTAAGAAAAACGACCTTCGGGAACAATTTTAAAAATCCAAAAAACCTACTTTTTTGACACAATTTAATGCTTTTCTTCTATACTAAACCTACAATTTTGTTCATACTTTAATATGTTTTGAAGAATATTGTTATACAAACCATATAAAATAAAATCGAAAATTAAACTTCGAGAAAATACTTTAAAAAAATAAAATGTTTAATTTTTTTTCTAGTGTGTGAAGTGCTATTTAAAAAAAATTTCCGTTACGGACTGTACACATTTCTACATATTTCAGGTAAGTATTGTAAATATTGATCGTTTAATACAGAAGATATTTGTAATTAAATCAAATTCGGTAAGTATTTTCGTGAAGTATAAGTAAGTGGCGCTATGAGTAGACCTAGCGGTGGATAGATAAACTATAATGCAATCGGTGACTCCGTGGAAAATTGAAAAATTGAAGTGAATAAAAACCACAGACATAACTACATACGTTTAATTTAGCTTTATATATTAAATTTATACGCCGTTATTTTACTTAAAAATACGAACTATTTTTTTTTAAATTTCCGAAGAAATTGGTATTGTTATTGTTTCTATAAATACAAAAAATCTGATGTGGCCAGCACACTACCTTCCGTCATTTTTAAAATCTTCAAATAAGGGTACTTCCGGTTGACCAATTCTAACCAAAATCTAATCAGCTCTTCATATGGATGTAACGAAAAGAAATACGAAAGAATTATAATTTTTAGAATTGTAGTATGGAAGTTATCGTAGACGAAAATTTTGTTACACACACACACACACACACACACACACACACATACACACACACACACACACACACACACACACACACACACACACACACACACACACACACACACACACATACAGACATCATCGTAAAAATAGTAAAATCGTGTTCTAGGGACCCTAAAACGTGCTTATTCATCAAAAACTCACCACCGAATTTTTTGACCAAAGACAATACCTTCCTTACCTAAAGGTGACGGAAGGTAAAAAAGTATAGTTCCCAATAATAATTTTCATTAAAATATAAATTTTTATTAATTCTTGTAGATATAGGCTTGTTTATGCTTACTTCCTACTTCGTGACATTACAGCGAGAGGCGAATGACAATATTCTGGTATTCTGTAGGACCGGGAGCGCCAAGCGCTTGTATGTTGCAAAAAAATCGGACGTTAGGAAAGTAAAAATATCCTTTTGGGAAATAACTTATTCGATTACGAATTTTGTGTTCTATCTATTCGTGGATAAAATATAAATTTAAATAATAAAGTTGTTTTGTAAATATAGCAATAATGACTTGTGGGTCGGAGAACAGGGTAGGCGACAAAATAAGCAATAAAACAGACTGAAGGGAAATATGTATACAAGCACATTTATGTTTAATTTAAAATAAGATATTAAGTAATTCTTTCTCTATTGATAATAATAATAATGAAAGTGTTGATCATCTTTCACATAGCAATGAATTTCCTAGGTAGCAGGTAAAGCAAGTAAAGCTATATCACAGATTCAAAACACTATGTAGTGTTTTGAACCTGTGGCTATATGTACGGGTTACGGGTATGGCGGGGTACAGCCAGGGCAAGAGTCAAGCCAAAGCAGCGACCACAGAGTAGACAAATATTACTATAAACAGAGGGAATGTAAGGTCGAACTATTGGCGAGGGGTATGTCGCCATGAGACGGAAGGGGTATTCAAGAGAAAACGCGGGAGCGCCATGTTACTTTGCCCCAAATTTAAATGTATAACTATACAGAAATGTGTATATGTTTCTTTTGAAACGTATTACAGGTTTAATCTTTCATATATTTATTAAAATAATTAATTATATTAACATGTTACAAATACTATTTAATAGCATTAAGCTGAACGATAACAATGAATATTAGTAGCATGGTTAAATGTTTTGGAATGTAGAGAAATTTGGCAAAACTTGTATCTGTAAAATGTGGTATAAAGTATAAACAAATACATATGTATTATGTATAGTAGACGGTAATTTTTATATATACGAGTACAATATTTTCATTATTGTATAACACAAAATACTTACCTGTTGGTAAAGATAGTAAAAAAGTATAGGTGGGATAGTTTATAGTATGATTCAAAATTAAAAACATATAATATTAAGAAATATATTTTATTGTCCTTTAAACAAAATTAATTTAATAAAATAATTTCTTTGAGATATATTATCGTATTTAAATTGTTTAGCAATATAATGTAACCCAATTTTAATATATTTTTCGGCTATCGCGCGAATAATATGAATAATGTGATTATCCACAATATTTTATCCTTCACAGTGTATCTTCAAATTTATGAATATTTTATTATAATTAACATAAAATTTTAATACTTTATTAACTAAATTCAAAATAGTAAATTTTTTCTTCAGAAATTTTCCTCCACTTTCGCACAGAGCTTGTTTAAAAAGTTTTTCTGAATACTGAACACTTAAATAGCTTAATATCACACTACGATAAAAATTCGTCTGTCTCTATGAGGCAAAACAAGATGGCTACCGCGTGATTTCAAGTGGCGACACGTATCAGACAACACACTCCCTCTGTTGGTTTATTTCCTCTGTGGCAGCGACAATGTTGTTCCTAGGGTATTTTGGTTTGTACTCAAATTCTCCTAAAAAGGTACAGTTGTCGCGCCAATTGTACTGCTTAGATATTTTTATTGTAATAATATATTAAAACACATTTTTTGATGTTTTTATTATGACAAATAAGTACGTAAGTCAAACAAATAAAAGTATATTCTATGAAATATCACAAACAAATATAAATAATAGCTCATTCAACATAGCTTCTGGAGTTACCCAGTTGACTACTCCATTAGCGTACGTTTTTAATTGATCTTTGACGATTAAAATAAAAGCACTCGTTTTTATACTACGTTTATTTATATGTTTTGTTTTATTTAACAAATGCTGCTAAAAGTGTCGTTCAGCCGCTGCTGAGGAATGCGGAATTGTCAAGATAATTTGAACTACTTTCATTAAATTTGGATACATTACTTCATTTAAACCGTTTCTCAATTCTGATATCTCTTTCCAAAATTCAGTGACATTATCACTAAATATGTGTTAAGTCTTTAGTAACTAATAAATTTCTTTATTCTGTATTAATAGTTTCTATATCTGATACAATTTGAAAGAAAATATTTATTAAATCTACTTTGGTAAGTGTACTGAAATTTGATTAAAACTTGTAAAGTGGTACTGACGTACTGCATTTACGGACATAGTACTGATTTCAGTACAATTGTACCGGTAAGAACAACACTGAGCAGCGAGCGATAAGCTACCTACTGCCTGGCTGGCACGTAATTAGGAAGTGCTATGGACAAGGGAATCAAGGGATGAGCGGTCAGGCGGGCGACTGTGTGGGCGATGGACGAAGTTGCGCCCTTGCCTCTATTTTGTATGATTGTATGGTTTTCGATTCCAAATTTCATTTACGCGCTTTTGGGGTTTTTAATAGTACATTTTCTTTTGTAGATTGTAACAAAATAAATAAAATATAAATTTTATATACTGCTTTTTTAATATTGATTTATGGTTTTTACATACATATAATGATTCTTGAGAAAAAAATAAATACCCGTATTTTTTTCAATCGATTAATTATTTGTAGTTTGTGAGAAAACAATTACAATTAAAAATTTGGAGACGGGATATGTGACGTCGCCATGATAGGATCGTGAGGACAGCTAGACTGGGAGGAAAATAGATAGTTATAGCCAAATAATTAGATTTATCTTAATAAGGAGCTGGTATATATACAGAATATATTTCAGATTATAACCATTCAATCCTCTTTATCAAACCATGAACTTACATAACATTCTGTATATTGTCACGGCGATGTCTGGATTTTTTCTTTCGTTGTTTTGATAAATTAATATGTCTGATTTTTAAATATAGTGAGTATTACGTCATCCGTCAATTTTAAACATTTTATAACGAGGATATTGTAATATTAAAATTTCATCGATGTATTGCATTTATCTATTTTTTTCGCATCTCACTATCGCGTGGAAATTTGAAAACAATAGTAAATTTGGCCATACTTTTGCATATTAGCACTCAGCATTATAAACCATTTTTACAATTCTCTTCAATTTTTTAATCAATAACAATCAACAAAAATCAAGAAAAGACTAGTTCGAGAACACACAGAAAACTAAGATAAAACGAAAGGAACAAAAACAAATAATAATTGTGCTCGATAATAGAGACAAACCCTAAAATAACGGTAGAAGAGTTTATGTATCTATATAGAATAGAATTATTTATTTTATAATAAATATAATAAAAATCGCAAGAATATAACACACAAACGAAACCATTCGATCACGATAGTGCAACTAGGGATGCGCACGATACATCGATGATTAAGAAAAATCGATATTTGGCTTTCTTTACTTACATGTGTCGTCACAGTTTATTTGATGTCTACGTCTACCCTACTTTGGCGAAAATATTTCCACGATAACTGAGCATGCAAATAAATGAACTAAAAGGAAAATGGTTATGAAAATATTTATTCCTGGGATTCAATGTGTTTTAAATTCAGTTGTTACATTTAATTTTTAATAAAATATAGATTTTTGTGTAGTATAGGTACTTACATTATTGTTCTTTTACTAATCGTAAAATATGAGAACATATTATAGTTTATATTATTTTCAAGAGTCAAAAGTCGGAAATCAGTTCATATAATTTGTAAATATCTATGGTTAAAATATATTTTTGATCCGACATTTATACAACATCGAATTTTAAGTACAACTTGAATTTTATCTCACAGCGCCAAGTTACCCTACCACTGTGACATCAGAAAGAAAGGGGAAAACCGTACATTCTTGTTGTCCCCTATGACCACGATTTGAGCGTTGAGCGACGGTGACGGGTGAGGATCGGTCAGGCGGGTGGTTGTAGATGCAGACGTGTGTTGCGCTGTTGTGTGATTGTATGCTTTTCTATTCCAAATACGCGCTTTTGGGGGTTTATAAAGTATATTTTCTCTTGTAGTTTGTAACATTTTATAAACTATGTTTCTAAAGTTAATATTTATTATTATTGTAACGGAAAGCGGTCGCCGCCGCCGTCACCAGCGCTGAGCTGGAGTTTAAGTTTAGCGATGACCTGTTTATTTATCTCATTTTTTAAATAGCCTCAAATTTGAAATGATCACGAAGTAATTAATTTTTGAAATTTGTATAATATTTTGAAAGAGTTACCCGATCTGAAATGGAATATGACTTCAAAGTACATACATCGCCTACTTTTATTTATTTAAAAACGTAGGCGATGAACAAACTGTTTTCCTATTGGCTGTGAATGACGTAATGTAAGTGCTATGACGTGACAGGAGTGGGAGGTTGTTTTTCTGGCTATTTTTGGCGCCAATCTATTTATTTAATTATTTACGAAAATAACAAAATGTTAAAATAAAAAAATTTACCAAGAAAAATATTGCATAAACTTTAATTTAAAGTACTTTTTGAAAAATGTGAGTCAGGCTCATTCTTTGATTTTTACACTTCACTCAAATATATAAGACGTTACATTTTTATAATGTAAAAATCTGGTGTGGCCAATACAATACCTCCCGCCATTTACAGCCCGAGTAACAAAAAAGATTATGTTAATCCTTATTTTTAGATTAGCGAATTTTACTCTAATTTTGACAGTTTATTTCTTAAAATATAGTCTATTTTAATACAAGTAACTACCCTTTTTTTAAACCCCTCAGCAGCATTAAATCCCAATTACACAGTAGGTTTACACACATCCATGCCTTAGTGGGATTCGAACCCAGAGCCCCGAGCGCACTTATGACTTATGAGGCGTTGCTCTAAACATTGAGCCACCGGAGATATAATAAATTGAAAATTAAATTTTAAATACCGTGATAGAATAGATTTCACTAATTCAAAAATCAGGATTAGCTTAAACATTTTTGTGTATCGTAAATTTTTATTAATCTCAATATATACCTACATATACATATTTACTTATGCTGGAAACTGTATTGAATTCCTTTTCTATTTTTCTATTTACTTTTTAAAAAGTTACTAATATTATTTTGAAATGATTAGTTATTTGATAGTGACATTTATCTGTCAGTTACATACATTTTAATAACTGCGTTTTGTTTGTTTAAAGCGTAGGCTCTGGGATTTAAATTATATATAATTTTTTTAATTTATCCATAAAATATATAGAAAAAGTAATAATGCAAATCTATAAAACATTTAATAATCTTTAATTTTTAAAATATAATTAATCTCGAAAAAATAACATTTAAGGGTATTTTTCGAAGAAAAACTATTTTGAGCCTCTAGTAAAATGTCATTTCCGCTTAGCCGATTTTCACCAAAATCTAATGTGCTCTTTCCATTACAGAAAAAGTTCGAAATACAAGGTTTCAGAATTTTCTGAATAATAGTATTTGAGTTGAAGTGAAAATGTTAAAATTGGATTCTAGGGACCTTAAAACGTGCTCATTTACCAAAGTCTCGATATGCGATTTTTAGAACGATCACTATACCTCCCTTACCAAGGGAAGCGGGAGGTAAAAAGACAAAACATATTTTTCATCTTCATATTACAAGTTACAAGATAGGCGTCGCCTATTATATAGAAATCATTGTACATTAAACATTAAACAAGGCTTTAAAGATTTGGGTATTTCCACTCTACCATCTTGTAAACTCACTTTATGACAAACATCCAAATTAAATTTCATTTAAAATGGAGATTGCCACTATGCCACTGTTATATTAAATCTGCAACCTAATTGCGCAAACCTGCTTACAGGCTACAAAAGTCCATGAAATGTACATTGAATTTAGATTTGTATAATAAACTACCCGAAAAAGTAAAAAATATGAATAAAAGAATAAAAATCATTCAAAAGTATTATTAAAAACTTTCTTATAAAATATGCGTTTTACAATATCCAAGAAAAGTGGATCACGCTGAACTGAAAAATATGTGAGTAATACGAGTACAATATTAAATTTTTTAAAAAATTGTTATTTATTATCCAGCCTATCGTTACTCTTCCCAAAAAACGTTATTCTTGCAATATATTATTAATATTTCAACTCTTACAAATAAACTATCTTTATCCGTTCGTTAATAAATTTGAAATTATTGCCACACATATTTTTACTTTTAGATTTGTCATTTGGAACAAAGTATAATTATTATCGAATAGATGGAGACTGGTAAATGTACAAAAATTTCTTCTTTACCGACTCAGCCATAGTTATCCATCTCAGTGCTCACTAGCGCTCGTCTCGGCTTAGAAACAAATTAATCGGGGGTAAGGTGAAATGATACCCCCCGGGTGCGTTTTGATGATGCAGGGCATCTAAAGCCCAATAGGTGGTGCTTGTTGTATTACAAAATAATACACGAGAAAACAAAAATCACACAAAGATGTCAGCACATACATTTCATAATATTAGTTGTATAATTGGTAGTAGATGACAGTTTTCAGAAACAGCACCACCTAATTAGATATTTTGTTACACTGATGTAGGTTCAGACCTTCATGCGAATGAATTCGCAGAATTTCAAATTTTTTACACAGTAGGTATTTTTAGGAAAGTGCTTCTTCCGGTGTTGGGAATGTTTATGAAGTGAAAATAAAAAGTACTATAAATTTATAATTAAATATAGAAAGTAGGTACAACAGGGCGTTTCTGGTGTAGATAACGATCTAAGATGAAGGTCACAGATAAGAAATCAAGGTCATAGATAAGAAATTTTGAAGATAAAGATTGATGACGTCATAGATAAGGATCAAGGTTACAGATAAGGATTGATGATGTCATAGATAAAGATGAAGGTTACAGATAAGAGTGATGACGTCACAGATAAGGAGACGTCACTAATAAGGATCAAGGTCAGAGATAAGAGATAAGAATTGATGGCGTAAATTTGACGTAATATGCCTTAAGATATTATTAAAATTTTAAGATATATTTTATTAAATTTTAAGATGTGTGTTATTAAATTTTAAAGATGCTTTTATTATTTCTTAAGATATGAATTAGGCGAGCAAACAGGCAAGCAGGCAGGCAGGTAGATAGACAGGCAGGTAAGCAGGTAGGTTTAAAAACCAAAATAATTAAAATAGGTGCAACAAAAATAAACAAACACAATATAAATATAATAAACATACCTATTATTAAAATAAAAAATATTTATACATATGTATATATATATATATATATATATATATATATATATATATATATATATATATATATATATGTCGGAGATTGTAATATCAAACCATGTCGTAACGATCATTTAATGAATCAAATATTACATAAATCACTTATAATCTTTTAATTGTTTTGTCGTAATCGAAACGTCAAGCATTCTTGGCTACAATGCTTGGATGGAATCAGTGTGTAGCGGTGCTCAGGGGTGAGTGCATGTCTGCCTCGCTGAGATCATCACGTTTATATTATCACTGTGGTTCTGAAATAGTGTTAGTCGACTTAGAGTTTGCCAGTGATACTATCCCGCGACATCAGAAGTGGGATTCGCCTGCGATCCACAATATTGTATGTGGGTTTGTGTTCTGTTGGTGAATTATAAAGTGAAGTGTAGGGCCAAGCAGATTAAGATGGAAAGACCGTCTAGCAATTTTTGCAGGTTTTCATCCTAGGGCATTGACCAGCAACAAGGATTCCGTCTGTGTCTCACCCGGAGAGAGGTAACGTAATTACAAGAGCTGGTTAAGTAGAAGCGTGAGTAATGAGTACTGAATTTATGTTAAGCGGTCTTACAATACTGGTAAGAGATTTTATTACAAAGCTCAAGATATCGTTGTGAGCTATGTTGGTGGCAATTGGGTTGCTGTTGTAATAAAAGCAATTCGGTCAGTTGCTTGTTGAGAAACGAGAGACGAAGTCGAGTTTGTTGTTTATGAAATTCTGATGGCCGATGATCCGGATTACCGATCTCCATATATGTTATTTAAGATATTATTTATTACAGTAGGTGTTCATGGCAGTTGTTATATTTTGATTGATGTTTGTCATTGAACTTGTATGACGTAATAAGTATTACATTTTTGGTAGCTTGATTCTACCCCTTTACATCGTCTGTGACGTGACAATATTATTAAACTGAATGTAGGTCAAGTAGTCACAGATCGGGAGTATCAACCAGTTTGCGATATAGTTAGTTATTTGTGAAATAACAAACGAACTAATACAAATGCCTTAAAGCGTTTCGGTATGTCAAAAAAGATTGTAAAATGTCTTCATTGTACAAGTTTCGCAAACTAACAGACACGTTGAGTAGGTAAACTGCAACCTTGAGGTACCTGATATATCGTTACTTACTTTTTATCCAGATATGACCGATGCGGGTGCAGAACCATGGTGTACAGAAATAGAAATTATAACATTAAAATTTCACTGGAGATCTTCAGGGAAGATAGTTAAAGGTGGAAATATGTTAGAAAACTATGCTAAAGATTAATATTTTGTTAACTGCAGATAAAGTTTACTGAGCTACAAATTGTAGATAGGTGATATTGTTATTATCATTATTAGGTTGAGGTCTTTAAGCGCTGGTGACTTTTGTCATCGCGACCAGTAAGATCTGCTGTAGCGTGTTTTGACTGAATGTCTGGAAGCCTCTCCAAAGTTTTGATGAACTGAAATTTCATATTTTATAGAACAATGACTAGTAAAGATACTTGTCATAATTCAAAGTCCCTTTTGTTAAGAGCTGATAACTCTTTAACGTTTATCGTCGAGGGTGAAACGAATATCTTCGTTTGACTGAGGCCCAGAGTGTTTCCCCAGGCTATGACGTTAAGGCTTTTCAGGTGTCCACAAGAAGTGTCTGAGACTCACTTATACTATGGTGTAACGTGGTTCAGTTTGACCATCTATTAAAGGGTATTTTAACAATTCCATTACAGTACTCGGACAGGTATTCATGGCGCCTGTGGTCTGTGATACTAAGACGGGCTATCGTTGTGCTTCCGCAACGACACTTGTGCCGTGTTTTGTTAATTTCTGGCCACCATACTAACGATGCCTGAGTGATCATTGGTTTAATTACAATAATGTATGGCCAGTGGGTCGTTTCTGCCTGCAGTTCCCAGTTTCTCTAAGAGGACGGCGGCATATGTTCGAGGCTGCTGTAGGATTTATTTTGATGATTTTGTTAATAAGTTCTAAGTGGGCTTTTGAGTATTCAGGTTTCAGGTATCTGCGTTGACATTAAGGATAATGTAATTGAAGTGAGAGATCGATGCATTCGATCAGTTACCGTACGATGATGCTATTTGGGAAAAATATTGTTGACAGTGGTGGGAGAGCTGTAATTATGGACGAAGTCTGTACCAGTCTGTCTCGAAATAATAAGCCAGAATGGGCGAGCGTCCTGCCCAAGATCTACGAATGAGGCGATGTGTAGCACTGATAGTGAGAGAATGTATTGGATGTACCGTGTTAGCGTGAATAATATAGCGCTTCAAATCTGAGTGAACTTTTATCAATTGTTCGTGGTATAATTTGTATGAAGTTATTCAAGTTCCTGCACGTCCATATTCCAAAACCCTGAGTCGTTACGGATGGAACTTTCATGAATATTGAAATTTAGGTACAAATATGGTAGTGGCTTCAAATAGTCCCTGAGTCTATTCCCAGAATATACTATATGACTTTATTGAATTTCCGGTGAGCATGGTCGTAGCTATAAAACTTGGCGTTTTGGTTTTAATGGGGCTGTGGCCGATCAGGCTCCTCGTGACCGTTTTCGGGGTGACCATACCAGTTTTGTCAAATTCGGAATTTGTTGAATGTTAAAATTGTGGCAAGGTAGATCATCCGCAGAGGAGTTGCACAGGACAGCTGATGCCCGGACTGGAGCCTGCTACGGTTGCGAAGCCGTCTGTTTTACCTGAAAAACAAATGAGCAACAGAAATCTGTCAGCCATTGGAAGCAGAGAAGTCTGACAAGACGGGACTTGCTTTTCAAATGTTTGTTTTCATGTTTGGGACGCCTAGGTGCAGCGTGATGGACGCTGGAACAAATTGCTTTAAGTTTAAGCATGCCGGATTATTTCGATTTTTTATTACGTATTATTTACATAACACATGAATCCATGTTCTAATTTTTAAGTAGAGCGGTTCATGCGTACAATAATGAACCTTCTGGAGGTTGAGACCACAATTTAGTTAGGCTAATCGAGTGGATCGTTGAAAATCCACAGGGGTGACTAAAACTTTGAAGAGCCGGCAAACTTTTATAACAAAAGTGGCTAAGGAGCAATTGAGGCGTTGGTCTGGAGATTGGACATTTTCGTTAAATTCTTTAGAATTATTAACCGTGATGGAAGATGACATGCTACTGGGTGCCTCTGTCATGGTGTTTCGGTATGCTACTGTGACACCTTTGCCGAAGGCAACATGCTAACTAGGTGCTTCTGTCGTGTGGTTTTCCTGAGCTGGATAAGCAATGACGGAATAGTGTTCCATTGCTGGGTAAGCAATGACGGTGTGGTTTTCCTGAGCTGGTTAAGCGATGACGAAAGGGTGTTCCATTGCTGGGTAAGCAATGACGGTATGGTTTTCTTGCGCTGGTTAAGCGAAGATGGAATAGCGATCGATTGCTGGTTAAGCAATGATGGTCTGTCGCTGCTGGACAAGCTATAACAATGCTTGAATAATGATATTGGAAGTCATGTATTTACTGGTGAAATGTATTGTCACAGAATTATGTTTTGTTTGACGTCTTGTAAAAAAGGCGTCCATTAAATTAAATAATTTAGTGTACTATAGCTAAATTTTTGAGCTTAATATAAATGTGAACAAAGTTGTAACTATTTGAGCACTTATTGCTCAGAGATAGCCGAGCGAAAATACTGTGGATAAATTATTTCTTTTCAGATAGTTCACACGAGGACGTGTGAAACGTCAGAATGGCCGTGTCGGAGATTGTAATATCAAAGCATGTCGTAACGATCATTTAATGAATCAAGTATTACATGAATCACTTATAATCTTTTAATTGTTTTGTCGTAATCGAAACGCCAAGCATTCTTGGTTACAATGCTTGGATGGAATCAGTGTGTAGCGGTGCTCAGGGGTGAGTGCATGTCTGCCTCGCTGAGATCATCACGTTTATATTGTAGCTGTGGTTCTGAAATAGTGTTAGTCGACTTAGAGTTTGCCAGTGATACTACCCCGCGACATATATATATATATATATATATATATATATATATATATATATATATATATATATATATATATATATACATATTACAATTAATTACCTACCGTATATACTTACACACCTCATACTGCAATATACTTCTGTTTGCATATTATTTAATATCCTGTTATATGATATTGGTTGTATATAAAAAGGAGTATACTATTATTCATGAGAGATGGCTATTCAAGGTCATTTGTTCGAAGAAAGAATACACATCACTTTACAGCAGTAGCCTGGCAACATTTTGTATTAGAAAGAGAAAGATTATTTGACCTATATCTATTTACTTTATGTGGTGGCACAGATATACGTAAATAGTGTCATTACTTTCTAATACATTATAAATAATAATGACGTATGTCTTAGAATTACAAATACTTAATTATCTACTACACTGCCCTCTGTGCTAATATTTACTCAGTGGCGTTGCCGTTTAAATCAAATTATTAATCCTTGGTTTATAGTTAAGTCTCTGTTTTTGAATTTTGCAAAAACATAAGTGAAGAACATAAATCTTTCAGAAAGGCCTCATTTAGGAACAAACATAATTTTCAAACAAATTACTCTTATTTTTTCAGATTAAATATGTCCATAAATATTTCATGTTGCACGCCTGTGCATATGAAATGCAATGAAGTTATCTGCAAGAAATATTATATCATACGGCTTACAATTGGCCTTGAATAGTCATCTGTCGTGAATAATAGTTTAGGTATAAAATAAGTATTTCTATATGAATTATATATAACTTTTATTTTTTAATGTCATGGTCATGAATAAGTACTTTTCACGCACTCATTACAGTGTGTAAAGTGTCACTTTTTAAGCACCAGTGCGTGAAAAGTACTTTTCACGCACTAGTGCTTGAAAAGTAAATAAGTGGTGCTAGGCACCATTAAAATTCGATTAATTTACCTGTCAAGTATATAATTAGGTAGTAAATAATAATAAAATTTATTAAGAAATATGAATGTACACTGTAAATGAAACAAATCCAATATTTTTTCAACAGATTGAGTACTAAGAACATTAACATTTTTTGACATGTTTTCTAACATAACCTAATTTTTAATATTAATATTAAATGTACAATTTGCACATTATAAAAGACTAATCCTCGTCTGTCTGAGATTCTTCCATGTGTTTAAATTACATTTTGTACAGTGTACAGCGTTATGAGAAAGTATTTGAAGCTGCTGGATGCCTGTACACTCAGTATTACGAGAAACATCAATACCATTTCGGTTGTAGGAAAAATGTTGTATACAACACGTGTGTAAAATAGTATTTTTGTCTCGTGCTACAATTTCCGCATTAAAAAGTACTACTTTACACACTTGTTGCATAAATAACTATTTCCTACAACCGTGCGTGAAAAGTACTTTTCACGCACTCATTACAGTGTGTAAAGTGTCACTTACTTTTCACGCACTAGTGATTGAAAAGTAAATAGGCGTTGCTAGGCAACATTAAAATTTGGTTAATTTACCTGTCAAGTATATAATTAGGTAGTAAGTAATAATGAAAGTAATAAAATTTATTGGGAAGTATAAATATACATATAAATGAAACAAATCTAATATTTTTTTAACAGATTTAGTACTAATCTAATTTTTAAGAACATTAACATTTTTTTGACCTGTATTCTAACTTAACCTAATTTTTAATATTTATATTAAATGTACAATTTGTACATTATAAAAGACTAATCATCGTCTGTCTGAGATTCTTCCAAGTGCTTAAGTTACATTTTGTACAGTGTTATGAGAAAGAGCACTAACAGTATTTGAAGCTGCTGAATGCCTGTACACTCAGTATTATGAGAAACATCAATACCATTTCGGTTGTAGGAAAACTGTTGTATGCAACACGTGTGTAAAATAGTATTTTTTGTCTCGTGCTCGCACTCGACCAAAAAGTACTACTTTACACACTTGTTACATAAATAACTATTTTGTGCTAAAAAGATAATAATACATACAACAATAACAGATATTAACATCCTTTTTTATTGAGATTAGGGAGTTATTTCTATAAATAGGTAATAATTGTTTTTCCTCTAATAAATAGATAATAATAGATAAAACTAATTACATCCTGTCCTTGTTGATAAAACATTATCGCTGAACACACGTGCAGATAACAATATAATCACGTCCTACAAAATTCTTGCAAAAATACTGTCCTTAATAACAATATCACATCAGCATCCTTGAAAAATTCTTGGAAAAATTTATCACCGGCATTTCATGGCACTATTACATCCGCAGAATAATATATACAGCAATAAGCAGATATTAACATTCTTTTTATTGAGATTAGGTAGTTATTTCCATAAATAAATAATAATTGTTTTTTCCTCTAATAAATAAATAATAATAGATGAAACTAACGACATCCTGCAAAAATTCTTGCAACCATCCTGTCCTAGTTGATGAAACATTATTATAGCCTGACACACGTCTAGATAACAATATCACACCAACATTCTTCAAAAATTCTTGGAAAAAATTATCACCGACATTTGATATCAATATTACATCCGCAGAATAATAGATAGAGCAGTAAGCGGATATTAACATCCTTTTTGTGAGATTAGATAATTAACTTGTTTTTTCCTGTAATAAATAGATAATAAATTCTGGTGCTTATATATACAAACACAAACGCATTTCTCTAATCATTATAACGTTTTGCGCTGGTCATACAATAATTCAATGTGTAATATATTTTAAAATGGTTCTTTGACAAGATCTTACTTCTTCTCTTAAAAAAAAAGAATAGTTTGTGGGAAAATTTCTAATAATGAACATTATTTAGACTCAACAAAAATTTTAAATGCTTGTGTATGTATTTTACTAGCAAAAGTGAGTGAATTTATGTTTAATTATAAATCACCCATTAAAATGAACTGTACATTGGTGTGTGAATATAAAATTTAAAAATCTAATGTGGCCAGTACATTACCTTCCGTCAGTTATATGAGGCATTTACGAAAATTCTACCGGAAAACAGCTGTTTATCAGGTTATAGCTACCGGAATCGATATTTTAAGAACGGAAGTAGTAAACAGGGGTAGATCCATAACCTATACAAAAATGAAAATTTAAAACAGGTTAGAAATTTAATGTAGTTAACAAACTGAGCAAAGTCCTACTTTGAACACATTTCCAATTTTAACGTGCGCGCTTCGCTTTGCATCACTACCTTTTTTTTGAGATTAGATTCTTCACGAATCCGATAGATGGATCTGGTAGATATTGTACAATTTTCGAACACGTTAACTTTTTATTACTCGTGTTTTCGAACACAGTCAGTAGATGCGGTATCTATCGGCAGAATTTTCGTAAATGCCTATGTATTTTCTATAAAATCCATATAGAAAGTTGCTTGCAAAAGATTCTAAATTTATTGTATGTACATTACCTTTCGACAGTTGTATGTATTTTATACAAATTCCATACAGAAAGTTACGAGCAAAAATATTCTATATTTCGAGTAAAATTACATACATACATAATCCAGATCCTCTTGTACCCTAAGGTGTCGAGGTTTCTTCTTATGCTTCTTTTATTCTTTCATTGTATACAAAATTTCTCCATCTCTTCCTGTCTTTTGCCAGGTTCCAGCTTTCTCCTGCATTGGCTAATACGTTCTTAACTGTACTATTCCAAGTGGGTCTTGGCCTTCCTCGTCTATTTTTTCCGATTCGTTTGGACTCCCATACTCTCTTTACCTGTCTTGTTTCATCCATTCTGACCAGATGGCCGAACCAACTCAATTTCTTTTCTTCTAATAGTTGTTTAGTCGATTTGACTTCGGCTTGTTTTCTAATGTCTTCAATTCTTCGCTTTTCAATTCTTCTAATTCCTAGTACTCGTCTTATGTATTTCATCTCTACTGCTTGTATTCTTTTTTGTTGCTTATATGTGAGTACCCAGTTTTCGCCGCTGTATAGTAGTACAGGCAGGTATACCGATTTATATATGGAGAATTTGGTTTTGGGTGTTATGTCTTTATGGTTAAGAAATTTTTGTTGTAAGCTTGGATTCTTGCATTAATTTCATCGTCTATTGTTCCTTTGTTATTTATTGTGTTTCCTAGGTATTTAAATGTGGTTACTTGTTCGACGATTTCATTATTTAGTTTGATCTCGACTTTCAAATTTCTATTACTGATCACCATGCATTTAGTTTTTTCTATATTTAGGTATAAATTACGCGATGATAGAATTTATTGCCATGTATTTAAGTTCTTTTCCAAGTTCTCTTTTGAGTTAGCGAACAGTATTATGTCGTCGGCAAACGCACAGGTTTCTAGGAACATTGGTGGTAGGTTTTTATATCCTATTACAAATTTCTTTGTTTTACCTTGACACTCTTTAATTGCATCATCTAGTGTGCATATAAATAGCAGGGGGCTCAATACACTTCCCTGTCTGACTCCTTCCGCATTACTGAATGCCTTAGATAATTTATTGGCAGTGCGAACTTTGTTGGTGGTAGAATTGTATATGCTTTTGATGGCATCTATTAGATCTTCTTTTACGTCTTTATTTCTTAGGCTCTCCCATATTTTATTTCTCTTTAAAGTGTCAAACGCTTTTTTCATGTCCAGAAAGCATGCGTATATTTCCTCGTTCTTTGCCAGCTTTTTCTCTATGACTTGGTTAAGTGTAAATATGTGATCTTGTACACTGTGTCCTGGCCTAAATCCGCTTTGTATATCCATGAGCTGTGGTTCGACTGTCATCCTTAGCTTCCTTTCTAGGATACTTTCGTATATTTTTAGGGCAATGCATAGTAGAGTGATACCTCTGTAGTTGTCACAGTTTTTAGTATCGCCTTTTTTATGGATGGGCAATATAATTCCATTCAGATGGTATAACTTTCTGTTTCCAGCACATATTTAGTACATTTAAAAGTTCTTCTTTTCCTGGATCTCCCATGTATTTTAGCATTTCGGGTGTTATTTCATCACAGCCTGGAGCTTTCCCTGTTTTGATTTTCTGTATTGCAGTCGTCAATTCCAACATACTGATAGGATCATCATTAGATACTATATTTACTTTTATTTCTTCCGCTGGTACTTTCGTCTGTTTATCTTTTATATGATTATTGTCCATATTGTCTGGGTTCAGAAGTTCTTTAAAATATTTTTGCCATCTGTCTATTATTGCTGTCTCATCTGTTAATATATTTCCGTCATTATCTCGAATTTGCTGCAATGTAATTTGGGGTTTATTCTTTAGTGTTTTCAGGACTTTATAGAAGAGCTTTTGGTTTTCACGGCTATTAACTTTCATACGTTTTCCAAATTCTTCCCAGGATGATTGTTTTGCTTGTATAATTATATTTTTTGTCTCCGTTCTTTGCTTTTTATACTGTTCATATGTTGTATTATTCCGTCCTTCTATATATAATTTCCAAAGCCTTTTCTTCTCTTGGACTGCTTTTTTAACATTTTCATTCCACCACGGGGCGAGTTTCTTAATTTGCCCTATCTTACTGCTCCCGCACGATTCTATAGCTGCGTTTTTTAATTTATCTCTAAAGCGAATCCACCTCTTATCTATATTTGTAATATCTTCTTTGTTTTTTTGATACGTCTAATTCTCCCTTTAGAATGTTTTGGAATTTTAATCTACATTCTTCATTTCTAAGTAAGTAGGTCTTTATTTTACTCTTAGATATTTGGTTGATTTCCACTGTATTGTTACTCACAATTATTTTGTCTTTAACAATAGCCTGTACAAGATAGTGGTCACTTCCGATTTCGTAGCCGCGTTTTACTCTTACGTCTTTTATTTCATTTCTGTTTTTTCGCTCTATTATCATGTAATCTATTATTGACCTTTCGTTACGGCTAATGACTTCTCGTGTAAATTAATGTATGTCTTTGTTTGAAAAAAGTATTTGTAATAATTAATTCGTTATCCCTACAAAATTCAATTAGTTTTTTCCCATTATTATTCAGTTTTTCTTCTCCATGCTTTCCAATTACTCCACCCCATTTTTTAGCTTCGTTGCCTACTCGAGCGTTGGGATCTCCTAAGATTATTAACTTCCCCACAAAAGTGTCGCAGACTATTTGTAGGTTATCCCAAAACTTGTCTTTTTCGTCTTGTTTTTCGTTCTCGCTAGGGCCATATACTATTACTAGAGTGACTATGTCATTGTTTGTATTTAATTCTAATTTCATTATTCTTTCGTATATAAATTCCCAACTTCTAATTTTCCTTATTACATTATTTTTAATTAGGCACGCTACTCCCGCTCTCGCTCTTTCTGATTCATTTACTCCTTCATAGATTAATAGATGCCCGTTATTTAATAATTTGCTACCAGTTCCCTTCATTTTTGTTTCTGTTATCGCCAGTATTGAAATATTTGCTAATTCCATATTATCAGCTAATTCTTTATCTTTGCCATTTATCGCTTGAACATTCCATGTTCCTAGCTTCCAGATTTCTCCATTTGCTTTTATTTCATTATTTTGTGAATTATGGTTTCTATTCTTAAGATTTACCCTACCTTTGCTTATACTAATCATGTCCTTGTTTCCATTCCGTTCGTTATCCATTTTGTCCATCGAGAGTTGCATATTGTCAATTTTTTTGAATTGTCTCCATTAATACCTTGCGGGTTCATAAGTTCCATATTCTGACTATTCCATTTCCATTCAGTATCGTTTATAAATAGTTTCTTGTAGCCAATTTTAGTTCTATTCCCTTTACTCCTTTCTTCTTTTTCTCTCTTTCTAATAAGGTCTTGTATTTCCATTTCTTTCTTTGTCATGTCACAGTTAATTTATATTTTTTCGTTTTTGATATTTCTTAGTTTATTTTTATTCTTGAGGATTTTGATTTTCTCTTCCATATTGTCCATTAAAAATATAACACAAATATACTACGAATATGTCAATTGCACTTGATACTGACATCTTTCAATCAGAATTTTCTTAATATAGTAGCTGTTTCTAGCATAGCTAGCTAATTTATAAAATTTAATTTCTTTATAATTTTATAACTCTATATCAATTTAATATGAAGTATAAAATTCAGTCAAATCATATAGAGAATACAATGTTCTTTAACATTTTTAATAACATTAAATGTGACAAAATGATATTTAACAAATTTTTTTCAAGAAAAACTGTTAAAATCTTCAATTGACGGTACTCCCGGTTGACCAATTATAACCA
This sequence comes from Harpalus rubripes, assembly GCA_963082715.1. Taxonomy (NCBI): domain Eukaryota; kingdom Metazoa; phylum Arthropoda; class Insecta; order Coleoptera; family Carabidae; genus Harpalus; species Harpalus rubripes. The sequence continues at coordinate 32,460,205 of OY720457.1, forward strand.
AAATCTAATCAGCTCTTCATATGGATGCAACTAAGAGGAATACAAAAGAATTTAAATTTTTGAGATTGTAGTATTAGAGTTATCGTAGACGAAAATTTTGTTACACACACACACATACACACACGCACACACACACACACACACATACACACACACTGACACACATACAGACATCATCGTAAAAATAGTATTATATTCTTGTTCATCAAATACTCGTTTGATATATATTTGATATCTTTATTCACTTAAACACATACAAAGTAATACTGTTTATCAATTATCTACCATGTGCCCTCACATAACCCTATTTTTCTAATATGTCCTGTTAACCTTCTTTATTTACAGTATAGCCAACTTATATTCAGAATAATAATAATCCTATAACATCCTCTCCTTTCTACAAAATTAAACTAACAAAATACAAATAATATTTTAATTCAAAACATAGTCTTTTTATTTATCAGGTAGCTTACGGATTCGGTGTGGGCGTTCATGGGTTACGTTCTCTGAAGTTTGCTTCATACCTTTGTTTAAAACTGAAACTTGTGGCTTATTTATTTGGCTTTTAGTTGGAGTACAATTCTTGGTAATTTCCGGTTCTGTAGTGTAATTATTCTCCTTCGGTGCTGGATCTATGTCTGGTATATCATCGATGTTCTGCGTTTCTTCTTTCTCTTCACTCTCTTTCTTCTCTTATATATCTTGTTTCATGTGATTCTCGTGCGGTTGTATATGAACTCTATTTCGACGATATTTGGAACCATCGACTTCTACTACGTAAGATGAGTCATTTAGTTTCTTGTACACCATACCTTGCGACCAGTATTTATTTTGTTCTGGATGTACTTGAACAACAACTGTTTTTTTAAATTCTGGTAGTTCTTTTGTTCTTTTATTGTAATAATATTTACTCTTCCTTCTATTCTGTTCTATACACTCCCTCACGTTAGGAATTATTTTAGGTGATAGATTCTTGATCGGAGTAGGTATGCAGGTTCGGGTACATCTGGAGAATAGTCTTTGTGCTGGACTGGATTTTAATTTATTATTTAATTTTATTTATTATCATAATTCGTTTAGCAATCTTAACGGTTGCTTCTGCTTTTCCATTTCCTCGGGGATGATGAGGTGATGATGTGACGTGTTCGAAGTCTTAGTCAGATGCGAATTTTTGGAATTCCTTACTTATAAAGTTTGTGCCATTGTCTGAACAAACTCTATGAGGTATTTCATGACGGCTGAAATCTAGATATGCTTGTATAACTGAATTAGGTCACAAATCTTTTAAAATATCTATCTCAAAACAATGTGAGAAATGGTCAACAGTTACTAATACTTTAACTTTATCTATAAAGAATATGTCCATTGTTACCATTTGAAAAGGATATTTAGGAATTTCGTGCGTCTTCATCGGTGTAGCTTGTTGTGCATCACAATATTTTGCACATATAATACATCCTTGGATCTGATTTTTAATCTCTTTACTTATGCCTGGCCAGAATATATTGGATCTTGCTAATTTTAGTGTAGCTTTGATTCTGTTATGACTGAGATGCACTTTCTTTATCATTAGTTTGCGAAGTTTCATTGGAATTAGAATTCTGTCATTTCTATATACTAATCCATCTTTCATACTAAGTTCATGTCTGAAACTAAAATAAATTCGCATGTCATCTGATACCTGATGGATGCATTTCGGGCATCCTTTATTGATGAAGTCAATTAATTTTTGCATAACAGGATCTTCTTCAGTTGCTTCTTTTATATTTATGATTCGTTTTTCTGTTACACTTAAATTTTTAATTATGTTCACATCTTCAAACGATCGGCATACCTTAGCTTCACGTTCTTCTACTTTAAATACATATCCATCGTTGCTTTCTTGATTGGAACAGTTTATTGTTGCTCTAGATAGAGCATCCGCTACTACGTTTTCTTTATCTGTGACGAATCGAATTTCCAAATTATATCTTTGTATAGTCATTAGCATTTGCTATAACCTTTTCGGCGATTGCAACAAAGGTTTTCTGAATATTGACATTAATGGCTTATAATCTGTTTTTATTATTGTTTTCTTGTTTCCTGAAATTAGTTGTTGAAAACGTAAACAAACAAAAACAATCGCCAGTAATTCTTTTTCAATCTGCGCATAGTTTTTCTCTGACGCATTTAACGTTCTTAATGCGTAGCCTATAACGTTGTCTTCTTGAAATACTGCTACTCCCAGACCGTAGATGCTTGCATCGCATTCTATATTTATTGGTAATTGATCGTTAAAATATTTTAGAGTTTTTATGTCTCCTACTTGTTCTTTAATCTTCTGAAACTCGTTACTCTCTGTTTCTGTGAATTTCCAGTTGGCTGAGTCCATTGTTAATTTTTGCAATGAAGATACCTCAGAGCTTAGGTTAGGAATGTATCGACTTAGATAGGTAATCATTCCTAAAAATCTAATTAGCTCCTTTTTGTCTATAGGTTTTGGATAATTTCTTATTGCCGAAATTTTTGTATCGTCTGCTTTCAAGCCTTGATCAGTAAGTATATGCCCGTAAAACTTTACTTGATTTTTACACAATTTAAGTTTACTCTTATTTAACTTAGAATTGTTTTCTTGCAAACGTTGCAGTAATTTTTAAGTTGCAGTTATAGTCCTGGATCGCTTCTGCTTTAGTATTGCCGCAACCATAAATCAGTATGTCGTCTGCTAGAATATCTACTCCTTTTAGATCGTGAAGTATCTCTTGCATTTTCATTTGAAATATTTCTGGTGCAGGAGCAACTCCAAATGGTAATCGTAGCCTTCTATAGCGACCGAATGGCGTCCAGAAGGTTGTCAACTTACTGCTCTTCTCAGAAAGTTTAACTTGCCAAAATCCTTTTTTCGTGTCTACTGTTGTAAATACTTTGGCTTTTCCTAGTTCAGGTAATATTTCATCCAAAGTTGTAAACTGATAGGTGTCTCTTTTTAGCGCTGTGTTCAGTGGTATCGGATCTAAACATATTCGCAATGATGAGGTTCTTTTTACGATCAAAATGTTACTTACCCAATCAGTATGATGACTCTCTTTACAAATAATGCCTTCCTTGACCAAACTGTCAAGTTCACATTTCAAGTTTTTCCTCAACGCTATGGGTATACGTCTTGCTGTTTGGATTGTAGGCTTAACATTTTCGTCTACTTCCAAGTCTATTTCCCCCGGAAGAGCTCCATATCCTTTATATATGTTGGAGATTGTAATATCAAAGCATGTCGTAACGATCATTTAATGAATCAAGTATTACATGAATCACTTATTATCTTTTAATTGTATTGTCGTAATCGAAACGTCAAGCATTCTTGGCTACAATGCTTGGATGGAATCAGTGTGTAGCGGTGCGCAGGGTGAGTGCATGTCCGCCTCGCTGAGATCATCACGTTTATATTATCGCTGTGGTTCTGAAATAATGTTGGTCGACATAGAGTTTGCCAGTGATACTACTCCGCGACATCAGAAGTGGGATTCGCCTGCGATCCACAATATTGTATGTGGGTTTGTGTTCTGTTGGTGAATTATAAAGTGAAGTGTAGGGCCAAGCAGATTAAGATGGAAAGGCCGTCTAGCAATTTTTGCAGGTTTTCATCATAGGGCATTGACCAGTAACAAGGATTCCGTATGTGTCCCACCCAGAGAGTGGTGACGCAATTACAAGAGCTCGTTAAGTAGAACCGTGAGTAATGAGTACTGAATTTATGTTAAGCTGACTTCCAATACTGGTAAGAGATTTTATTACAAAGCTCAAGATATCGTTGTGAGCTATGTTGGTGGCAATTGGGTTGCTGTTGTAATAAAAGCAATTCGGTCAGTTGCTTGCTGAGAAACGAGAGACGAAGTCGAGTTTGTTGTTTATGATATTGTGATGGCCGATGATCCGGATTACCGATCTCCATATATGTTATTTAAGATATTATTCATTACAGTAGGTGTTCCTGACAGTTGTTATATTTTGATTGATGTTTTGTCATTAAGCTTGTATGACGTAATAAGTATTTCATTTTTGGTAGCTTGATTCTACTCCTTTACATCGTCTGCGACGTGACAATATTATTAAACTGAATGTAGGTCAAGTAGTCACAGATCGGGAGTATCAACCAGTTTGCGATTTAGTTAGTTATTTGTGAAATAACAAACGAACTAATACAAATTCCTTAAAGCGTTTCGGTATGTCAAGAAAGATTGTAAAATGTTTTCATTGTACAAGTTTCGCAAACTAACAGACATGTTGAGTAGGTACACTGCAACCTTGAGGCACCTGATATATCGTTACTTACTTTTTATCCAGATATGACCGATGCGTGTGCAGAACCATGGTGTACCGAAATAGAAACTATAACATGAAAATTTCACTGGAGATCTTCAGGGAAGATAGTTAAAGGTGGAAATATGTTAGAAAACTATGTTAAAGATTAATAATTTATTAACTGCAGATAAAGTTTACTGAGCTACAGATTGTAGATAGATGATATTGTTATTATCATTATTAGGTTGAGGGCTTTAAGCGCTGGTGACTTTTGCCACCGCGACCAGTAAGATCTGCTGTAGCGTGTTTTGACTGAATGTCTGGAAGCCACTCCAAAGTTTTGATGAACTGAAATTTGATATTTTATAGAACAATGACTAGTAAAGATACTTGTCATAATTCAAAGTCCCTTTTGTTGAGAGCTAATAGCAGTTTAACGTTTATCGTCGAGGGTGAAATGAATATCTCCAGGCTATGAATTATGGCTTTTCAAGTATCCACAGGAAGTGCCTACGACTCACTTATACTACGGTACCCATTTTAGCTTTGATTCACAAGTGAAAGCAGCCTGGTTATCTGACGTTAAGTAGATTGCTTCTTCTTTTAGAGCTTGTTTAAGTTTATTGAGCACACAGATTTATTGCTTGAGATATAATGAAACCGTTGTGTATGGATTCCTTTATTTGGCAGCACGGACCAAATAAAATCGATCCAGTTTCTGCTGACTCTAGTTTAGAAATATCCGTAAACCAGGACAGATAGTCTATTTGGAAGAGTGGCCTTACTACTGTCCACCGAAGGCGATTACCAAAAACTCTCTTGTGTAGCTTTTTGTTTTAGAAATTATGAGTGGCCTACGAGATCTCCAAACTTGAAGTGTTTTGTCTAGCAGAGTGCAATGACGTTGGCCCCAGAATCAATTCCATTACTGCACTTGGGCAGGTATCTATAGCGTCTGTGGTATGTGATACAAAGAAAAACTATCGTTGCGCTTCCACAAAGACGCTTGTGCTGTGTTTTGTTACATTTTGGCCGCCGTACTAACGATGCATGAGTGATCATTGGTCCAAATACAGTGATATATGGCTAGTGGTTCGTTTCTGCCTGCAATCTCTAGTTTTTGCTAGAAGGACAGTGGCTTGTGTCCGAGGCTGCTACGGGATTTGTTTTGATGATTTTGTTAATGTATAAATTGCATGTGGACTTTTGAATATTCAGGTTTCAGGTATCTGCGTTGACATTAAGGGTAATGTGAGAGAGAGATCGATCCATTCGATCAGTTACCGTACGATGATGCTATTTGGGAAAAATATTGTTGACAGTGGCGGGAAAGCTGTAATTATGGACGAAGTCTGTACCAGTCTGTCTCGAAGTAATAAGCCAGAATGGGCGAGCATCCTGCCCAAGATCTACGAATGAGGCGATGTGTAGCACTGATAGTGACAGAATGTATTGGATGTACCGTGTTAGCGTGAATAATATAGCGCTGTGCAGACAATTCAAATCTGAGTGAACTTTTATCAATTGTTCATGGTATAATTTGTATGAAGTTATTCAAGTTCCTGCACGTCCATGTTCAAAAACCCTGAGTCGTTACGGATGGAACTTTCATGACTATTGAAATTTAGGTACAAATACGGTAGTGGTTTGAAATAGTCCCTGAGTCTATTCCCAGAACATATTATATGACTTTATTAAATTTCTGGTGAGCATGGTCGTAGCTATAAAACGTGACTGTTTTCAGGGTGACCATGCCAGTTTTGTCAAATTGTGAATTTGTGGAATGTTTAAATTGTGGCAAGCTAGATCATCCGCAGAGGAGTTGCACAAGACAGCTGGTGCCCCTGACTGGAGCCTGCCACGGTTGCGAAGCCGACTGTTTTACCTGAAAAACAATTGAGCAACAGAAATCTGTCAGCCATTGGAAGCAGAGAAGTCTGACAAGACGGGACTTGCTTTTCAAATGTTTGTATTAATGTTTGGGACGCCTAAGTGCAGCGTGATGGACGCCGGAACAAATTGCTTTAAAATATTTTGATCGTTATCCAAGGATAAATTTAATTGAAGAAAGTTCATCGGATGATGGATACAAAGGAAGATAAAAAAAATTGTTTCTACATCTCCTCTTGCAAACGTTTCAGTATATTATTTTACCTTCATCAAGTGCTACAATAAAAATATATGACACAAATCAACAACAATCATTTTCCAGAGTATAATCAAGCAATTATAAACAACAATTTTTTATAAAATACCTGTGAGGATTTGTAGGCCAAACGAGAAACAATATAAAAGACAGCATCACCTGTAACAGTGTAAGATCAACTGACTAAAACCTATTAACCTCCAATAAGAGCAAAAACCAACTTGTCAAAAAAATAAACTAAAAAACACTAAGCCAAAATACAGTTAGGAAAACGAAAAGAAGAACTATCTGTTTGAATTATTTAACAAATTTAGAACATTTTGATAGCTTTAAGCTTAAGCATGCCGGATTATTTCGATTTGGTACTACGTATTATTTACATTAACACATGAATCCATGTTCTAATTTTTAAGTAGAGCGGTTCATGCGTACAATAATGAACCTTCTGGAGGTTGAGACCACAATTTAGTTAGGCTAATCGAGTGGATCGTTGAAAATCCACAGGGGTGACTAAAACTTTGAAGAGCCGATAAACTTTTATAACAAAAGTGGCTAAGGAGCAATTGAGGCGTTGGTCTGGACATTGGACATTTTCGTTAAATTCTTTAGAATTATTAACCGTGATGGAAGATGACATGCTACTGGATGCCTCTATCATGGTGTTTCGGTATGCTACTGTGATACCTCTGCCGAAGGTAACATGCTAACTAGGTGCCTCTGTCGTGTGGTTTTCCGAGCTGGTTAAGCGATGACGGAATAGTGTTCCATTGCTGGGTAAGCAATGACGCTGTGGTTTTCCGAGCTGAATAAGCAATGACGGAATAGTGTTCCATTGCTGGGTAAGCAATGACGGTGTGGTTTTCCGAGCTGGTTAAGCGATGACGGAAGGGTATTCCATTGCTGGGTAAGCAATGACGGTATGGTTTTCTTGCGCTGGTTAAGCGAAGATGGAATAGCCATCGATTGCTGGTTAAGCAATGATGGTCTGTCGTTGTTGGACAAGCTTTAACAATGCTTGAATACTGATATTGGTAGTCATGTATTTACTGGTGAAATGTATTGTCACAGAAATATGTTTTGTTTGACGTCTTGTAAAAAAGGCGTCCATTAAATAATTTAGTGTACTATAGCTAAATTTTGAGCTTAATATAAATGTGAACAAAGTTGTAACTATTTGAGCACTTATTGGTCAGAGATAGCCGAGCAAAAATGCTGTGGATAAATTCTCTGTTTTCAGATAGTTCACACGAGGACGTGTGAAACGTCAGAATGGCCGTGTTGGAGATTGTAATATCAAAGCATGTCGTAACGATCATTTAATGAATCAAGTATTACATGAATCACTTATTATCTTTTAATTGTATTGTCGTAATCGAAACGTCAAGCATTCTTGGCTACAATGCTTGGATGGAATCAGTGTGTAGCGGTGCGCAGGGTGAGTGCATGTCCGCCTCGCTGAGATCATCACGTTTATATTATCGCTGTGGTTCTGAAATAATGTTGGTCGACATAGAGTTTGCCAGTGATACTACTCCGCGACATATATATATATATATATATATATATATATATATATATATATATATATATATATATATATATATCAGAATACCAATTAACTATTATCTTTAGCTTGTTTATATAGATTCATTTCTCCTTCTGCATCTAGATTTGATTTGGTGGATGTATCTCTTACGACATTACAATATTTTATAAGATTTAATAATGTACATGCTCTTGCTGATAATAGTGGGCCATGCTCTACATCTACTACTTGAAAAGTAATTGAGTATTGTTTCCCAGTGTTTCTGCATATGAGATTAATTTCACCTTTTACTGGAATCCTTGTACCACCGAAGCTTTGTAAACGATGATTAGATGTTTTTAATTTCGGACATGAGTGATTCAACAATTTACTTAGTTGTTTATATCCGATAATATTTACGTTCGCTCCAGGATCTAGTTCGCACATAATCTTAATCCATTCGTTGTTCATTTTAAATTCTAGTTCTGCTTCTACCCTACCACCGTTTTTAGGATTGTCTATAATTTTATATATGTACATTATATCTTCATCTTCATCACTTTCATAGTACTCTTCACTTTCACTATTATTGCCTACTTTCTTAACTTTGCTACTCCTTTTCTTCTGCTGTCCACTATACATTTTCTTCTTCGTATCCTTTTTATTATTCTGTTTCTTTTTACATACTACGGCGAAATAATTTTTACCTCCACATAGGTTACAAGCTTTGCCGTATGCCGGGCAATGACATTTTTCAAATACATGATTATTCACGCAAAATTTACATTTTCTGGTCTCAGTTTCTCTGATAACTTTGTTAACTACTTTAGTCTCTTCAGTTTCAATGTCTTGTAAACTCTTTAATGTCACTTCTTCGACTTTGCACATGTCTATAGCGTATTCTAGAGTTAAATCTGCTTTTGACATCAATCTCTTCCTAAGTTCCTTGTTTCTGCATCCTAATACTATGCGATCTCTTAACAAATCATCTTCAGAGGTCCCAAATTCACATGTTCTTATCAACTTCTGTAGTTTTATTAGATATTCATCGAAGGATTCTTCTCCTTGCCTGCAACTATTGAACATTGCTCTGTCATAAATTACATTTTTCTTCGAAGCCAACCTTTTCCTAATAACTTCAATAACTGTTTCTAGACTACATTTATCTTCTTCTGTTAGATAAAATCTATTGTACTTTATTAACGCGACGTCTCCTATAGCTATTAATAACATTCGTACTTTTTTATTCTCTTCATTTGCTGGCCATTTATCCATAGCGGTAGCCACACAGTAATCCTCAAAATTCTTTATGAAATATTCAAAATTTTGTGCCACATCTCCCTTATCAATTTCTAAATGTGCAGGGAAAGGAATATTTTGGAGTTTTGAGTCTTCTTTTGATTGCGATATCCTCAACATTTGTTTACTCATTAATGACATTGTTTCAATTTCCTGTTTGAACAGTGCAGCTAAAGCGTTATTTGAGACTGACATTTTGTTGTCTTTCAATATTTATGATGAATCCGACAACAAATCAACAACTCGTTCAATATATATAATGAACAATTTATGTCAAGATTTATCTTCAAACTCACGGAGAACAATTTTCTGACACCATGTTATATTCTTGTTAATCAAATACTCGTTTGATATATATTTGATATCTTTATTCACTTAAACACATACAAAGTAATACTGTTTATCAATTATCTACCATGTGCCCTCACATGTCTATTTTTCTAACATGTCCTGCCAACCTTCTTTATTTACAGTATTGCCAACTTATATTCAGAATAATAATAATAATAATAATAATAATAATAATAATAATAATAATAATAATAATAATAATAATAATAATAATAATAATAATAATAATAATAATAATAATAATAATAATAATAATAATAATAATAATAATAATAATAATAATAATAATAATAATAATAATAATAATAATAATAATAATAATAATAATAATAATAATAATAATAATAATAATAATAATAATAATAATAATAATAACAATAATAATAATAATAATAATAATCCTATAACAAATAGTAAAATCGTATTCCAGGGACCTTAATACGTGCTTATTCATTAAAAACTCACCACCGAATTTTTTGACCAAAGACAATACCTTCCTTACCTAAAGGTGACGGAAGGTAAAAAGGTGAAGAAGTTCTATCACAAATTAGCTATCAATCTAAAATATCACCAATAACATTGTCTGATGATTTTACAAATTGCATATGTCGGAGTTTCAAGAAAGAGACAGCAGCAAAGCGCTTAATGCAATTTTATATTTACAAGTAAGTTATATTTTATGTATATATATATATATATATATATATATATATATATATATATATAGGGTGTATTTGCGAAGACGAACCCCCCCCCCTTAACTTTTTTATTGTAAGGAATAGAAAAATTTTCTTTTTATAAAAGTTTTATTATAGTAAATACATTATTTGATAACAGGTACAGAAATTTTTTATAAAGTCAGGTTTACATGATACGACTAAGAAGTTTTATTTTTCAAATGGGAACCTAAAATTGTTTTACTAAAATAAAAACCATAATTTTTTTCTCTTTTCAACGATGTATTAGTTTTTATTAATGTATTTGAAAAAATTCGAGAAAAATAAGATAATTAAGATATGATTTTTATTAAAATATCCTAGATGGCTATGTGAAAATACGCAAAATGTAACAATGTTTTACATCTTAACAAGCTAAAATAACAAATTCAATCAAAAAATAATAAAATTCAGTCAAAAAACAGTAAATATTTTGTTTATATTCACATTGCCACCTAGTATTTAAGTAAAAATTGTTTTTAAATTATCTTATTTTTCTCGAATGTTTTCAAATACATTAATAAAAAATAATACATCGTTGAAAAGAGAAAAAAATGGCGGTTTCTATTTTATTAAAGTAATTATAGGTTGCCATTTGAAAAATAAAAGTTGATAGTCGTATCTTGTAAACCTGACTATTTAAAAAAATTCTGTACCTGTCATCAAATAGTATATTTACTATAATAAAACTTCTATATGAATAAAAATTTTCTATTCCTTACAATAAAAAAGTTAAGGGGGGGTTCGTCTTCGCAAATACACCCTGTATATATTAATACATATTACGTTATTAGGTAAATATTTCAAAATTTGATTCAACAAACAGTGGTGGTTTTTCATACATTGATCCTCCTCAAAATATAAAAACAAAGAAAATAGTTATAATTGTACAAAATAGTGACGAAAAATGTTTTATTTGGGCAATTATTTCTGTTATGTATCCGGCCGACAAAGATGCATATCGCCCTTCAAAATATCCACAAAATCATGATGAAATTTTTGATTTAACAAACATACATTTTCCCACTCCATTGGCAGATATTCCAAAATTTGAAAGACAAAATAATTTTTCAATAAATGTGTATGGGTTGGATTATAATTCAAAATTAAAAATATATATCGTTGTTGGACCCTTATATTTTACAAAAAAATAAATGGAACGACATCTTAACTTACTATATTGAAAAGAAGGGGAAAAATCGCATTATGCATGGATAAAATCATTATCTCGACTTTTATCATGGGGTCTCATTGCCGCGCGCCTGAGTGTCTGGTCGCGAATCTGGGGAACCGGGTTCGATCCCGACCAACGCCAAATATTTCGAATTTTAAATGGCACAAAATTGACCCCTGTGTTGCACTCTCCACACCAACAATGAGTGCCCGTGAGGTGACGCCTGGTAAACGCCCGCACGGTACAAATATGTCATCATCATTACCGATATCTGCGTAGAAAGCAGATTGGCGCACCCAGCAATGGGTAATATGCCGTGATGATATATTTATTTATTTATCATTGCAATTATCAAAACATGAACAAACAAAATTTATTTCTGAACGGTATTTGCAATATTTTGGCAGAAAAAACCTATTAGATCGTCATGAGGATGATTGTGTTTATGTTGATGCCGAGTGAAGCTGAAAAATGGTTAAAATTTAAAAATTTTATGAATGGGAACGTCATCCTTTTGTCATTTACGCCGATTTTGAGTGTTTAACAGTGCCGATTGCCACATGTGAACCAAGCCCACATACATCATTCACAAACGCATATCAATAGCATATACCATGTGCTGTTGCATATCAAGTAGTTTGTTCGTACGATGATTCCCTATTTTTTACGAATCATTTGGTTGTCCGGAAGTATCTACATTGTTTATGAATCGAAAGATGTTGTGCAAATGGTGCAAACATTTTATAACAGCGCACCTATTGACATGCTTGATGAAGATTGGGAAGACTTCAACCAAGCTGAAAATTGACATATTTGTCAATAAAAAAAAAATTCAACCATCAGAAGAAAAAGTTGGAGATCACTGCCATTTATCTGGTAAGTTTATAAATTGTTTTAAATAAAAATAAAATAACAATAATTGTAGGTAAATATCGCGGAGCTGCTCATAACAAGTGTAATTTGAATTATAAAGTACCTAAAATTACATACCAGTATTTTTTCACAATTTAAGTGGATATGATAGTCACCTGTTTATTAAAGAATTTGGAATGAACGGAGAAAAAATTAATTTAATTCCCATGAATGAGGAAAAATACGTTTCATTTTCCAAGTGGGTTATTGGGATGGAACTTTGGTTCTTAGATTCGCTAAGGTAAGTTTACTAAAATAATTTATAGCTTATATGTATATTTATTTTATATATTTTAGATTTCTTAATAATTCATTAGGAAAACTTGTTGAATATATGGAACCAGAACAATGTAAATTATTGCGATAACATTACCCACTTAGCAGGCAATTTAGTTTACTAAAAAGAAAAGGTATTTTTCCATATGATTACATAAATTGTTCGGAAATTTTAGAACACATTAAATTGCCATTACAAATATTATTTTATTCCAAGTTAAGTAAAACAAATATCAGCGATGAAAATTATAAGCATGCTCAAAATGTATGGAAAACATTTGAATGTGAAACTTTGGGAGATTACATGGAATTATATATACAAACTGATGTACTTTTGTTAGCAGACGTTTTTGAAAACTTTAGAAAATAAGAGCAACTAGAGTAAGAAATATTCCTGTTAGGTATAAGGATTATAAAATGTATCAGTTGTAGTTATGTTAAAATTACTATGTAATGTTTGTAAAAAAGGGGAGATGTTGTGTAGTGACATCTAGTGTCAGAATGTTGACATATAAAAAAGACAGTTTAAGCAAGATCCATATATATAAATCAGAGTATTATTAATTGACTCAATATCACGACATGGCGCAGCCGATGGTGCAGAACGCATAAAGAACTATAAAAGTGTTGGAAAAAGTAAATACAGAAGAAAAAATAAAATATAACCTATAATAAAAATGGAGGGAAGCGCGAGACTACCAACTCCAATAAATTTCGAAGGAAATACCGCTGAAAATTTTAAAAAGTTTAAGCAAACGTTTAAAAAATATCTGATAGCATCAGAGAAGCATAAAAAATCAAACGAAATAAAAGTGGCGATATTGCTAAATACTATAGGTAGTGAAGGTGTAGAAATTTTCAACAACTTTACGCTTCCAGAAACTGAAAGAAAAGATTATGATAAAGTGCTACAAGAATTTGACGCATACATGAATCCAAAAAGAAATATTGTGTATAAAAGATTAAAATTTTATAGTCGCAAACAGGAAGAAGCAGAGCCGTTTGATAATTTTTTGCAAGATTGAAAAACATTGGTCAAAACGTGTGAATTCCAAGATGCAGATGATATGGTGAGAGACAGAACAGTTTTAGGAGTAAATGATAAACATTTACAAGAAAGATAATTGGGTCAGGACAAAGTTAGCCTAGAAGATTGTGTTAAAACTTGCCGAACACAAGAATTAATGAAAGTATAAGTAAAAAGTGTTCAAGAAAGCAAAGTAATCGTTGATGCAGTAGGAAGAAATAAACATATCAAGGGAAATGATAAAATTAAAAAGTCGCAAGAAGAATTCATGTGTCAACGATGTAAAACAAAACATGGACCAAAAAGTTGCAAAGCATTTGGTAAAAAATGTGCTAGATGTGGAAAATTGAATCACTTTGCAGTTGCATGTAAGACAGCTGGGAAGGAGCAAAGAAGTAAAATGAAGAATTTAGCAGAGCTGAAGGAAGAATCCGAAAAAGATGAATTTGTTATAGACATTTTAAAAATTGATGGTGTCACAGAAGAAAGAAAAGAATGGCAACACAAGCTAGAAGTAGAAGGCAGCGTGGTACATTTCAAGTTAGACCCTGGGGCGGAGGTGAACGTGTTTACGGAAGAAGAATTCAACCGCTTGGTTCAGCAGAGACCAGCGTTAAAGAAGAAACTACAGAAAACAAATACGATAATACGATATTGTAGGCATATGGAGGCTTCAAATTAAAACTTGCAGGTATTCTTAAATTGTAAAAGTAGTAATGTAACTGTTAGATTAGATTTTATGATTGTTAATATCAAAAGATCATTGATAGGTATTAAAGACTGTGAAAAATTAGGTTTAGTTAAAAGGGTACATGCAGTAGAGTATAAAGATGTAAATTCATTTGTTAAAAGTAATCAAGTAGTTTTTGAAGTACATGGGAAATTTAAGGATAAATGTCACATTAAAATTAAAGAAAATAGTATACCAGTAGTTAGACCACCAAGAAGGGTACCTGTTGCTATTAAAGAGAGGTTAAAAAATAAATTAGATGAGTTAGAGCATAAAGGGATTATTAGTAAAGTTAATAAACCAGTTGAATGGTTGCATAATTTAGTTATATTGGAAAAGAAAGATGGTTCTTTACGGTTGTGTTTAGATCCACAAGAGCTTAATAAGGTAATTGAAAAAGAGTTTTATTTGTTACCCACATTAGAAGAAATATCTTTGAAATTGAAAGGTTAATAATTATTTACAGTTCTTGATTTAAAATATGGTTATTATTAAGTTGAACTAGACCATTCTTCTAGTAAACTATGTGCGTTTAGTAGTCCATACGGGACATACAAATTTAATAGATTACTTTTTGGTCTTTCGTTAGCTCCGGTATATTTTCAACAAATAAATACCAAAATTTTTCAAGAAATAGATAGGGTTACGGTTTATATAGACGACTTAATTATTGCAGCTGATACGGAGGAGGTGCATGATAGAATTTTAAGTACAGTCATACAGAGAGCAAAGGGCAATAATATAAAGTTTAATAAAAATAAAATACAGTTTAAGGAAAGTAGTGTTAGATATTTAGGTCATAATTTTGATGTTAATGACATGAGACGAGATTATAATAAAGTTGAAGCAATTAGAAATTTAACACCGCCTAAAAATAAGAAAGAGTTGCAGAGCGTGCTAGGAATGATTAATTATTTGAGAGCATATATTCCAAATTTAGCAAAATTAACAGCATCATTACGTGAATTATTAAAAAATAATACAGAGTATCAGTGGTTAGAACAACAACAAAAAGCATTTCATAATATCAAGGAAATATTATCCAAAGCACCTGTTTTAGCTTCTTTTGATGAAAAAATATTACCAGTTATTCAAACCGATGCATCAAAGGACGGTGTAGGTTGTGCATTATTACAAAAAGGTAAGCCAATAGCTTATGCGTCTAGGGCTTTGACCGATACAGAAAAAGAATATGCACAAATAGAGAAAGAAATTTTGGCAGTGGTATATGCGGTTAGAAAATTTCATCAGTGTGTGCATGAGAGCCGTATACAAATTATATCAGATCACAAACCGTTGTTAGCCATAATGAGGAAACCTATTTCTAAAATAGAAAATGTCAGGTTACACAGAATGAAATTAAAATTAGTTAAATATGAAATAGAATTAGTATATAGACCAGGAAAAGAAATGAATATAGCAGACTTATTGTCTAGAAATGTTAATAAAAATTAAATAGTTAAAGATGAAATCACATAAGAATTTATTCATAGTATTGAAGTTCACTTGCAAATGAGTCAAGAGAGGAAAGCTGAGTTTATAAGTTGTACAAAAAGTGATGAACAATTAATGAAGTTGCAGGAATACTGTGTAAATGGATGACCAAAATCATACAAAGCAGTAGCGGATAAAGTAAAACAATATTGGAATTTAAGAAATGATATTCAAGTACTAGAAAACTTAGTATTTTATAAAAATAGGGTAATTGTACCATATAAATTACGAGCAAATATGCTTATTAAACTTCATGAAGGTCATTTTGGAAGTACCAGAACAAAATTAAGAGCTAGTGAAGTATTATTTTGCCAGACATAAATAAACAAATAGATCATATGGTGGCAAATTGTAAAATTTGTGAAACTTATAGAAATGCTAATGTACGTAATTACATATTATCACATGACATACCTAAATATCCATTTCAAAAAATAGCAGCAGATATCTTAACATATGCTGGAACGGATTATTTGGTTGTGATAGATTATTATTCCAAGTGGTTAGAGGTTGAACGATTGAACAATAAAACTGGCGAGGAAATTATTAAAATATTGAATAGAATTTTTATAACTCATGGTGTGCCGAGTATATTGATAGCTGATAATATGCCATTTGGGTCATATAAAGTCAGAGAATATGCATAAAAATTGGGGTTTTGATATAATTACATTGAGTCCTAATTACAGTAAATCTGACGGATTAGCAGAAAAGGGGGTGCAAATAGCTAAGAATATCTTGGGAAAAAATAAAGATTTATCAATAGCTTTGTTAGACTATAGATCTACAATAATACCGGAATTGGGATTAGCACCTTGTCAGTTATTGTTTAATCGTAGAATGAAAACGAAGTTACCAATTCATACAGGTTTACTAGTACCTAAAATGCATGATAATAATAGTGTAAAAGAAAAACTATATAAGAAACAACAACTATATGTTCAATATTATAACAAGAAAGCTACAGGTTTAATAGAATGATCGGTAGGTGATAATGTACTGATTAATGTTAATCAAGCAGTTAATGAAGAATGGGAAAGAGGTAAAATAGTAGATAAAGCGATTCAACCAAGATCTTACATTGTTAAAACTGAGAATGGATCAGTTGTGAGAAGGAATAGAGAACATTTGCGAAAATCTAACAATGAAACAGTGTTTAAATATTGTGATAGTGAGTATAACTTGCCAAAGGACTGTGAACTAAATAATAAAACAGACTTTAAACATACATACATACATAAAATCACGCATTTCCCACTTAGTGGGTTAGCACAAACCGGAAAGAATAAAAATAACATCATCCAAAAAAAATCAGTCTCTCTTTCAACAACGTTCTTACTAACCTGACATCTTTTAGATACATCTAACTATGCACTTAATAATACATATTCAATACCACAAGTTAGTAAAAAGGTAGTGGGATTATTTAAAGATGAGAATGCTGGATAAGTCATGACTGAATTTGCAGGATTGCGTGCAAAAATGTATTCTTTTACTTTAGAAAACGAAACTTCAATTTCAAAGGCAAAAGGAATTTCAGGTATTGTTACAAAAAAAATTAACTATAGACGATTACAAAAATGCACTTTTTAATAAAATAAAAATATTTAAAAAACAAAATAATATATCTAAAAATCATAACATTTTTTCTATTGAACAAAATAAATTTCCATTAAGTGCTTATGATGACAAACGCTACATACAGGAAGAAACAACAGATATTTTACCATGGAGACATTACTCGATTACATTACCTGACTCGGACATTATAATTATTGAATAGAATTTTTTGCAAATAAATTATATTAAATAAAAATAATTTATATTTTATTTAAATAATTATTACATTTAATACATAAATATTGTATAAAAATATTACAATAAAAACATATAACACTTTTTTATTTATCCTTGAGTTATGTGAATTATTGAAACCAAATCATATAACGAATACCCGTGATCCTTTCCTTTTTAAAATTTTTCTACTAAATAAATATCTGGAAACTTTTTTATAATTTATATTCGTAAAATCCTCCTGCGACAGGTTGACTTAAATAATCTTTTAATTTATGTTATAGGATTTGTTATTTGTTTTTTTTGCGATTGTAAATATTTCAGTCGACCAATTAGGAGTATAATCTTTTTCAAGAATACTTTTCATTTTTGATATTTTGACAAAATCACCGACTTTAAATTTTCCACGATCACAAATTTCTGTATATTATTATATAGTTCATAATAGAAATTTTTCATTTTTATAATTTACATCTACAGGTCGCATTTTAATAGTTCTATGTTTAGTATTATTACTAACGAAAACTCGGCTACGCCGAGCTTCCCCTAGGGCTCCGCCGATTGTGTTTTAGAATAGTCTATACGTAGATCTAACCCGCCTAGGCACACTTTAAACCTAAAGTGCTAACGGTAACTGTTTTTCAAATTGTTTGAATTCTGTCCTAACCACCAAAGCTGCCCACGCAACATGTCCACCCAAACTGCTTACGCAACATTCCCATTTAAACTGCTCACGCAATATGCCCACTCAAACTGCTCACGCAACCTGTCCACCTAAACTGTTCACGCAACATGCCCACCTAAACTGCCCACACAACATGTTTACCAAAACTGCCAACGCAACATGCCCACCCGAACCGCCCACTTAAACTGCCCACGTAACCGGCCCACCCAACTTGCCCACGCAACATGCCCACCCAAACTGCCCAGGTAACAAGCCCACATAAAATAATACTGCAACATGCCCACTCAAGCTGCCCACCCAACTTGCCCGCGCAACATACCCAACCAAACTGCCCACATAACATGCTCACCTAAACTAATTAAACAACAATCTGCGCGTGCAACTTTTATAAAAACCACTAGATAATGGTTTAGGTAGACAGAGAAATAACTA
Organism: Harpalus rubripes; assembly: GCA_963082715.1. Classification (NCBI taxonomy): domain Eukaryota; kingdom Metazoa; phylum Arthropoda; class Insecta; order Coleoptera; family Carabidae; genus Harpalus; species Harpalus rubripes. Next base: position 32,479,044 of record OY720457.1, read on the forward strand.
GACTGCTCACGCAACATGCCCATCCAAACTGCCCACGCTACATGTTTACCCAAACTGCCAACGCAACATGCCACCCAATCCGCCCACTCAAACTGCCCACGTAATCGGCCCACCCAACTTGCCCACGCAACATGCCCACCTAAACTACTTAAACAACAATCTGCCGTGCAACTTTTATAAAAACCACTAGAAAATGGTTTACGTAAACAGAGAAATAGCTAGACTGCTCACGAACATGCCCACCCAATCTGCTTACGTAAATTGCCAAATTTAACGTTTTGTTCGATTTTGTCAATTTAAGGAACACTTAAAATTTAAGTGTCAATCTTTTTAAAAATAATCAATCCTAACGTAACCTACTCACAGAACTCGGGACGTTATACTCGCTTTATACGTACAATCCGTGAAACGTGGTAGGCTGTTCGGCAGTAAACAAAACTCTCTCTTTCCCACTCTTTATTTGCCCAACATTTTTTTAGATATCTATCCTCTTAATCTGCGCATTTCATAGGCCATGATATTTGGCACCACCTTTAACAACCTGTCCACCCAAAATAATTTCTTTTTGAAAATTTTTAATTAGGGTATGACTAACTTGCTGGAATATTGGAGGATATCCCGGTTTGCTATTTTTTTACTCAGCTGCTAGAAGAATTTGAAAACATGTTCTTAACAGTTTTTAATTTAGTTGGAAAACCTTTTTTTCATGTTAATTTAGCTTCCCGCAATAAGTATTATCATTATACATAGATAGTTACAATGACATATATGATATTATAAATACAATTACAAGTATTGGTATAAATTGATTTCTTTTATGTACTTCAAAATAGATTTATAATTATTTGTATTTAGTGCATCTTTGATGGTACCTGGTATTTTGTGTTTCCGTCTTTCATCGCTATATTTGATGCAGTGTATTTACAGGTGTACTATGGATATTTAAACGTTACATTTAAAAATTTGTGTATTTTGTCTTATTGTACCTTAAATAACCAAATGCCATCGAAAATAGAGGTGGAATATGTTTCCCAGTCTACATACAAAATCGTCGTTTCAGACCGTGAAATGTTCAAATCTGATGTAAAAACTGTTTCTCAAAACATGTTTCTAAATCACTTGAAAATGCGTTTTCTAAGCGAACTACGTGTTTTTAAGGTGTTTTGCAGTAACTTCAATAGTTCAAATCGGCCTCCAAAAACATTTATTAACTAAAAATCAGTGTATTTTGCTTATTGTACCCTAAATAACCAAGTGCCATCAAAACTACAGGTAGAATATGTTTCCAAAGTCTACATACAAAATCGTCGTTTCAGATCGTGAAACACTCAAATATGATGTAAAAACTGATTTTCAAAACATATCTGCAAATAACTTGAAAATGCGTTTGCTAAGCATATTACGTGTTTTTAGGGTGTTTTGCAGTAACTTCTATAGTTCAAATCGGCGCTTTACCTGCGCAGGCGAGTGCACCACGGAGTGCCTCCAAAAGCTTGTATTCACTAAAAATCTGTGTAGTTTGTCTTATTGTACCCTAAATAAACAAGTGGCATCGAAACTACAGGTGGAATATGAAACCAAAGTCTACCTACAAAATCGTCGTTTCAGACCGTGAAACGTTCAAATCTGATGTAAAAACTGTTTCTCAAAACATGTCTCCAAATTACTTGAAAATGCGTTTTCTAAGCGAATTACGTGTTTTAGGGTGTTTTTCAGTTACTTCTATAGTTCAAATCGGCACTCTAGCTGCGCTGGCGAGTGCACCACGGAATACCTCCAAAAGCTTGTATTTACTAAAAATCAGTGTATTTTGTCTTATTGTACCCTGAATAACCGAGTATTATTGAAACTACAGGTGGAATATGTTTCCAAAGTCTACATACAAAATCAACGTTTCAGACCGTGAAACATTCAAATCTGATGTAATAACTGTTTCTCAAAACATGTCCATAAATCACTTGAAAATGCGTTTTCTAAGCGAATTACGTGTTTCTAAAGTGTTTTGCAGTAACTTCCATAATTCAAATCGGCATTTTAGCTGCGTTGGTGAGTGCACCTCGGAGTGCCTCCAAAAGCTTGTATTCACAAAAAATCGGTGTATTTTGTTTTATTCTACCCTAAATAACCAAGTGCCAATGAAATTACAGGTGGAATATGTTCCAAAGTCTACATACAAAATCGTCGTTTCTGACCGTGAAACGTTCAAATCTGATGTAAAAACTGTTTCTCAAAACATTTCTTCAAATCACTTGAAAATGCGCTTTGTAAGTGAATTAGTAGGTGTAATTGGCGGTTAGTGGGCCGGATAACGATCTAAGATTGACGTCACAGAGAAGAGATGATGTCACAGATAAGAGATGACGTCACAGATAAGAGTAATGACGTCACAGGTAAGAGATTTTAAATATAAGCATTGATGACGTCATATGACGTCACAGATAAGAGTAATGACGTCGCAGATAAGAGTATTTTTTTCCTTATTTTAATTTTGTTAAGAAGAAGCAGAAGAAGCAAGAAAAAGAAGCAGAAGTAGAAAGAATTAAGAAGAAGGAGAAAAAGCAGAAGAAAAAAATTTGAAATAAGAAGACAAAATTCTTGTTCACAAGAAGATAAAAGAAAAAAAAAGGAATACTCCATATAAATAAATAAATAGACTCCATACAGCAATGTAACATTAGTTGTATAATTGTATTACTTTTTAGTTAAATACCCATTGCTGGGTGTGTCAATTTGCTTTGTACGCAGATATCGGTAATGATAATGACATATTTGTATCCGTGCGGACGTTTACCAGGCGACACCTCACTGCCACTTATTGCTATTTCATGTATGATTTATTGTTTCAAAACATTGGAAATACGCATCCTGGCATCCTCAGTGTGTTTGTCCAGAGTGTGTATTTCCAACAATTAAGTTTAATAAAATTATTTTTATGTATGCTTTATTGCTGCATGTTTTTCATTGGAAATACGCATCCTGGCATCCTCAGTGTATTTGTCCCCAGTGTGTATTTCCAACAATTAGGTTTAAAAAAATATTTTATGTATGCTTGTCTTGTCTTGTCTTGTCTTATCTTATTTTGTCTTGTCTTGTACTGTTTTGGGGTAAAAATAAAAGAACACATTGTTTGGTTAATATTTTTTATTTATTATTTATTAAGTATTTTTGCTACATTATGATAAATATTTTTACGAACATGTAATAAATGTATAGGAAATTTAGCATTGTATTCTTGCGATTGTTTGAAATCCCACGATGATAAGACGCGGTGTATCCAACTGTGATGTGGTTGTCAAATTAACTTGATTCGGAAAAAAAATATTAAGTATATAATTTTTTTTTCTATATGAAAGTATAATTTTTCTAGTTCAATTATTTTTTCATTATCTAATGTATTAAAAGCCGTAGGAAAAAATGTTTTAAATTCACTTGTTTGAACTATTAATCGTGCCCCATATATATTTTTTTCATTTTTCCTTATACTATTTTTTCATGTTTTCCTTATAATATTTTTATTTTTTCCTTATATAAAAACATTGATATAATATCTAGTGCTTACATATATATAAAGCCAAACACATTCTTTTACTCATTGTAACGTTTTGCGTAGTTTATAAAGTAATTCAGTGTGCAATATACTTGTAAAAATGGTTGTCTTCATATAAAAAACCAATATTTTTGGGAAAATTTCCAATAGAGAAAATTATTTAGACTCCACAAAATTTTGAAAAGCGTGTTTAATTATATTAATGCAAAAAGTGGGTGAATTTATGTTTAATTATAAATCACCCATAAAAATGAACTACAATTTAGTATGCGAATATAAAATTAAGATAGGGGAAAAAGAACTTTTAACAAAAATATGTCATCAATCAAAAATGGCTCCAATAACATTGTCTAATGATTTTACACAATGGTTTAAGAAAAATGTAGAAGAGCCTATAATAACACATATGTTGGAGTTTCAAGAAAGAGAAAGCGGCAAAGCGCTAAACGCAATTTTATTTTTTGCAAGTTATATTTTTGTTTTATTTATATACATTTTTAATAAAAATTACTTTATTAGGTAAATATTGCAAAATTTGACCCAACAAACAGCGATGGTTCTTCATACATTGATCTTCCTCAAAATATAAATAAAAGCGTTTATAAATGTGCAAAATGAGGATGAAAAATGTTTTATCTGGACACTTCTCTCTGCTATGTATCCGGCTGTTACACATCCTCACAGACGTTTAAAATATCCAAAAAATCATAAAAAAAATTTGATTTATCTAACATAAATTTTCCAACCCCGTTGGCAGATGTTTTAAAATTTGAAAAAAATAATCTCAATATATATATATATATATATATATATATATATATATATATATATATATATATATATATATATATATATATATATATATATGGTTTAGAGTATAATTCTAAATTAAAAATGTATGACGTTGTTGGGCCTCTATATTATACCAAAAATAAAGTTGAACGACATTTTAACTTACTATATTGGAAAGAAGGGGAGAAGTCTCATTATGCATGGATAAAATCGCTTTCCCGACTATTATCATCGGAATTATTAAAAAAAAATGTAAATTTTGGTACAAAAAACCTTTTAAATCGTCATGAGGAAGATTGTGTTTGTGTTGATGCTGTCAAAATTGAGATGCCAAGTGAAGCTGAAAAATGGTTAAAATTTAAAAATTTTATGAATAAAGAACGACATCCTTTTGTTATTTATACAGATTTTGAGTGTTTGACGGTTCCTGTTGATACTTGCCAACCAAATCCAGCTGGTTCTTACACAAATGCATATCAGAACCACGTTCCATGTGCTGTTGCATATCAAGTAGTTAGTTCGTACGATGATTCACTATCTTTTTATGAATCATTTCGTTGCAAACATTTTATAAAAACAGTGCTCCTATTGACATGCTTGATGAAGATTGGGAAGACTTTAACCAAGCTGAAATTTGTCATCTTTGCCAGAAAAAAATTAATAATGCAGAGGAAAAAGTTAGAGATCGCTGCCATTTATCTGGTAAATTCATAAATTGTTTTTAATAATAATAATAATTAAATAACTTAATAATTGTAGGTAAATATCGCGGAGCTGCACGCAATAAGTGCAATTTGAATTATAAAGTGCCAAATTACATACCAATATTTTTTCACAATTTAAGTGGGTATGATAGTCACCTATTTATTAGAGAATTTGGAGTAGATAAGGAAAGAATTAATTTAATTCCCACAAATGAGGAATAATATTTTTCATTTTCTAAGTGGGTTAATGGGATGGAACTTCGGTTCCTAGATTCGCTAAGGTAAGTTAACTAAAATTATTTAAAACTTATATGTACATTTATTTTATATTTTAGATTTCTTAATAATTAATTAGAAAAACTTGTTGAATATATGGAACCAGAACAATGTAAATTATTGCGACAACATTACCCACTTAGCAGTAAATTTAATTTATTAAAAAGAAAGGGTATTTTTCCGTATGATTATATAAATAGCTGGAAATGTTTGGAAGAAATTAAATTACCATCACAAGAATTATTTTACTCCAAATTAAGTGGAACAAATATAAGCGAAGAAAGCTATAAGCACGCACAAAATGTATGGAATACATTTGAATGTGAAACTTTGGGAGATTACATGGAGTTATATATACAAACTGATGTACTTTTGTTAGCAGATGTTTTTGAAAACTTTAGAAACATTTGTTTAAAAGCATATAGTTTAGACCCCGTGCATTATTATATAACTCCAGGTAAATAATGTTTTTTTAATATTATAAATTATATAAAATAATATTTTTTATAGGCTTAGCGTGGGATGATATGCTGAAAATAACTGGAGTTGAACTCGAGTTATTACAAGATATAGATATGATACTTTTTTTTGAACGGGGAATACGTGGAGGTAGGTCAATGGCGTAATCGTTATTGTTAAAAATTCATCGGGTTATAAAATTTAAACAATCGTTTTGGCTAAAGGAATATATTGACAAAAATACAAATTTTAGAAAATATCCAAAATATGAATTTGATTTTTTTTAAACTTATGAATAATGCTGTTTTTGGCAAATCAATGAAAAACATTCGTAATAGACGTGGTATAAAATTAGTATGAAAATGGGGTGGGAAAGGAGGTGTACGAAAATTGGTTGCAAAACCAAATTTTAAAAAATTTATTTCATTTACTGAAAAGTTAGTTTCAATTGAATTAAGTAAAGTAAAAATTATATTTAATAAACCAATGTAATGTATAACTTTCACTATAATTACATACAAAAAAAATACTCTTCTCCAAAATATGGACACAGATTCGCTTATTTACAAATTTATTAACAATGATCCATATAAATATATTAAAGAAGATATATACCTTTTTGATAGATCCGACTATGCACCTAATAATATATATTCAATGCCACAAGTTAATAAAAAGGTAGTGGGATTATTAAAAGATGAGAATGCCGGAATAATCATTACTGAATTTGCGGGATTGCGTAAAAAAATGTATTGTTTTACTTTAGAAAACTAATCTTCAATTTCAAAGGCGAAATGAATTTCAGGTACTGCTACAAACAAATTAACTATAGACGATTACAAAAATACTCTTTTTAATCAAACAAAAATATTTAAAAAACAAAATTATATTATATCTAAAAATCATAAAATATTTTCTGTTGAACAAAATATATTAGCATTAAGTGCTGATGATAATAAACGCTGCATACAAGAAGGAACAACAGATACTCTACCATGGCGGCAATACTCGATTACATTGCCGGACTCAGACATAATTAATGACTAGCATTTTTGTAAATAAACTATATTAAACAAAAAATAATTTATATTGTATTTATTTACATAATATTATATTTAATACATAAATATTGTATAAAAAAATATTTCAATAAAAAACATTATATAATATTTTTTTTCTTTATCCATGAGTTATGTAAATTATCAAAACCAAGATATTTAACGAATACTTGTGATCCTTTCCTTTTCAAAACTTTTTCCACTAAATAAATATCTGAAAATTTTGTTTTTTGTAATTCATATTCATAAAATCCTCCTGCCACAAGTTGGTTTAAATAATCTTTTAACTTATAAGTTATAGGATTTGTTATTTGTTTTTTTCTAATTGTAAATATTTCAGTCGACCAAAAATACTTTTCATCTTTGATATTCTAACAAAATCACCAACTTTAAATTTTCCACGACCACAAATTTTTATATTATTATATACAGTTTTTAATAGAAATTTTTCACGTTTATAATTTACATCTATAGGTCGCATTTTAATAGTTTTATGTATAGTATTATTATATGTTTTAATTAAATTTGGTAAAATATCAATCCATTTATGTGAACCCTGTAAACTGAATTCTTGCCACATTTTATTTTTTAATGTTCGATTAAATCTTTCAACAATACTTGCTTTTAAATTGCTGAAAGTCGAATAATGATTTATTTTATGTTTTAGCATTAAGTTTTTAAAATTCCTATTATAAAATTCTTTTCCATTATCAGTTTGTAAACTTTTAGGGATTCTTTTTTCTTTAAGTATGTTTTCTAATGCTTTTGTAATTACTTGACCAGATTTATTTTTTACTGGTATTGCCCACGCATATTTAGAAAATGTGTCTGTTACTGTTAACAAATATTTATAATTTTTATTTTCGTTCTCATATGGTATCAATTCCACAAGATCAGCCTGCCACAAATCATCAATTCATTTTGTTATTACTTTACGTCTTGGATAGTTTTTTCGAGGTGGTTTATGGAGTTCTTTTACAACTTGTTGCTTAGACATTTTATTTGTCAATTTTTGTTTGTAAAGAAGTTATAGCACTTAATAATTCTTGCTCTGTTTTAAGGCTTTTCTTAAATGGTTCAATGTTTTCTTCTATTATTTTATTTATCATCAATTCTAAACTTTTAGTTTCAATGTTAATGTTTAATTGATTCTTCTTCTCCTCTATTAACTTATTTATATTATTTTTTAGTGTTTCCATTTCAGTACTAATTGTTTTTTCAATATTATTTACTAAAGCATCGACATAATATTTATTTGTTGCTTGAATAGAACTAGTTGGTGTTTGTTCATTATCAATTTTATTCATTTTTCCATCGAAAATATATTCATTTTAATTTTTTTTAAAGCATAATATTATCATGCATAAAGTTTTCATTATCGTTTATTCTTTTGTCTACATATTATTTAGTTACAATATCAGTAGAAATTTGTGGTTTACCTATATTTTTAATTTGCCTTCCATCGAAATCAATCCTACCATCTTCTTTAGGCCGTATTATATCATTATCCCCACTTTTTTTCTTTTTAATGAATAATGTGCGAATTTGTCAACAGTCATATTTTTAAATTAAATATAAAATTAATTTATTATATTTGCTTCTTTTAATTCTTCAATAATTGAAATTATTTCATTGTCATGACCTGTATGGCCACTTTGTTTAGATGCTAATAACAATTGTAATCTACTAACTAATTCATTAGGATCATCCCAATATATATATATATATATATATATATATATATATATATATATATATATGTATACCGGGTGGCGCTCGGAATCCGTTACATAGGCATTTAACATGGGAAAACCGTTTTTCCTAACTCGTTGCTCCCCAAATTGTTTTAGAAAAAAATCTTCAAATAAAAGTTGTAGAACATAAAATTTTGCATCTGAATCAATAGGAAAAATTAATTTTGCATGCTTTGTAACAGCAGAAATTAGGTATGAAAATGTCGAAAATCTACTTAAAAGTAGTGATAGCCATGGAATTAACAAAAAGCTTAACAAACAAACGTGTGTTTATCTGTCATAATATTTAATTTACTTTTTATTATTTAATAAAATTATCACAACGTTAAATTCTTATGCATAATAATAATTTAATTCTTCAATACAGTTCAAATACACATTTTTCTTGACAAAAAATAACAATATTTGGCATTTAAATCATCACATTTGTTTGTCTTTTTTATTTTAGTTCCATGGCACTATGAAACTGAAATTTTCAAAGTTTTTGTATTTAATTTCTGGAGTTACTAAACATACGAAATGAATTTTGTTTACTGATTTACATGCAGAATTTTATATTCTACTTTAATTTGAATATTTTTTTTCTAAAAAATTTTTGGGAGCAACGCGCTAGGAAAAACGGTTTTCCCATGTTAAATGCCTATGTAACGGATTTCGAGCGCCACCCGGTATATATATTTGAAACGTTTAAAGTTGAAGGTAATAAACCCTTACCCAAAGAAGAATATTTTATCGGTTTTTTCCTTTTCTTAATGATGATCGTCTACTTATATCATCCAGAAAATGTGGTTTTATCATATTAAAATATTTGGGATAAGCTGTTATTTTAATTAAATTATTTGTTAAATTTTTATGAGCACCTGTTTGCTCTAAAATTTTAAAATACTCATTTTTATCTGCATCATCATAATTTACAGGATTTTTGACGTTTTGTACCTATATATTAATTTGCATCTATTAATATGTCATTTTTATTTATTTCTATTCACTTTTTACCTTACTTAAATGTACCATCTTTAGCAATTTTCACACCATAATTTTCATCTAAATCTTTATCCTTATATAAAAATTTTATATTATATTCTTTACCTAAATTTCCAAATTTTTATTCAAAATTTTTCATTTCCTCTTGCCACTGAGGAGTATTAAAAGCCTCTCTTGCTTGTGAAATAGGAGAAATATCTGGAGTTGCTTCATAAACATCTTCCATATTTTCATAATTTTATAATTTAATATTTGAACTTTCCGGACTGTCTAAATCATAATCTAAATTTTTTCTTACTTATTCTTTTTTTTATTGGAGTTTTATTTTCTTCTTCGTTATATTTTTTGTTTTATTTTATCATTATGTTTTATTTCATTTTCTTTTGAATTTTTTTGCAAATTCTTTAAGCGGATTTGTTATAGGTTTAAAAGTATTTTATAATAATGCTTCAGTAATCACTTTATTATGTCTTAAGGCATTAAATTTTTCTTTTAGTACTGTACTTACTTTAATTATTTCTTTAATACTCATTTTATTATATTTTTATTTATTAATAAAAAATTAATAACAATTACAATTTGAATGTGTAATATCAGCACAAATGAAATAGTTTTTATTATAAACAGAATTAAATATATTTTTTAATTTTTTTATAAAATTTGCAAGATGTCTTGTTAGTTTTATCTTCTTCCTGTATAAACATAAAATAGTTAGTAAATATTAAGAAAAAATTGTTTACAAATAACTTACAAATCAATTGCAGTGATTTATTATAATTTATTTCAAATAGAAGTTAGTTACCCTTTGGATAACGACCTTCTTTTTCACTATCTTTATCTATAACTGCAAACCCATATTTATATTTCCAACAATTTATACAAAATTTTTGAAATTTAATAAACGACATATCTGTATTTACATGATCATTATTATATATATATATATATATATATATATATATATATATATATATATATATATATATATATATAAGTTGTAAATTTGTTTTATCTTGTTTAAATAATACAGTAAAATTGGTATTATCTCTAATTAAATGTTTAGGTACTTTTGCATATGTTTGAGCAAGATAAAATGAATCAATACAATTATGCCTTCCCATTGAAAAAAAATCTCTCATACAATCTTGTTTATCACATATTACATCATCAAAAATTATAACTGAAAGTGGCTTTGCATCAGATGGTTTTATAACATCGCTGTTTTCGTTATAAGAAAAAAATCCATACCATCTACTTTTGATATACATTCTTCTAAAAATTTATATTTTGTTTGTTGTAATGATTTAGAGTACAAGTAAATATTTTTAAATTTCAATCCATTTGCATGTGTGAGCAAACTAATTAAAGTATTTGTTTTTCCACAATTACTAGGACCAACTATTATACACCTAACACTATTTGGTAATAATTCACCATGTTTTTTTTACTATTTTATTTAATTTTATAATATCAAAGTTGTTGACGCGTGAGGTGACGCCTGGTAAACGCCCGCACGGTACAAATATGTCATCATCATTATTGATATCTGCATACAAAGCAGATTGGCACACCCAGCAATGGGTAATATGCCGTGATGATATATTTATTTATTTATTTATTTATGAGTTGACGCGAAAACTTTGTTTTTGTTTTACAAATTTCATATTGATGACTGGTTTAATATATAAAGACATCTCATATATATATATATATATATATATATATATATATATATATATATATATATATATATATATATATATATATATATATATATATATACTTAGTCTTAAAGAAAATTTCAATGATTACGTATGGTGGTGGATTATTAAATAAAGCAATTAATTTATTACCTATAGAATTACATATACCTGGTTATCAATATTGTGGTCCTCGAACTAAATTAGAAAAAAGAATTAAAAAGGGGTGATACAGGTATAAATAAATTAGATGCTGCATGTCGTGAACATGATATTTTATATTTAAAAAATATTAATATACAAAATAGACACATTGCTGAGGAATTATTACAGAAAAAATCGTGGGAAAGAGTAAAATCAAAGGACGCATCATTCGGTGAAAAAGTTGCTGCTTGGATAATAACAAACGCTACGAAAACCATTAAAAAATGAGTGTGCTATTATAAATTTAGATTCTCAAAAAGGTTCCGGAACACACTGGGTGGCATACATAAAACAAAATAAAAATGTGAAATATTTTAATAGTTTTGGAAATTTACCACCACCAATAGAATTAATAAATTATTTAAAAGAAGCTAATAAAATTACATATAATTATAAACGTTATCAAAATTTTAATTCTTACAATTGTGGTCATTAATGCTTAATTTTGTTAAATAAATACACAAAATAACTATTATTTAATTTTGTTAAATCATGGATTCGATGACAATATCACTTGTTAGTAATAGTACTGCAATAAGTGTAGATTATTTTCCTCCAATTGATTTGGAAAATAGTGAATATGAATTAGGTTTCATTAATTTTCAAGGATATATGTCAATTCCAAATATTGATACAACTAATAATAAGTTTTATTATCAAGATAAAAATAGTGAAAATATAGAACTTCAAATAATTACAATACCAGTAGGATCATATGAAATTGACGACAAAGAAAAATTAAAAAAAAAGAATTTTGTGACCCCACATATATTTCTAATAACAAGTTTTATACTAATAAAATAATAAAAGAAAAAATAATGAATTTTTTTTTATAAGTTTAAAAGCAAATAATAATACATTAAAATGTGAACACATAAGTAGTGTTACTATTGATTTAAAAAAAAAATTGCATTGGATCTTTATTGGGTTTTAAAGAACGAATATTAGATAGTGAAACATTATATGAAAGCGATTTATCTGTAAATATAATGAATGTAACTATAATTCAAATAGAATGTAATTTTATAACAGGATCTTATAAAAATGGGACTCCCATACATATTTTATATGAATTTTATCCAGCAGTTGAACCAGGATATAAAATTAATGAAACACCGGCAAATGTTATTTACTTACCTGTGGACACTCAGCTAATACGCAACCTTAGTACAAATATTAATGATCAAAAAAGAAAACTTATAAATTTTCAAGCAGAAGAAATAACTATTCGATTACATTTAAGAAAAAAAATAAAATAAAAGGAGGAAAACAAAAAAATATATCTTAGTTTTTCATTAATTAACAAAGTGAAATAATCAATTTTTTTGTTGTTATTGGTATAGATTATAAAAGAACACACGAAACAACAAACCAAATTTGTTTTTCAACATCCAAGAAAGTGTTAACAAGAGAAAATATTGCATTTTTTAAATCGCTTGGTTTACGTGTACGTGTAAAAAATAATATATTAAATATTACATCAAGTGTAGTTTTTAATGATGCTGTAACTCGAAAAGAAATACATAGTCAACATCCAATTGTAATATCTGCATTTAATAACAGTGATGAAATTAGAATTCAAATTCAACAACAAGATTTATATACATTTCCACATGAAAGTTCTTTATATATTGAAGGAAAGTTATTAAAAGAAGATAATTCCGCACCTCTTGCTGGTACAAAAAAAATAAATAATGGAATTGCATATTTATTTGATGGAATTAAGTATTTAATTAACAGTGTAGAAATTGACAAAACAAAAAATGTGGGAGCTACTTCTATACTAAAAGCTTTTGCTTCTTTAAATAAATTTGAAAGTGATACACTTAAAAATGCTGGGTGGGGGTTTGATATTAATATTTTAGATAATAATGGTAATTTTAATGTATCTATTTCTTTAAAAATTTTATTAGGGTTTTTTGAAGATTATAAAAATATATTAGTAAATGTAAGACAAGAATTAGTATTAATAAGGGCAGGAAATGATAATAATGCTTATACATCATCGGAAAATTTAAAGTTTAAATTAAGCTAAATATTTTGGAGAGTTACACATGTGTCTGTTAATGATGAGTATAGATTACGATTATTAAAAATAACAAATTCAAATCAATTTTTATCGTGTGCTTTTCGTTTGTGGGATTTGTATGAATGTCCTGCACTTACAACTGGGAAAAAGCATTCATGGTCAATAAAATCATCGACCCAATTAGAAAAACCCAGATTTGTAATTGTTGGTTTTCAAACTGCTCGTAAATATTCAATTACTAAAGATAGTAGTTATTGTGATTCTTGCAACGTAATATTAAATTACATTTAAATTCAGCTTGTTATCCATATGGTGATTTAAATCTTGATTTTAAAAATAATCAGTTTGCACTTTTATATGATATTGTAACGTTGTTATTTATTTGGGCGAAGTGTAAATATTAGACAATTATTAATAATGAAAATAAAAGTTTATTATAACGATAAATAGAAATTAAAAGATAATAAATTTAACTAACACTACGATTAAACAAATATTAAACACTAATTAAAACAAAGAATATTATAAAACACTTAAACACTAAGATTATTTATTTAAACAATATATAGATCACTTATTTATTTATACAACTGTATTTATTTATAGTCACCACTTGTCGACTATCTGTTTATATCACCAACTGTTTAACACGCGACGCTAACTGTGCTTATATACCCTGGCATTTTTATTCCAGAGAATTCTAGAGTATTATTCTAGATAAAACACAATAGGTTACATCAACCGCGTAATTAAGCAGGCTCAGACAGGTCCGTTGCGTCATCGCTAAAAATAGACACTCGCTCGTCCCTGCGACAGCGACGGCGACAGCGGCGGCGACAGCGACGGGGACAGCGGGCGTGACAGTGGCGGCGACAGCGGGTACTGCACATTACACTGCCTCCTCCTTGAAACTGTTTCGTCCCGGAACAGTTCGTGATGACGAAATCTGCATGCATTACCTTTGGTGCATTTCGAAGTTTTGAAGAAATGACAGTCGATGGTCCGCTCGACTTCTTCTTTATGTCCGTTAGGGTTAAAGCTGCAAACGAGAATTTCAACACCGGTAAAACGGAAGAGGATTTCTGTCATGTTCTTAACAATCCTCCCATCTAAACCATCTAGACCACAGCATAACTTCGGTACGGCTAGCTTCAAAATGTCATTCTGAAGCAGATGATCCCTCAAATCGCACAGCGAGTTCCATAGGTTGCGGTACGACGGCTTCTAGTACGAGCGTGGTTTTGTAACCAGGTAATAGATGTACCGCTGATGGCCTGCATTGCTATCCCTCAGACGCAGCGTTTTCCCAACAGTTGGGCGTTGGTTGGCCAGTTCTTGTCGCCCAAATTTCGCCTTAAAGGCTGAAGCTATGCCACGGGACATCTTTAAGTCTTCTGATACGCAGTGACCGAGGGAATAATATGAAGACACGGTGAATAGATCTCGGTGTTCTTCTTTCGTCACGCCGAACCGCGCCTTGCGGCCAAAGGAATAGTCTCCATGAAGTCTTCAAAAGTTGGTTCTTGTGTTATGATCCGACGAACCGTTGCTCCGTTATGGACTTCGTGGTTGTCTCCGGCGAAAGGGGCTAGCCGATTAAAGTGTACTACTCTCGGCTTCCCGCTAGGTTGTTTCTTAATTCTGTGAACCACGTCGTTTATCCTTTTGACTACCTTATAGGGGCCTTCCTAATTATTTTGCAGCTTTGGTGATAACCCACGACGTCTTTGTGGGTTGTAAAGCCACACTAAATCCCCAGGTTGATATCCACCCTTTTCGGCCTTGATGTCATACCGGTCCTTCATTCGGTCGCTGGCAGCTTGAATGTTCGTACGGACTTGTTCATGAATGTCATCCATTCTTCTCCGTAAGTCCGTAACGTAATCTTCCCCGCCCAGATCTTCCCCAGGTTTACTGCCGAACACCAAGTGACATGGTAAGCGCAACTCACGCCCGAATAAGATGTTCGCAGGAGTTTGCCCTATTGTTTCATGCACGGATGAACGATAAGCCAACAGGAACAGATGGAGGTGTCGGTCCCAGTCTCTTTGGTGGTTGGAGACTACCTTCGACAAATATCGGTTGATCGTTCTGTTCATTCGTTCAACCATGCCATCAGACTGCGGATGTAATGCAGTTGTTCTAGTTTTATTAATTCCTAATATCTTACAGACATTTTGGAAAACGGCAGACTCAAAATTTCATCCCTGGTCGGAGTGGAGTTCACGCGGTACTCCGAATCGGCGTATACATTCTTTAAGTAAAGTTTCAGCGACCGTGGTGGCTTCCTGGTTGGGTGATGGATATGCTTCAACCCACTTGGTGAAGTAGTCCATAACAACCACGATGTATTTATTTCCTTCGTCACTTTCTGGGAATGGTCCAGCCACATCAATCGCAATACGCTCAAATGGGCTGCCAGCGTTGTATTGACGCATTGGAGCTTTTCGTCGTTTATGCGGACCGTTACTTCCAGCGCAAACCACACATTTTTGCACCAATCTTTAACATCTTCCGTGAAGTTAACCCAGTAAAACCGTTGGCGCAATCTTTCTAGTGTTTTGATGACTCCGAAATGGCCTCCAGATCCGCCATGGATCTCTTTCAACACGTCTGGTACTCTACTCTTAGGAATAACTAACTGAGTTCTCTTCTCAGTTCCATCAGCATTTTCTACCACACGCTTTAACATGCCATCCTCAAACACCATGGAGTCCCATTGCGCCCAGTACGATTTTACACTTGGTGAGTGTGGTGCAACATCTTATCATACTGGTTTGCTCTCGTATGCTTTCTATTAGAGTATAATTTTTAAAGTTGGGTCTTTTTCTTGATCTTCGCGTAGTCCATCGGGCTGCCAATTATCGTCGACTACTGTTGTTCTGGCGACGATGGAAAATTTCTCTTCTAGTCGACTACAATGCTTGCAATCATCTTGGCACGGCCTTCTGGACAATGCGTCGGCTAGTACCTATTCTATGCTCGATTTTGAAATCGTATTCCTGTAGTCTTTCAATCCATCTAGCCACCTGACCTTCAGGATTCTTGAATTGTAGCAGCCATTTTAATGCAGCATGGTCAGTTCTAATCAAAAATCTCCTTCCGTACAAATATTTGTAGAAATGTTCCACGGATTTCACGACTGCCAAGAGTTCTTTTCTAGTAACACAATAATTCCTCTCTGGTTTTGACAAAGTCTTACTAAAATAGGCAATAACCTTCTCATGTCCGTCTTGTATCTGAGAAAGAACACCACCAATTCCCACGTTGCTTGCATCTGTGTCTAGTATGAATTCTCCTGCAGGTAACGTGTAACTCAGGACAGGTGCGCTTGTCAAAGCATGTTTAAGTTCTTTTAACGCAACTTTGCAGTCCATTTCCCAGATAAATCTTCGACCTTCTTCAGTAAGCTTTGTCAGTGGCTTGGCTATGTTGGCAAATCCAGGTACATATCGCCGATAATAAGTACACAAACCAAAAAAACTTCTAAGTTCGTGTTTGTCTCTAGGCGCTGGCCAATCTCTCACAGCCTTTATCTTTTCCGGGTCAACTGCAATACCCTTATCTGAAACCACGTGTCCAAGGTAATGAACTTCCTTTTGGAACAGGTGACAATTCTTGGGGCTGAGCTTCAGGTTAGCCTTCCGCAATCTCTGGAAAACCTCTTTATAATTCTTCATGTGGTCCTCGAATGTCTTACCTACCACAATAATGTCGTCAAGATAGACTAAACAAGTTTTCCATGATAGCCCGCCAATACTGTCTCCATAAGTCGTTCAAACGTTGCAGGGGCATAGCAGAGCCCAAATGGCATTACAGTAAATTGCCAGAGTCCGCTACCAATGGTGAAGGTTGTCTTTTCCTTATCTTTTGAATCCAAATCCACTTGCCAGTATCCGCTCTTTAGATCCAGAGTAGAGAAAATCTTTGAGCCAGCCAAAGTGTCTAGTGTATCGTCTATTCGAGGTAGCGGGTAGCTATCTTTCTTAGTCACGTTGTTAAGCTGACGGTAATCGACGCAAAATCGTGTAGAGCCATCCTTCTTCTTTACTAACACCACTGGTGAAGCCCATGGACTTCTTGAAGGTTCAATCACACCTTCCTTTTTCACGTCCTCGATAATTCTTTCCGCTTCCTCACGCTTCGCCAATGGTAGTCTTCTTGCTGGTTGGCGGATGGGTCTTGTGTCGCCGGTGTCTATCGTCTGGTGAACCACATTTGTTCTCCAGTTGGTCTTCTTGTCAACTTGAAACACATCTTGAAATCATCCAATTAATTTCTTCGCCTTGGTTCTCTGGTCGGCGGTCAGTTCTTGGAAGGAGGTTGATAATTGGTTAGTTAATGTGTCCGGAACTTCCTGAGATATGTTTCCTTTGCCCTTAACAGTTCAAATAATCGAGGTTACTGCCAGGCATTCTCCTACAATTGTTCCTTTCTTAAGAACAACTGGATAAAAATTTACGTTCATTATTCAAACTGGTATTACTTGCTTGGCTTTAATCAGTGGTTCTCCTACAACGACGCCAGTACCAGTCTTCACATCATCATTCTTGGGCTCGAGCATAACAATATTCCCCTCATAGGAACTACCATCTAATTGTGCTGGCACGATAGATTCACTTCGTTCTGGAAGAGTAACATCTTCGGCCATTAGTACGCGCACGGCCTTGTCTTCTCGTGGGTTTAAAACAAGTTCTTTTTCATTGAACATCATTACTCTATTCTTCAGGTCAAGTTGAAAACCGTGCTTTTTCATTACGTCCATACCGAGTATTAATTCATCTTCAACGTCAGCTACCAGCGCACGATGTTTAAACGATGTGTTTCCAATAGTGATGGTCATATCTATTTCGCCTAATGTGGTAGCTTGTTCTCCTGTTGCTGTACGTAATCGCCACTTGGTAGATTGAAGACGCATCTTGCCTGTATTCTTTACTAAATCGGGTCTGATTATAGTCTTTGTCGCACCCGTATCTAGTAACATTTTCAGTGGACTTCCATTAACAGAGCCATTCGCGTAGATGCGACTGGCTTGATGATGAAGGGATGCGACGTAACTGATGTATTGTGGGGCTGTCAGATTACGAGTTGTCGATTGCCCCTTCGACTTAGTTTTCCAACTTCTTTTCTTCTTTTGTCGATTGCATATGCTTTTGCATTTTTCGAAGAACTAATTTTCTTTCTTTCCGCAACCACTTCATTTACAATTGGTCGCATTTTATCTTCTAGGTCTTCCGTGTCTTCTTTTCTCTTGGCATCAATATTTCGCACTCGAGATTGGTTATTTGAAGCTTGTTTAGCAGCTTCATGTTCTAGTGCATACGAGAGTGCGTCAATTAATGTTTTTGGGCGGGCCAATCGCAGTGCTTGTTGTGTTTCGCTGTCACGATCTCCGTAGATGAATGCTTGAACGGCCAGGCATTCCAAAATGCTGTCAGGAGCTGCAGCATGTGCGAGACGAACCAAACGAGCTACGTCGACTTCAAATTCTTGCAAGCTTTCTTTTGAACTCTGACAACGATTCCTCAGTTGCGTCTGGTATACCTGCTCCAGGTGCCCATTGCCGTACCGCATGTCCAACCGCTTGACTAGTTGGTCGTAGTCCTCTTGTTCTTCTTCCTTCAGTGTTTGTAGGATGTCGATGGCTTCCCCACGCAACGAGACAGTCAACGCTGTAGCCTTCTCTATAGACGTCCAGTTATTTGCTTTCGCAGCCGCTTGAAATTGTTTTAAATAATTCGGCCACGAAGATTTTCCATCAAATTCCGTTGTTTTGATGTGCATTGTTGTACTAGTATCAGGTTTTACTAATTTCTTTTGTCCGTGTAAACCTGACTTCACTACATCGGAATTCGACATTGACAACGATGTAATTTCAGTGAATTTTTCTCGTAATTCTTCAATCTTCTTGTCATAGTCAACTTTTAAATTCTTCAGTTCTTCTTCAGTTTTTCTAGAATTCTCCTCTAATTTTTGTTCTAAATTTGCTCCAGAATTCTAGAATTTTCTTCCATATTTCTAAAACTTTTAAGTAATTTTTCTTCTAAACTTCTAGAATGTTCCATTAATTCTTCTTTTAATGTTGTAGAATTTTCTGTTATTTCCAGTTTTAATTCTTCTTTTAGTGGTCTAGAACTTTCTTCTGATTTTTTAGAACTTTCCTCAAATTTTTGTTCGAATTTTTGTTCTAATGTTCTAGAATTTTCGTCAATTCATCTTTTAATATTCTAGAATTTTCGGCTATTTCCTGTTTTAATGTTCTAGAAGTTTCTGTCAATTCTTCTTTCAATGATCTTATGTTGGATATATCGAATAAGTAATCGTCAGGACTTTCACCGGAATCGATTAATGCTTGCCGCAGTCTTTCCTGTCGTATCTAACTCTCGTTCTTCCAGTTCTGTCTTCAGATCACTTACTTTTAATTCACATAATTTTAATAGTTTAGCCATTTTATTTATTTTTAATTTACACTTCACAATTTATTAACCCCACACCTGACACCAATTGTAACGTTTTTATTTATTTGGGTGATGTGTAAATATTAGACAATTATTATTAATGAAAATAAAAGTTTATTATAAGGATAAATAGAAATTAAAAGATAATAAATTTAACTAACACTACGATTAAACAAATATTAAACACTAATTAAAACAACGAATATTATAAAACACTTAAACACTAAGATTATTTATTTAAACAATATATAGATCACTTATTTATTTATACAACTGTATTTATTTATATTCACCACTTGTCGACTATCTGTTTATATCACCAACTGTTTAACACGCGACGCTAACGGTGCTTATATACCCTGGCATTTTTATTCCAGAGAATTCTAGAGTATTATTCTAGATAAAACATAATAGGTTACATCAACCGCGTAATTAAGCAGGCTCAGACAGGTCCGTTGCGTCATCGCTAAAAATAGACACTCGCTCGTCCATGCGACAGCGACGGCAACAGCGACGGGGACAGCGGGCGTGACAGTGGCGGCGACAGCGGGTACTGCACATTACAATATGTATGCAAAATTTCCAAATTCTTATTATAATAACAATAATGTTAATACTGGTCCTGTTTTAACTAAAACAAATGTTAATAAAATTGCCCCATAATTGTTATAGATTGTTCTAATCAAAATGAAACAGTTAAAAATAGTTCTGTAGATATTCGATTAGATTTTGAATCCAGTGATCCATTTCCTGCAGACACATGACTTTATTGTCTTATTATACATGACTCTATTATTTAATATAATCCATTAACTGGTGAAGTTAGATTATCTATTTAAATTATTTTAAAATATATATAAATATTATTTTTCATGTTTTAATAATCAGTTATAATTTGTATTTGTTAAAAAGAAGATCTAAAAGTTTAAAAATGTAGTTAATTGTTGATATTCAAGGTTTCAATGCAAAAAATTATATAATAGTACCGAAAGAAAGTGCTATTATATCAAGAGATGGGAGTGTGTTTAATAATTTTTTATTTGAACCGCCATTTCCATGGAATAAATTAGAATATAAATATAAAAAACAATGTACATGGCTTTATTATAATCATCATGGGCTAAAATGGGATGATAAGTATATACCATATAATAAATTATGTAATATTATTTTACCAATTTTAGAGAGGGGATCAAAAATATATGTTAAAGGTGAAATAAAAAATCTTTTCTTGAATCTTTCAATATAAATCGCGATGTTATATCAATAGAAGATTGTAAATCGCTTCAACATTTTATCTCACGTAATACATGTTTTAATCATTTTAATAATTGTGCAATAAGTAATGTATATCAAATAAAAAATTATTTAGATAATAACATGTGAAAATGTAATTATTTTTTGCTATGTATTTGATGTTATAATACAAATTAAAAAAATCTGATGTGGACACCACTTGACTTCCTTATACGCAAGACCAATATGAAGATGAAGTATAGACCCATTGTAAAATTGCACGTGTTTTGACGTAATTTGACATTAACATCTATATTTTAATTTTTTTGTCCTAATCCATAGCAAGCTTCATTACCAAAACCAAAAAGTATATAAGTTTTAAATTTACATATCTCGCTTATTACAAAGGGCTAATTTAATAATACTTGATGTGCTAGACGCAGAATTTAATTCTCTAAAACTCTTATTTGAAGCATTTATTTCTAAAATCAGAATGAAACCATTTTATTTAAGAAAAACTGTTAACAACTTCAGGTAATATATCACTTCCGGTTAGCCTGTTTTAACCAAAATCTGCTATGTTACTCCAATTGATATAAAAGTCTTATATACCAAATTTGAAACGTTTCGGATTATATTTTAAAATAGTTTTTCATTAAAATCTATTACAGGCTTCAAATAAAGTACTATTTCTGGAAATTATGTAATGACCAAAAATGGAGGTGCACAACTTGATGTTATATAAGTCTTAAATACAATATTTCAACTTTCTACGGCTTACCGTTTTTGTGTTATGCGAAATACGTACGTACAGACGTCACGACGAAATTAGTCAGAATGGATTCAGGGATGGTCAAAATGGATATTTCCGTTGAAATCTCAAAACCGAAATTTTTCGCGATTATAATACTTCCTTTACTTCGCACAAGGAAGTAATTAGTTTAAATATAACAGTGTTAGTCACAATAATATAAACAAATAAATATTTAAAGTTTATATATTATAACCCTATTTTATATACAAATAATTTTTTTTTATTTTTACCTTCCGTCACCTTTAGATAAGGAAGGTATTGTCTTTGGTCAAAAAATTCGGTGGTGAGTTTTTAATGAATAAGCACGTTTTAAGGTCCCTAGAATACGATTTTACTATTTTTACAATGATGTCTCTATGTGTGTGTATGTGTGTGTATGCGTGTGTGTATGTGTGTGTGTGTGTGTGTGTGTGTGTGTGTGTGTGTGTGTGTGTCAGTGTGTGTGTGGAACAAAATTTTTGTCTACGATAACTCTAATACTACAATTCCAAAAATTATAATTCTTTCGTATTCCTCTTCGCTGCATCCATATGGAGAGCTGATTAGATTTTGGTTATAATTGGTTAACCGGAAGTACTCTATTATGAACATTTTAACTGTTTTTCTTGAAAAAACGATGTTAAACATCATTTTTTCACATTTAATGTTATTATAAATATTAAAGAACATTGTATTCTCTATACGATTTGACTTCATTTTATACTTCATATTAAATGGATATAGAGTTATAAATTTATAAAGAAATTAATTTTCATAAATTAGCCAGCTATGCTAGAAACAGCTACTATATTAAGAAAATGCTGATTGAAAGATGTCAGTGTCAAGTGCAATTGACATTCGTAGTATATTTGTTATAATTTTACTCGAAATATAGGATCTTTTTGCTCGAAACTTTTTGTATGGAATTTGTATAAAATACATACTACTGTCGAAAGGTAATGTACATACAAGAAATTTAGAATCTTTTGCAAGGAACTTTCTGTATGGATTTTATAGAACATACATACGCATTTACGAAAATTCTACCGCTGGATACCGCATCTACCGACGTGTGGTGAAAAGTTACCGTGTTCGAAAATTGTTTAATATCTACCAGATCCATCTACCGGATTTATGAAGAATGTAATCTCAAAAAAAGGTAGTGATGCAAAGCAAAGCGCGCGCGTTAAAAGTGGAAATATGTTCAAAGTAGAACTCTGCTCAGTCTGTTAACTACGTCAAATTTCTAACCTGTTTTAAATTTTCGTAGGTTATGGATCTACTCTGTTTACCACTTGCGTTCTTAAAATATCGATTCCGGTAGCTATAACCTGATAAAAAGCTGTTTACCAGTAACAGTTCACCGCGGTAGAAATTTCGTAAATACCTCATATAACTGACGGAAGGTAATGTGCTGGCCACATCAGATTTTTTATATTAATTTTAAATGTGAACGCTAATTTAAATATAAGCGA
The DNA here is from genome assembly GCA_963082715.1 of Harpalus rubripes. NCBI lineage: Eukaryota > Metazoa > Arthropoda > Insecta > Coleoptera > Carabidae > Harpalus > Harpalus rubripes. The sequence continues at coordinate 32,502,513 of OY720457.1, forward strand.
TTTTAGATTAAAATCAAAATATTTATATAATTATGGATATTTAAATGTAAATGAAAATGAATTTATGTTATTAACAAACAATAATACAAATTATATAAATGCTTTAAATTTATTAATATTATTTTTTTTTCATATAATAGTTCATGATATTGGTCATTCATTAGGTATTCAAAATAGTAATAATTTTTATGCAATAATGTTTCCAGCCTATTCTAATAACGTATTTAAAAACAAAAGTTATTATGATTTACATTTAGATGATATATTGGCTATTCAAACATTATATGTAGTTAAATCAGATAATAGTTTAACAACAGAAAATACTTTAACAGCAAAAGAAAGTTTGACAACTAAAGCTACTATACCTAATAAAACTAAAGATAATAAAACAATAATTTCTTATCCAAATTTATGTGAATTAAAAAATGTAACTACATTTTTAATTTTAAAAAATAAATTATATATATTTTATGATAAATAGGTGTGGAATAAAAAATTAAATGCAAAAAATTTCAATTCTCAACCATTATCACACAATATGGTTACCTTTTTTACCTAAAATTTTTAATAAAATAAATGCTGTTTATTTTAGACCAAATGGAAACATTGTATTTATAATTGATGATGTCACATATAATATAAAATTTCCATCTTTAATATTAGAAAACACAGCAAATCCATATACTGATGTTATACAAAATATTAATGGAGCTGTTTTTACAAACATGGGAAAAACATATATATTTCACAATAATGATTCTTATATATAAATTAATGAATGTGAATTTAACACTGTAGAATATGGAGCTATTGATTTACAATTTCCGTGTATTCCTAATAATATAAATTCAGTTTTTAAATATACAAACGGTCGAATATTTTTTTTTCTAAATGATTATTATTATGAATTTAAATAATTTTCAAATACGTTAGTAAAAGCAGAAAAATATTTTTTTTTTATTATTTAATATTGATTGTCCTAACATTGGTATATATGAACAATTAAACATATTATTATCAATAATAATAAATGTTTAAAATATGTTTTCCTTACCCCTACCTCTACTTATTTAAGCATATATAAACAAAAATTTTGTAAAACAAACGTTAGTATTTTAAAGTAATTTATTAAAGTTGTTATATAATTTATTATGGAAATGGCATTGCAAATAATAGCGCAAGATTTGTTAAACATTTGTTATAATACAAATTTAATATCAGAAAATAATTATAAATATAAACTAAAAATACAAAATAGTTGCGATAATAATAGTATACTATTAATAATTGGAAAATTGGCATCATTAGCATATATTTGTAAAAAAAAATGATGAAGAAAAACTTGAACACATATTAGTCTATTTAATTGAAGTATCTTATTAAATATTTAAGGAAAACTTCCACTAAAATATAAAAATAATTTTAATATTATAAAAAAATTACCATGTGTGGAACATTGGAATTTACCAACTAATAAAACTCATATTGATGGACCACCTCCAAATATTGAAAATTTATAATGTATGCATGTATGTATAATTATTGTATAAAATACATACAACTGTCGAAAGGTAATGTACATACAAGAAATTTATAATCTTTTGCAAGGAACTTTCTGTATGGATTTTATAGAAAATACATGCGCATTTACGAAAATTCTACCGCCGGACACCGCATTACCGACTCTGTTCGACAACACGAGTGGTGAAAAGTTACGGTGTTCGAAAATTGTTTAATATCTACCAGATCCATCTATCGGATTTATGACGAATCTAATCTCAAAAAAAGGTAGTGATGCAAAGCGAAGCGCGCGCGTTAAAAGTGGAAATATATTCAAAGTAGAACTCTGCTCAGTTTGTTAACTATGTCAAATTTCTAACCTGTTTTTAATTTTCAAATTTTTTCGTAGGTTATGGATCTACTCTGTTTACCACTTGCGTTCTTAAAATATCGATTCCGGTAGCTATAACCTGATAAAAAGCTGTTTACCAATAACAGTTCACCGCGGTAGAAATTTCGTAAATACCTCATATAACTGACGGAAGGTAATGTGCTGGCCACATCAAATTTTTTTATTTTAGAAATAAAAATGGCTTCTAATATTTTAACACATTTCAACCAATTAGGATCAGCAAATAATTAATTGCCAACCATCCATTTAACAGAACAAGAAGAAAAGAAAAAATATAAAATTAGATCTGCAAAAATCATACAAACAAAATATGGGACACGATTAATACAGTCGAACTTTGATAACTCAAACCATGGCTTGCCACAAAAAAAGTTTGAGTTATCAAGACTTCGGGTTATTAAATAAAATGCATGTGTTATAAATATTATTTATTTATGTACGTATGTATTTATTTATTCAAGTGAAAATCACTTACCTTATGATATATACAGATTGATATATGTATACAGATCAAAGTTATAAACATTATTTTAGTGTAAAAAAGGCAGTTATTTGTGACAGACGAGAGAATTTTTTATTTTGATTCTCAATAAAAAAAAGCTTAAATGTTATTTAAACCACTATACAGAGTATGTTCATTGGTTTTTAAATACGAACGCAAAACGCTCAACGAATTTTCAACCAACTCGTTTGAAGCTCGACAATATCTTCATCTGTGGGAAACTCCGAAGTAACAATATCATCATCTACATATCCACATGTATAAAATCATTTAAGGTGACACCTTCTGGTGTAATTTTGACATTTTTCCAAGCTTCATATTTTAATTGCAATTGAATTTCTTACTCACGTTTTTCATTCAACCTTTCACTTATGAAAATCAAAGGAATTTCATCCTCTTCGTCCCACGCAGAATACTGACCAAAGCCGGCTTTTTTAAAACAATTAGAAATTGTCTCAGGCTTAACGTCGATATTCCATGTATTGGTTATATCATCAACACAGATCATTAATGTAATGTTAGTTTGTTTTCTTCAAAATATTTGAAAGCTTTTTTAAAAATTTCTGCGGCGATAATGACATTTTACATTTTGTATGACACCTTGATCAAGTGGTTGCAACTTAGTCATATTAGGGGAAAAAAGCAAGTTTGATAAATTTTTATTTTTGTTGGATGTCTTTGATTAACAAAGCATATGTTTGAACTTCAGTAGTGCAGAAACCGAACTGTCTCCATCATCATGTTATAAAAACACCTGTTACAAAATCACGTAATTAGGGGATTTCCCACAGAATTCGACTTATTGACGCTGGCGCCAAATATTCTATTCGAATTATAAAGATATTCGAGCAATCGAAGTTCGAGTTATCAAGTAAAAATTACCCATAATTCTCACTCTTGGCGCTATTGCCAACCAGTTTGATTCGAGTTGTCGAAAATACGAGTTATCGAATTTCGACCGTAGTTCAAACAAGTGAATTCAAAACATTTTTTCCTACAGCTTTTAATACATTAGATAATGAAAAAATAATTGAACTAGAAAAATTATACTTTCGTATAGAAAAAAATAATGATATACTTAATAATTGTTTTTCCGAAACAAGTTAATTTGACAACCACATCACAGTTGGATACACCGCGTCTTATCATCGTGGGATTTCAAACAATCGCAAGAATACAATGCTAAATCTCCTATGCATTTATTACATGTTCGTAAAAATATTTATCATAATGTAGCAAAAATACTTAATAAATAATAAATAAAAAAAGTATTAACCAAACAATGTGTTCTTTTATTTTTACCCCAAAACAGTACAAGACAAGACAAGACAGGACTAGGCAGGACAAGACAAGACAAGACAAGCATACATAAAATATTTTTATTAAACTTAATTGTTGGAAATACACACTCGGGACAAACATACTGAGGATACCAGGATGCGTATTTCCAATGAAAAACATGCAACAATAAATCATGCATAAAAATATTGTTATTGAACTGAATTATTGGAAATACACATTCTGGACAAACACACTGAGGATGCCAGGATGCGTATTTCCAATGTTTTGAAACAAGCATACATAAAATAGCAATGAGCGGCAGTGAGGTGACGCCTGGTAAATGTCCGCACGTGTACAAATATGTCATTATCATTACCGATATCTGCGTACAAAGCAAATTGACACACCCAGCAATGGGTATTTAACTAAAAAGTAATACAATGTGCAACTAATATAACATTGCTTTATGGAGTCTATATATTTATTCATATGGAGTAATTCTTTATTTTTTTTTCTTCCTCTTGTGAACAAGAATTTTTTTCTTCTTTCTAAATTTTTTCTTCTGCTTTTTCTGCTCCTTCTTATTTCTTTCTTCTTCTGCTTCTTTTTCTTGAGAAAATATTTTTTCTTCTTCTTCCTTCTTCTGCTTCTGCTTCTTCTGCTTCTTCTGCTTCTTCTGCTTTTTCTTCTTTTTCTTTTTCTGCTTCTTTTTCTTCATCTTTCTGCTTCTTCTTCCTGCTTCTTCTGCTTCTAATTCTTCTGCTTCTTCTTCTTCTTCTTCTTCTTCTTCTTCTTCTTCTTCTTCTTCTTCTTCTTCTTCTTAACAAAATTAAAATAAGGAAAAAAATACTCTTATCTGTGAAGACATTACTCTTATCTGTGACATCATAGGACGTCATCAATGCTTATCTTAAAATGCCTTATCTGCGAAACCATTACTCTTATCTGTGACGTCATCTCTTATCTGAGACGTCCTCTTTTATCTGTGACGTCAATCTTAGATCGTTATCTGGCCCAGTAACCGCCAATTACATCTACTCGAATTACGTGTTTTTAAGGTGTTTTGCAATAACTTCCATAGTTCAAATCGGCACTCTAGCTGCGCTGGCGAGTGCATCACGGAGTGCCTCCAAAAGGTTGTATTCACTAAAAATCTGTGTATATTGTCTTATCGTACCCTAAATAACCAAGTACCATCGAATTAACAGGTGGAATATGTATCAAAATTCTACTTACAAAATCGCCGTTTAAGACCGTGAAACGTTCAAATCTGATGTAAAAACTGTTTCTCAAAGCATGTCTCTAAATCATTGAACAATGCGTTTTCTAAGCGAATTACGTGTTTTTAAGGTTTTTTGCAGTAACTTTTATAGTTCAAATCGGCACTTCAGCTGCGCTGGCGAGTGCATCACGGAGTGCCTCCAAAAGCTTGTATTCCCTGAAAATCAGTGTATTTTACCTTAATGTACCCTAAATAACCAAGTGCTATATGTTTCCAAAGTCTACATACAAATCGTCGTTTCAGACTGTGAAACGTTCATATCTGATGTAAAAACTGTTTGTCAAAACATGTCTCCAAAACATTTGAAAATGCGTTTTCTAAGCGAATTACGTGTTTTTACAGTGTTTTGCAGTAACTGTTATAGTTCAAATCGGCACTCTAGCTGCGCTGGCGAGTGCAACACGGGGTGCCTCCAAAAGCTTGTATTCACTAAAAATCAGTGTATTTTGTCTTATTAAAGCCTAAATAACCAAGTGCCATCGAAACTACAGGTAGAATATGTTTCCAAAGTCTACGTAGAAAATCGTCGTTTCAGACCGTGAAACGTTCAAATCTGATGTAAAAACTGTTTCTCAGAACATGTCTCCAAATCACTTGAAAATGCGTTTTCTAAGCGAATTACGTGTTCTTAGGATATTTTGCAATAACTTATATAGTTCAAATCAGCACTCTAGTTGCGCTGGCGAGTGCACCCCGGAGTGCCTCCAAATGCTTGTATTTACTAAAAATCAGTGTATTTCGTCTTATTGTAGCCTAAATAATCTAGTGCCATCGAAACTACAGGTACAATATGTTTCCAAAGTTTACATACAAAATCGTCGTTTCAGTCCATGAAACGCTTAAATATAATTTTTTTTTCAAAACATGTCTCCAAATCACTTGAAAATGCGTTTTCTAAGCGAATTTCGTGTTTTTATGGTGTTTTCAGAAACTCCTATAGTTCAAAGAGGCACTCTAGCTGCGCTGGCGAGTGCACCACGGAGTGCCTCCATAAGCTTGTATTCACTTAAAATCTGTGTATTTTGGCTTATTGTAGATTAAATAATCAAGTGCCATCGAAACTACAGGTAGAATATGTTTCCAAAGTCTACATAGAAAATCGTCGTTTCAGACCGTGTAACGTTCAAATCTGATGTAAAAACTGTTTCTCAAAACATGTCTCTAAATCACTCAAAAACGCGTTTTCTAAGCCAATTACGTGTTTTTACAGTGTTTTGCAGTAACTTCTATAGTTCAAATCAGCACTCTAGCTGCGCTGGCGATTGCACCACGAAGTGCCTCCAAAAGCTTGTATTCACTAAAAATCAGTGTATTTTGTCTTATTGTAGCCTAAATAACCAAGTGCCATGGAAACTGCAGGTAGAATATGTTTCCAAAGTCTACATACAAATCGTCGTTTCAGACCGTGCAACGTTCAAATCTGATGAAAAAACTGTTTCTCAAAACATGTCTCCAAATCACTTGAAAACGCGTTTTCTAAGCGATTTACGTGTTTTTAGAGTGTTTTGCTGTAACTACTATAGTTAAAATAAGAACTCTAGCTGCGCTGGCGAGTGCACCAAGGAGTGCCTCCAAAAGCTTGTATTCACTTAAAATCTGTGTATTTTGTTTTATTGTAGCCTGAATAAACAAGTGCCATCGAAACTACAGGTAGAATATGTTTCCAAAGTCTACATAGAAAATCCTCGTTTCAGACCGTGAAACGTTCAAATCTAATGTAAATAATTCTCTTAAACCATGTCTCCAAATCACTTGAAATCGCAGTTTCTAAGCGAAGTACGTGTTTTTAGAGTGTTTTGCAGTAACTTTTATAATTCAAATCGGAACTATATCTTCGCTGGCGAGTGCACCACGGAGTGCCTCCAAAAGCGTGTATTCACTAAAAATCAGTGTATTTTGTCTTATTGTAGCCTAAATAATAAAGTGCCATCGAAACTACAGGTACAATATGTTTCCAAAGTCTACATACAAACTCGTCGTTTCAGACCGTAAAATGTTGAAATCTGATGTAAAAACTGTTTCTCAAAACATGTTTCCAAATCACTTGAAAATGCGTTTTCTAAACGAAATACGTGCTTTTAAGGCGTTTTTAAGTAACTTTCATAGTTCATATCATCACTCTAGCTGCCCTGGCGAGTGCAGCACGGAGTGCCTCCAAAAGCTTGTATTCACTAAAAATCAGTGTATTTTGTCTTATTGTAGCCTAAATAACCAAGTGCCATGGAAACTGCAGGTAGAATGTGTTTCCAAAGTCTACATACAAATCGTCGTTTCAGACCGTGAAACGTTCAAATCTGTTGTAAAAACTGTTTCTCAAAACATGTCTCCAAATCACTTGAAATCGCGTTTTCTAAGCGAATTACGTGTTTTCAGGGTGTTTTGCAGTAACTTCTGTAGTTCAGACCGGCACTCTAGCTGCGCTGGCGAGTGCACCACGGAGTGCCTCCAAAAACTTGTATTCACTAAAATTCAGTCTATTTTGTCTCATTCTAGCCTAAATATTCCAGTGCCATCGAAACTGCAGGTACAATATATTTCTAAAGTCCACATATAAAATCGTCGTTTCAGACCGAAAAACGCTCAAATATGATGTAAAAACTGTCTTTACAAACATGTCTCCAAATCACTTGTAAACGCGTTTTCTAAGCGAATTACGTGTTTTTAGGGTGTTTTGCAGTAACTTGTATAGTTCAAATCGGCACTCTAGCTGCACTGACGAGTTCACCGCTTGTATTCACTAGAAATCAGTGTATTTTGTCTTATTGTAGCCTAAATAATCAAGTGCCATCGAAACTACAGGTAGAATATGTTTTTAAGTCTACGTACAAAATCGTCGTTTCAGACCGTGAAACGCTCAAATATTATGTAAAAACTGTTTCTCAAAGCATGTCTCCAAATCACTTGAAAATGCGTTTTCTAAGCGAATTACGTGTTTTTAGGGTGTTTTCAGAAACTTCTATAGTTCAAAAAGGCACTCTAGGTGCGCTGGCGAGTGCAACACGGAGTGCCTCCAAAAGGTTGTATTCACTAAAAATGTCTCCAAATTATTTGAAAATGCGTTTTCTAAGCGAATTACTTGTCTCTAGAATGTTTTGCAGTAACTTCTATAATTAAAATCGGCACTCTAGTTGCGCTGGCGAGTGCACCACGGAGTGCCTCCAAAAGCTTGTATTCAAAAAAATCAGTGTATTTTGTCTTATTGTAGCCTAAATAATCAAGTGCTATCGAAACTATAGGTAGAATATGTTTCTAAAGTTTACATACAAAATCGTCGTTTCAGATCGTGAAACGCTCAAATATGTTGTAATAACTGTCTTTCCAAACATGTCTCCAAATCACTTGAAAATGCGTTATCTAAGCGAATTACGTGTTTTTAGGGTGTTTTCAGAAACTTCTATAGATCAAAGATGTACTCTAGCTGCGCTGGCGAGTGCACCACGGAGTGCCTCCAAAAGCATGTATTTACTAAAAATCAGTGTATTTTGTCTTATTGTAGCCTAAATACCCAAGTGCCATCAAAACTACAGGTAGAATATGTTTCCAAATTCTACTTACAAAATCGTCGTTTCAGACCGTGGAACGTTAAAATCTGATGTAAAAACTGTTTCTCAAAACATGTCTCCAAATCACTTGAAGACGCGTTTTCAAAGAAAATTATGCGTTTTTAGAGTGTTTTGCTGTAACTTTTATAGTTCAAATCGGAACTCTATCTACGCTGGCGAGTGCACCACAAAGTGCGTCCCAAACCATGTATTCACTAAAAATCAGTGTATTTTGTCTTATTGAAGCCTAAATAACATGTGCTATCGAAACCACAGGTTGATTATGTTTCCAAAGTCCACATACAAAATCGTCGTTTCACACCGTGAAACGTTCAAATTTGATGTAAAAGCTGTTTCGCAAAACGTCTCCAAATCACTAGAAAATACGTTTTCTAAGCGAATTAGGTGTTTTTAGGGTGTTTTGCAGTAACATCTATAGTTTAAATCGGCACTCTAGCTGCGCTGGCGAGTGCACCACGGAGTGCTTCCAAAAGCTTGTATTCACTAAAAATCAGTGTATTTTGTCTTATTGTAGCCTAAATAACCAAGTGCCGTCGAAACTACAGGTAGAATATGTTTCCAAAATCTACATACAAAATCGTCGTTTCAGACCGTGAAACGTTCAAATCTGATGTTAAAACTGTTTCTCAAAGTATGTCTCCAAACGTAGTGTACGTTACTAATACAAGGCCGGGAAACAACTCAAATTTTGTTTAAAAATCTGGCCAAAAACTCTAGTTCCAAAACCGCTGATGAGGGCGCGATTTATTCCGGCTGTCATTCAAATGTCATCTTTGGACTGTCAAAATGATATATTTATATTATCAATTCAGCGGTTATAACCAATGTTATTCGGTTTTTTTAAAATTATATAAATGAATAAAGAATATAACAATAAAAAATGTAAATAATATATAATTTATGTGTAATTATATTATTTATAATATTTCTTTATACACTGTTGTATTACTATTATACTATTCATAAGTTAAATTAACATAACAGAAGTTGAACTAATATAAAAAATATGTTGAAAAAGGCTGTAGAAAGGATAGGTTTGCAACGCCACAACACACACTGCACAGCTGGTAAATGCGCACGCACATGACCAAAAGTGTTTGCGCGCGATGCGCGAATTAGCAGCCAGTCAATCATCCCTCAGCATTGAAACATGTGCTTAACCGCTTCACAGACCAAAAAACACTGTGTGCTTGTACAACAATATTTTCTATTCATTGTAGCCCAAGTAATAAATAAATGTTCAAGTAGTTAATGTGTTTGCGTGTATTTATAAACAAGATTGAAGATTAGCCAGCAAACCACAGAAGGGAGAAAGTACCAGCCATTGATATGCATTTGAGTTTGAAAACCCATCCATTAAATAAGATATTGGATATTGTTGTGAACAGGTATTATGATAACTAATGTATCATAATGAATATAAACTATTAATTATTATTCCAGATTGGAAATATTGTTCTTATAATTACAAAACGTTTCGAGACAATGGTTGTTTATGTTTTTAAACTGTATGTCATTGGCTTTGTGAACTATATTACTTAATAAGGGTTTGATAAATTTGGAACACAATGTACGTAAAAGTTGTTTGTTGTCACATTTATAACATTTCAGTTTTTCTGATATTACAGGAGCAACGATTGATAATGATTATTGTTGCAAGAGTTTATAGTTTTATGGAATGGCTGCAAGTCCTTTTTTATATAAGAATTAAACAACCAATCAAATTTTTTAAAGGGTAATTCAAATCATCTTTGTCTATGTTCTTAATTAAACTATATAACGCTTCATTCTTATATGGCATAGAAAGAAGATTTAAACATTAAAATAGACAATATTGTTTCATTATTGTGTTTAATTTCAACAGAAATAAGTGAATAATATAATGATTGCAATACAACAATAATTATTATATAATAAAATATTATATAATAACGAATGCTAAATGAAAACTACGTAGAATCTTTATGAAACGAAATCACTAAACACACGTCATAAATGACAGCGAGAATAAGTCGCGCCAAAACGGCAAGTTTTGAACTAAAGTTTCTGTTTGACAGATATTGTGATGTTTCCCGGGCTTGTATTAATAGCGTAAGCTATGCTCCAAATTACTTGAAAATGCGTTTTCTAAACAAATTACGTGCTTTTAAGGTGTTTTGCAGTAACTTCCATAGTTCAAATCGGCACTCCAGCAGCGCTGGGAAGTGCACTACGGTTTACAGTTGTACTTAAAGGAAAATCACTGTATTTTGTCATATTATATCCTAAACAACAAAATTCTATCGGTAGTACCAGTAGAATATGTATCCAAATGCTACACACAAATCCTCCGTTTTAGACCGTGAAGGTGTTTTGCGGTAACATCTGTAGTTTAAGTCGGCACTCTAGCTGCGCTGGCTAGTGCACCACGGAGTGCCTCCAAAAGCTTGTATTCACTAAAAATCAGTGTCTTTTGTCTTATTGTAGTCTAAATAACCAAGTGCCATCGAAACTACAGGTAGAATATGTTTCCAAAGCCTACATACAAAATCGTCGTTTCAGACCGTGAAACGTTCAAATCTGACGTAAGAACTGTTTCTCAAAACAGGTCTACAAATCACTTGAAAGCGAGTTTTCTAAGCGAATTACGTATTTCTAGAGTGTTTTGTAGTAACTTCTTTAGTTCAAATCGGCACTCTAGCTGCGCTGGCGATTGCACGACGGAGTGCCTCCTAAAGCTTGTATTCACTAAAAATCAGTATATTTTGTCTTATTGTAGCCTAAATAATCAAGTGCCATCGAAACTACAGGTAGAATATGTTTCCAAAGTTTACATACAAAATCGTCGTTTCAGACCGTGAAACGCTCAAATATGATGTAAAAACTGTTTCTCAAAACATGTCTCCAAATCGCTTGAAAATGCGTTTTCTAGGTGGACTACGTGTTTTTAGGGTGTTTTCAGAAACTTCTATAATTCAAAGAGGCACTCTAGCTGCGCTGGCGAGAGCAGCACGAAGTGCCTTCAAAAGCTTGTATTCACTAAAAATCAGTGTATTTTGTCTTATTGTAGCCTAAATAATTAATTACCATCGAAACTACTGGTAGAATATGTTTCCAAAGTCTACATAGAAAATCCTCGTTTCAGACCGTGAAACGTTCAAATCTAATGTAAATAATTTTCTTAAAACATGTCTCAAAATCACTTGAAACCGCGTTTTCTAAGCCAATTACGTGTTTTTACAGTGTTCTGCAGTTACTTCTATAGTTCAAATCGGCACTCTAGCTGGGCTGGCGAGTGCACCACGAAGTGCCTCCAAAAGCTTGTATTCACTAAAAATCAGTGTATTTTGTCTTATTGTAGCCTAAATAACCAAGTGCCATGGAAACTGCAGGTAGAATATGTTTCCAAAGTCTACATACAAATCGTCGTTTCAGACCGTGCAACATTCAAATCTGATGTAAAAACTGTTTCTCAAAACATGTCTCCAAATCACTTGAAAACGCGTTTTCTAAGCGATTTACGTGTTTTTAGAGTGTTTTGGTGTAACTACTGTAGTTAAAATCAGAACTCTAGCTGCGCTGGCGAGTGCACCAAGGAGTGCCTCTAAAAGCTTGTATTCACTTAAAATCAGTGTATTTTGTCTTATTGTAGCCTAAATAAACAAGTGCCATCGAAACTACAGGTAGAATATGTTTCCAAAGTCTACATAGAAAATCCTCGTTTCAGACCGTGAAACGTTCAAATCTAATGTAAATAATTTTCTTAAAACATGTCTCCAAATCACTTGAAATCGCGGTTTCTAAGCGAATTACGTGTTTTTAGAGTGTTTTGCAGTAACATTTATAGTTCAAATCGGAACTATATCTTCGCTGGCGAGTGCACCACGGAGTGCCTCCAACAGCTTGTATTTACTAAAAATCAGTGTATTTTATCTTATTGTAGCCTAAATAATCAAGTGCCATCGAAACTACTGGTAGAATATGTTTCCAAAGTCTTCATACAAAATCGTCGTTTTAGACCGTGAAGCGCTCAAATATGATGTAAAAACTGTGTCAAAATGTGTCTCCAAATCACTTTAAAATGCGTTTACCAGGCTAATTACGTGTTGTAGGGTGTTTTCAGAAACGTCTATAGTTCAAAGAGGCACTCTAGTTGCGCTGGCGAGCGCACCACGGAGTGTGTCCAAAAGCTTGTATTCACTAAAAATCTGTGTATTTTGTCTTATTGTAGCCCAAATAATCAAATGCCATCGAAACTACACGTAGAATATGTTTCCAAAGTCTACATTAAAAATCGTCGTTTCAGCCCGTGAAACGTTCAAATCTGATGTAAAAACTGTTTCTCAAAACATGTCTCCCAATCACTTTAAAACGCTTTTCTAAGCGAATTAGGTGTTTTTAGAGGGTTTTTCAGTAACTACATAATATGTTTCCAAAGTTTACATACGATATCGTCGTTTCAGACCGTGAAACGCTCAAATATGATGTAAGAACTGTTTCTCAAAACATGTCTCCAAATCACTTGAAAACGCGTTTTATAAGCAAATTACGTGTTATAAGAGTGTTTTGCAGTAACTTCTATAGTTCAAATCGGCACTCTAGCTGCGCTGGCGAGTGCACCACGGAGTGCCTCCGAAAGCTTGTATTCACTAAAAATCAGTGTATTTTGTCTTATTGTAGCCTAAATAACCAAGTTTTATCGAAACTACAGGTAGAATATGTTTCCAAAGTCTCCATACAAAATCGTCGTTTCAGACCGTGAAACGCTCAAATATGATGTAAAAACTGTTTCTCAAAACATGTCTCCAAATCACTTGAAAATGCGTTTTCTAAGCGAATTACCTTTTTTTTAGAATGTTTTGCAGTAACTTATATAGTTCAAATCGGCATTTTAGCAGCGCTGGCGAGTGCACCACGGAGTGCCTCGAAAGACTTGTATTCACTAAAAATCAATGTATTTTGTTTTTTTGTAGCCTAAATAACCAAGTGCCATCGAAACTACAGGTAGAATATGTGTGCAAATGCTACACACAAATCGTTCGTTTCAGACTGTGAAACGCTCAAATATGATGCAAAAACTGTTTCTCAGAACATATCTACAAATAACTTGAAAATGCGTTTTCTAAGCTAATTACGTGTTTTTAGGGTGATTTGCAGTAACTTCTATGGTTCAAATTGGCACTCTAGCTGCGCTGGCGAGTGCACGACGGAGTGCCTCGAAAAGCTTGTATTCACTAAATATCAGTGTATTTTGTCTTAATGCAGCCTAAATAACCAAGTGCCATCGAAACTACAGGTAGAATATGTTTCTCAAGTATACATACAAAATCGTCGTTTCAGACTGTTTCTCAAAACATGTCTCCAAATCACTTGAAAATGCGTTTTCTAAGCGAATTACCTTTTTTTTAGAATGTTTTGCAGTAACTTATATAGTTCAAATCGGCACTCTAGCTGCGCTGGCGGGTGCATTACGGAGTGCCTCCAAAAGCTTGTATTCAATAAAAATCAATGTATTTTGTCTTATCGTAGCCTAAATAACAAAGTGTTATCGAAACTATAGGTAGAATATATGTGCAAATGCTACATACAAAGCGTTCGTTTCAGACCGTGAAACGCTCAAATATGATGTAAAAACTGTTTCTCAGAACATGTCTCCAAATAACTTGAAAATGCGATTTCTAAGCGAATTACGTGTTTTTAGGGTGTTTTGCAATAACATCTATAGTTCAAATCGGCACTCTTGCTGCGCTGGCGAGTGCACTACGGAGTGCCTCCAAAAGCTTGTATTCACTAAAAATGTAGAATATGTGTGCAAATTCTACACACAAATCGTTCGTTTCAGACCGTGTAACGTTCAAATCTGATGTAAAAACTGTTTCTCAAAACATGTCTCCAAATCACTTGAAATCACGTTTTCTAAGCGAATTACGTGTTTTTAGAGTGTTTTGCAGTAACTTCTATAGTTCAAATCAGCACTCTAGCTGCGCTGGCGAGTGCACCATGGAGTGCCTCCAAAAGCTTGTATTCACTAAAAATCAATGTATATTGTCTTATTGTAGCCTAAATAAACAAGTGCCATCGAAACTACAGGTAGAATATATGTGCAAATGCTACATACAAATCGTTCGTTTCAGACCGTGAAACGCTCAAATATGATGTAAAAACTGTTTCTCAGAACATGTCTCCAAATAACTTGAAAATGCGATTTCTAAGCGAATTACGTGTTTTTAGGGTGTTTTGCAATAACATCTATAGTTCAAGTCGGCACTGTTGCTGCGCTGGCGAGTGCACTACGGAGTGCCTCCAAAAGCTTGTATTCACTAAAAATCAATGTATTTTGTCTTATTGCAGCCTAAATAACCAAGTGCCATCGAAACTACAGGTAGAATATGTTTCCCAAGTATACAAACAAAATCGTCGTTTCAGACCGTGAAACGTTCAAATCTGATGTAAAAACTGTTTCTCAAAACATGTCTCCAAATCACTTGAATTCGCGTTTTCTAAGCGAATTACGTGTTTTCAGAGTGTTTTGCAGTAGCTTTTATAGTTCAAATCGGCACTCTAGCTGCGTTGGCGAGTGCACCACGGAGTGCCTCCAAAAGCTTGTATTCACTAAATATCAATGTATTTTGTCATACTGTAGCCTAAATAACCAAGTGCCATCGAAACTACTGTTACATGTCGATTTTCCTTACGCCTACATCTCAGTCAACCTTGATGACGTCCCCGCGTTGCGGTCGTCTTCGTCATCTTGACCAACTCGGCTAGTTCATTCTCAAGGCCAGGTGAACGACCCCCACCGACGCTTGTGCAGAGATTTAACGTGTTTATTGGTAAAGGATTGCAAAATCTTCATTTTTCAAGTCTTCTTCGTTAGCAGCCTGTGGAGTTGCACGTACAATTTTGGTGTCGTTGAAGTTACCGTTTTATCGTTTATCGAAATATTATCCTCGTGTGAGGGAATTTTTGTACTGCAACTAATTTTCTGGAACAGAGTGGTTCCTCCGTGTATTCGGGATTTGATACACACAGTCCTGCAACAGAATTTACTTTTAAAGCCGCCCACTAGCTAAGGTGAGTTAGCACATGTGATTCACTTACCGTTCTATATATTTTCGTCGTCTCGATTTCTAACAGTAATCGTTCTTTTTAGGCTTTATATTTTTGGTTCTATTCTCAAGTCACGTTCTTTTACGTTACCGTCTTGTCACGTTACGTGTACAATTATCGACTTTATTCTCGCTACGTCTATCGTGACGTCACCCCATCGATTGAGACGTTATATATATCGATCACGAACTGTACATCACGTATCGAACCTCAAGGTTGATTGTTCAGCTTTCGTTGATGAAATACCTGCGCCGTTTGACGCCTACGACTGATTATCTGGAAGTTACCACCACTATTCACCATCACAGTTTCCTGTACTTGTGGGAAAACCACCTGGTGCAACCTGGTTTGGCTATCTACACACACCTCGTCTGCGATTGGAGCTTTTGGTGTCACCTGTCGTCTCCACACCCACAGCCAGCCGTGTCAACCCAGCGACCAGATAAGAGTCTTTTCACTTCATTATTCCATGCTATGTATTGGGACAACGGCTTCCCTGTTGTTCAACTCATTTATTTCAAACGCATTGTCATATTTCATAACCTGCATTCATGTTTATTATGTAATGTCAAAATCGATTATCTATATTAGTTGTACTTACGCTTTATATAATTGTTCAACGTATACCATTGTTTACCAAGCCGAATCGCGGTCGACTTGTATATTTAATTCATTTGTAAACTGGAGTACGAATCTGCGAACGACTTCGTTTAGGTTAGAATACCGCTCAAGTTGTTTATTTACTGCGATTGACGCGCATTCTTTGGGCCAAAGACGCAAACATCATCGCCGCGCCATTTTGGAATATTAGTTACTTTTTGCCAATGCTCGCAGCCACGCACGATCAGTGTTGTTACTAAATTATTTGAATGTTCCCGCGAACCGGACTTAAGGTTATTTATGTTTGTAGAAGTACGGCTATTAAATATTCGTTTTATTTTACGCACAGAGTTTATGTTCGAAGTACACTCCCCTATTACCATTACCGTTAACATCATATTTCCTTATTGCCGCATTTTCCCAGTTTCGTGCCGTGTGTCGAAACACGTTCGGTTGAGAGGGGCTGAATTTTATTTCGACTGGCGCCCTATCCCTTTTCTTTACGTAAAACTCACCCCTAATCTACCACTGAGTTACGCCGCTCTCGCCATTACTTTCACGGGTTTAAAATCTGGGCATAGTAGCAAGATTTTTCGTATCGTCCGTAAATTAACGTTGTCGCCCAGTTTTATAGTTTTTGTATTTGTATCGTTTACTATAATTATTATCCACTCAGGGCAAGAGTGGGTAATACTACAGATAAAATATGTTTCCCAAGTATACATACAATATCGTCGTTTCAGACCGTGAAACGTTCTAATCTGATGTAAAAAGGGTAATTCAAATCATCTTTGTCTATGTTCTTAATTAAACTATATAACGCTTCATTCTTATATGGCATAGAAAGAAGATTTAAACATTAAAATAGACAATATTGTTTCATTATTGTGTTTAATTTCAACAGAAATAAGTGAATAATATAATGATTGCAATACAACAATAATTATTATATAATAAAATATTATATAATAACGAATGCTAAATGAAAACTACGTAGAATCTTTATGAAACGAAATCACTAAACACACGTCATAAATGACAGCGAGAATAAGTCGCGCCAAAACGGCAAGTTTTGAACTAAAGTTTCTGTTTGACAGATATTGTGATGTTTCCCGGGCTTGTATTAATAGCGTAAGCTATGCTCCAAATTACTTGAAAATGCGTTTTCTAAACAAATTACGTGCTTTTAAGGTGTTTTGCAGTAACTTCCATAGTTCAAATCGGCACTCCAGCAGCGCTGGGAAGTGCACTACGGTTTACAGTTGTACTTAAAGGAAAATCACTGTATTTTGTCATATTATATCCTAAACAACAAAATTCTATCGGTAGTACCAGTAGAATATGTATCCAAATGCTACACACAAATCCTCCGTTTTAGACCGTGAAGGTGTTTTGCGGTAACATCTGTAGTTTAAGTCGGCACTCTAGCTGCGCTGGCTAGTGCACCACGGAGTGCCTCCAAAAGCTTGTATTCACTAAAAATCAGTGTCTTTTGTCTTATTGTAGTCTAAATAACCAAGTGCCATCGAAACTACAGGTAGAATATGTTTCCAAAGCCTACATACAAAATCGTCGTTTCAGACCGTGAAACGTTCAAATCTGACGTAAGAACTGTTTCTCAAAACAGGTCTACAAATCACTTGAAAGCGAGTTTTCTAAGCGAATTACGTATTTCTAGAGTGTTTTGTAGTAACTTCTTTAGTTCAAATCGGCACTCTAGCTGCGCTGGCGATTGCACGACGGAGTGCCTCCTAAAGCTTGTATTCACTAAAAATCAGTATATTTTGTCTTATTGTAGCCTAAATAATCAAGTGCCATCGAAACTACAGGTAGAATATGTTTCCAAAGTTTACATACAAAATCGTCGTTTCAGACCGTGAAACGCTCAAATATGATGTAAAAACTGTTTCTCAAAACATGTCTCCAAATCGCTTGAAAATGCGTTTTCTAGGTGGACTACGTGTTTTTAGGGTGTTTTCAGAAACTTCTATAATTCAAAGAGGCACTCTAGCTGCGCTGGCGAGAGCAGCACGAAGTGCCTTCAAAAGCTTGTATTCACTAAAAATCAGTGTATTTTGTCTTATTGTAGCCTAAATAATTAATTACCATCGAAACTACTGGTAGAATATGTTTCCAAAGTCTACATAGAAAATCCTCGTTTCAGACCGTGAAACGTTCAAATCTAATGTAAATAATTTTCTTAAAACATGTCTCAAAATCACTTGAAACCGCGTTTTCTAAGCCAATTACGTGTTTTTACAGTGTTCTGCAGTAACTTCTATAGTTCAAATCGGCACTCTAGCTGGGCTGGCGAGTGCACCACGAAGTGCCTCCAAAAGCTTGTATTCACTAAAAATCAGTGTATTTTGTCTTATTGTAGCCTAAATAACCAAGTGCCATGGAAACTGCAGGTAGAATATGTTTCCAAAGTCTACATACAAATCGTCGTTTCAGACCGTGCAACATTCAAATCTGATGTAAAAACTGTTTCTCAAAACATGTCTCCAAATCACTTGAAAACGCGTTTTCTAAGCGATTTACGTGTTTTTAGAGTGTTTTGGTGTAACTACTGTAGTTAAAATCAGAACTCTAGCTGCGCTGGCGAGTGCACCAAGGAGTGCCTCTAAAAGCTTGTATTCACTTAAAATCAGTGTATTTTGTCTTATTGTAGCCTAAATAAACAAGTGCCATCGAAACTACAGGTAGAATATGTTTCCAAAGTCTACATAGAAAATCCTCGTTTCAGACCGTGAAACGTTCAAATCTAATGTAAATAATTTTCTTAAAACATGTCTCCAAATCACTTGAAATCGCGGTTTCTAAGCCAATTACGTGTTTTTAGAGTGTTTTGCAGTAACATTTATAGTTCAAATCGGAACTATATCTTCGCTGGCGAGTGCACCACGGAGTGCCTCCAACAGCTTGTATTTACTAAAAATCAGTGTATTTTATCTTATTGTAGCCTAAATAATCAAGTGCCATCGAAACTACTGGTAGAATATGTTTCCAAAGTCTTCATACAAAATCGTCGTTTTAGACCGTGAAGCGCTCAAATATGATGTAAAAACTGTGTCAAAATGTGTCTCCAAATCACTTTAAAATGCGTTTACCAGGCTAATTACGTGTTGTAGGGTGTTTTCAGAAACGTCTATAGTTCAAAGAGGCACTCTAGTTGCGCTGGCGAGCGCACCACGGAGTGTGTCCAAAAGCTTGTATTCACTAAAAATCTGTGTATTTTGTCTTATTGTAGCCCAAATAATCAAATGCCATCGAAACTACACGTAGAATATGTTTCCAAAGTCTACATTAAAAATCGTCGTTTCAGCCCGTGAAACGTTCAAATCTGATGTAAAAACTGTTTCTCAAAACATGTCTCCCAATCACTTTAAAACGCTTTTTCTAAGCGAATTAGGTGTTTTTAGAGGGTTTTTCAGTAACTACATAATATGTTTCCAAAGTTTACATACGATATCGTCGTTTCAGACCGTGAAACGCTCAAATATGATGTAAGAACTGTTTCTCAAAACATGTCTCCAAATCACTTGAAAACGCGTTTTATAAGCAAATTACGTGTTATAAGAGTGTTTTGCAGTAACTTCTATAGTTCAAATCGGCACTCTAGCTGCGCTGGCGAGTGCACCACGGAGTGCCTCCGAAAGCTTGTATACACTAAAAATCAGTGTATTTTGTCTTATTGTAGCCTAAATAACCAAGTTTTATCGAAACTACAGGTAGAATATGTTTCCAAAGTCTCCATACAAAATCGTCGTTTCAGACCGTGAAACGCTCAAATATGATGTAAAAACTGTTTCTCAAAACATGTCTCCAAATCACTTGAAAATGCGTTTTCTAAGCGAATTATCTTTTTTTTAGAATGTTTTGCAGTAACTTATATAGTTCAAATCGGCACTCTAGCTGCGCTGGCGGGTGCATTACGGAGTGCCTCCAAAAGCTTGTATTCAATAAAAATCAATGTATTTTGTCTTATCGTAGCCTAAATAACAAAGTGTTATCGAAACTATAGGTAGAATATATGTGCAAATGCTACATACAAATCGTTCGTTTCAGACCGTGAAACGCTCAAATATGATGTAAAAACTGTTTCTCAGAACATGTCTCCAAATAACTTGAAAATGCGATTTCTAAGCGAATTACGTGTTTTTAGGGTGTTTTGCAATAACATCTATAGTTCAAATCGGCACTCTTGCTGCGCTGGCGAGTGCACTACGGAGTGCCTCCAAAAGCTTGTATTCACTAAAAATGTAGAATATGTGTGCAAATTCTACACACAAATCGTTCGTTTCAGACCGTGTAACGTTCAAATCTGATGTAAAAACTTTTTCTCAAAACATGTCTCCAAATCACTTGAAATCACGTTTTCTAAGCGAATTACGTGTTTTTAGAGTGTTTTGCAGTAACTTCTATAGTTCAAATCAGCACTCTAGCTGCGCTGGCGAGTGCACCATGGAGTGCCTCCAAAAGCTTGTATTCACTAAAAATCAATGTATATTGTCTTATTGTAGCCTAAATAAACAAGTGCCATCGAAACTACAGGTAGAATATATGTGCAAATGCTACATACAAATCGTTCGTTTCAGACCGTGAAACGCTCAAATATGATGTAAAAACTGTTTCTCAGAACATGTCTCCAAATAACTTGAAAATGCGATTTCTAAGCGAATTACGTGTTTTTAGGGTGTTTTGCAATAACATCTATAGTTCAAGTCGGCACTGTTGCTGCGCTGGCGAGTGCACTACGGAGTGCCTCCAAAAGCTTGTATTCACTAAAAATCAATGTATTTTGTCTTATTGCAGCCTAAATAACCAAGTGCCATCGAAACTACAGGTAGAATATGTTTCCCAAGTATACAAACAAAATCGTCGTTTCAGACCGTGAAACGTTCAAATCTGATGTAAAAACTGTTTCTCAAAACATGTCTCCAAATCACTTGAATTCGCGTTTTCTAATCGAATTACGTGTTTTCAGAGTGTTTTGCAGTAGCTTTTATAGTTCAAATCGGCACTCTAGCTGCGTTGGCGAGTGCACCACGGAGTGCCTCCAAAAGCTTGTATTCACTAAATATCAATGTATTTTGTCATACTGTAGCCTAAATAACCAAGTGCCATCGAAACTACTGTTACATGTCGATTTTCCTTACGCCTACATCTCAGTCAACCTTGATGACGTCCCCGCGTTGCGGTCGTCTTCGTCATCTTGACCAACTCGGCTAGTTCATTCTCAAGGCCAGGTGAACGACCCCCACCGACGCTTGTGCAAAGATTTAACGTGTTTATTGGTAAAGGATTGCAAAATCTTCATTTTTCAAGTCTTCTTCGTTAGCAGAAGATTTAAACATTAAAATACACAATATTGTTTCATTATTGTGTTTAATTTCAACAGAAATAAGTGAATAATATAATGATTGCAATACAACAATAATTATTATATAATAAAATATTATATAATAACGAATGCTAAATGAAAACTACGTAGAATCTTTATGAAACGAAATCACTAAACACACGTCATAAATGACAGCGAGAATAAGTCGCGCCAAAACGGCAAGTTTTGAACTAAAGTTTCTGTTTGACAGATATTGTGATGTTTCCCGGGCTTGTATTAATAGCGTAAGCTATGCTCCAAATTACTTGAAAATGCGTTTTCTAAACAAATTACGTGCTTTTAAGGTGTTTTGCAGTAACTTCCATAGTTCAAATCGGCACTCCAGCAGCGCTGGGAAGTGCACTACGGTTTACAGTTGTACTTAAAGGAAAATCACTGTATTTTGTCATATTATATCCTAAACAACAAAATTCTATCGGTAGTACCAGTAGAATATGTATCCAAATGCTACACACAAATCCTCCGTTTTAGACCGTGAAGGTGTTTTGCAGTAACATCTGTAGTTTAAGTCGGCACTCTAGCTGCGCTGGCTAGTGCACCACGGAGTGCCTCCAAAAGCTTGTATTCACTAAAAATCAATGTCTTTTGTCTTATTGTAGCCTAAATAACCAAGTGCCATCGAAACTACATGTAAAATATGTTTCCAAAGCCTACATACAAAATCGTCGTTTCAGACCGTGAAACGTTCAAATCTGACGTAAGAACTGTTTCTCAAAACATGTCTACAAATCACTTGAAAACGAGTTTTCTAAGCGAATTACGTGTTTCTAGAGTGTTTTGTAATAAGTTCTTTAGTTCAAATCGGCACTCTAGCTGCGCTGGCGAGTGCACCACGGAGTGCCCCCAAAAGCTTGTATTCACTAAAAATCAGTATATTTTGTCTTATTGTAGCCTAAATAATCAAGTGCTATCGAAACTACAGGTAGAATATGTTTTCAAAGTTTACATACAAAATCGTCGTTTCAGACCGTGAAACGCTCAAATATGATGTAAAAACTGTTTCTCAAAACATGTCTCCAAATCGCTTGAAAATTCGTTTTCTAGGTGGACTACGTGTTTTTAGGGTGTTTTCAGAAACTTCTATAATTCAAAGAGTCACTCTAGCTGCGCTGGCGAGAGCAGCACGAAGTGCCTTCAAAAGCTTGTATTCACTAAAAATCAGTGTATTTTGTCTTATTGTAGCCTAAATAATCAATTACCATCGAAACTACTGGTAGAATATGTTTCAAAAGTCTACATAGAAAATCCTCGTTTCAGACCGTGAAACGTTCAAATCTAATGTAAATAATTTTCTCAAAACATGTCTCCACATCACTTGAAATCGTGTTTTCTAAGCGAATTACGTGTTTTTAGAGTGTTATGTAGTAACTTCTATAGTTAAAATCGGCACTCTAGCTACGCTGGCGAGTGCACCACGGAATGCCTCCAAAAGCATGTAGTCACTAAAAATCAGTGTATTTTGTCTTATTGTAGCCTAAATAACCAATTGCCATCGAAACTAACGGTAGAATATGTGTCCAAAGTCTACATACAAAATCGTCGTTTCAGACCGTGTAACGTTCAAATCTGATGTAAAAACTGTTGTTCAAAACATGTCTATAAATCACACAAAACCGCGTTTTCTAAGCCAATTACGTGGTTTTACAGTGTTTTGCAGTCACTTCTATAGTTCAAATCGGCACTCTAGCTGGGCTGGCGAGTGCAACACGAAGTGCCTCCAAAAGCTTGTATTCACTAAAAATCAGTGTATTTTGTCTTATTGTAGCCTAAATAACCAAATGCCATGGAAACTGCAGGTAGAATATGTTTCAAAAGTCTACATACAAATCGTCGTTTCAGACCGTGCAACGTTCAAATCTGATGTAAAAACTGTTTCTCAAAACATGTCTCCAAATCACTTAAAAACGCGTTTTCTAAGCGATTTACGTGTTTTTAGAGTGTTTTGGTGTAACTACTATAGTTAAAATCAGAACTCTAGCTGCGCTGGCGAGTGCACCAAGGAGTGCCTCTAAAAGCTTGTATTCACTTAAAATCAGTGTATTTTGTCTTATTGTAGCCTAAATAAACAAGTGCCATCGAAACTACAGGTAGAATATGTTTCCAAAGTCTACATTGAAAATCCTCGTTTCAGACCGTGAAACGTTCAAATCTAATGTAAATAATTTTCTTAAAACATGTCTCCAAATCACTTGAAATCGCGGTTTCTTAGCGAATTACGTGTTTTTAGAGTGTTTTGCAGTAACATTTATAGTTCAAATCGGAACTATATCTTCGCTGGCGAGTGCACCACGGAGTGCATCCAAAAGCTTTTATTTACTAAAAATCAGTGTATTTTGTCTTATTGTAGCCTAAATAATCAAGTGCCATCGAAACTACTGGTAGAATATGTTTCCAAAGTCTTCATACAAAATCGTCGTTTTAGACCGTGAAACGCTCAAATATGAAGTAAAAACTGTGTCAAAACATGTCTCCAAATCACTTTAAAATGCGTTTACTAGGCGAATTACGTGTTGTAGGGTGTTTTCATAAACGTCTATAGTTCAAAGAGGCACTCTAGTTGCGATGGCGAGCGCACCACGGAGTGTGTCCAAAAGCTTGTATTCACTAAAAATCTGTGTATTTTGTCTTATTGCAGCCCAAATAATCAAATGCCATCGAAACTACACGTAGAATATGTTTCCAAAGTCTACATTAAAAATCGTCGTTTCAGCCCGTGAAACGTTCAAATCTGATGTAAAAACTGTTTCTCAAAACATGTCTCCAAATCACTTTAAAACGCTTTTTCTAAGCGAATTAGGTGTTTTTAGCGGGTTTTTCAGTAACTATATAATATGTTTCCAAAGTCTACATACGATATCGTCGTTTCAGACCGTGAAACGCTCAAATATGATGTAAGAACTGTTTCTCAAAACATGTGTCCAAATCACTTAAAAACGCATTTTATAAGCAAATTACGTGTTATAAGAGTGTTTTGCAGTAACTTCTATAGTTCAAATCGGCACTCTAGCTGCGCTGGCGAGTGCACCACGGAGTGCCTCCGAAAGCTTGTATTCACTAAAAATCAGTGTATTTTGTCTTATTGTAGCCTAAATAACCAAGTTTTATCGAAACTGCAGGTAGAATATGTTTCCAAAGTCTCCATACAAAATCGTCGTTTCAGACCGTGAAACGCTCAAATATGATGTAAAAACTGTTTCTCAAAACATGTCTCCAAATCACTTGAAAATGCGTTTTCTAAGCGAATTACCTTTTTTTTAGAATGTTTTGCAGTAACTTATATAGTTCAAATCGGCATTTTAGCAGCGCTGGCGAGTGCACCACGGAGTGCCTCGAAAGACTTGTATTCACTAAAAATCAATGTATTTTGTTTTTTTGTAGCCTAAATAACCAAGTGCCATCGAAACTACAGGTAGAATATGTGTGCAAATGCTACACACAAATCGTTCGTTTCAGACTGTGAAACGCTCAAATATGATGCAAAAACTGTTTCTCAGAACATATCTACAAATAACTTGAAAATGCGTTTTCTAAGCTAATTACGTGTTTTTAGGGTGATTTGCAGTAACTTCTATGGTTCAAATTGGCACTCTAGCTGCGCTGGCGAGTGCACGACGGAGTGCCTCGAAAAGCTTGTATTCACTAAATATCAGTGTATTTTGTCTTAATGCAGCCTAAATAACCAAGTGCCATCGAAACTACAGGTAGAATATGTTTCTCAAGTATACATACAAAATCGTCGTTTCAGACCGTGAAATGTTCAAATCTGACGTAAAAACTGTTTCTCAAAACATGTCTCCAAATCACTTGAAATTGCGATTTCTAAGCGAATTACGTGTTTCACTAAAAATCAATGTATTTTGTCTTATTGTCGAATTGATGGGGTCTCGTGGCCGCGTGCCTGAGTGTATGGTCGCGAATCTGGGGAACCTGGTTCGATCCCGACCGACGCCAAATATTTCGAATTTTAAATGGCACAAAATAGACTTCTGTGGTGCACTCTCCAAGCCAGCAACGAGTGCCCGTGAGGTGACGCCTGGTAAACGCCCGCACGGTACAAATATGTCATCATCATTAACCGAAATCTGCGTACCAAGCAGATTGGCACACCCAGCAATGGGTAATATGCCATGATTATATATTTATTTTTATATTTGTTTAGGGTGTTTTGCAATAACATCTATAGTTCAAATCGGCACTCTAGCTGCGCTGGCGAGTGCACCACGGAGTGCCTCCAAAAGCTTGTATTCACTAAAAATCAATGTATTTTGTCTTATTGTAGACTAAATAACCAAGTGCCATCGAAACTACAGGTAGAATATGTGTCCAAATGCTACACAAAAATCGTTCGTTTCAGACCGTGAAACGCTCAAATATGATGTAAAAACTGTTTCTCAGAACATGTCTCCAAATCACTTGAAAATGCGTTTTATAAGCGAATTTCGTGTTGTTAGGGTGTTGTGCAGTAACTTCTATAGTTCAAATCGGCACTCTAGCTGCGCTGGCGAGTGCACCACGGAGTACCTCCAAAAGCTTGTATTCCCTAAAAATCAATGTATTTTGTCTTATTGTAGCCTAAATAAACAAGTGCCATCGAAACTACAGGTAGAATATGTGTCCAAATGCTACACACAAATCGTTCGTTTCAGACCGTGATACGCTCAAATATGATGTAAAAACTGTTTCTCCGAACATGTCTCCAAATCACTTGAAAATGCGTTTTCTAAGCAAATTACGTGTTTTTAGGATGTTTTGCAATAGCATCTATAGTTCATATCGGCACTCTAGCTGCGCTGGCGAGTGCACCACGGAGCCCCCCCAAAAGCTTGTATTCACTAAAAATCAATGTATTTTGTCTTAATGTAGCCTAAATAACCAAGTACCATCGAAACAACAGGTAGAATATGTGTGCAAATGCTGCACACAAATCATTCGTTTCATACCGTGAAACGCTCTAATATGATGTAAAAACTGTTTCTCAGAACATGTATCCAAATCACTTGAAAATGCGTTTTCTAAGCGACTTACGTGTTTTTAGGGTGTTTAGCAATAACAGATATAGTTCAAATCGGCACTTAAGCTACGCTGGCAAGTGCACCACGGAGTGCCTCCAAAAGCTTGTAATCACTAAAAATCAGTGTATTTTGTCTTATTGTAACCTAAATAACCAAGTGCCATCGAAACTACAGGTAGAATATGTTTCTCAAGTGTACATACAAAATCGTCGTTTCAGACCGTGAAATGTTCAAATCTGATGTAAAAACTTTTTCTCAAAACATGTCTCCAAATCACTTGAAATCGCGTTTTCTAAGCGAATTACGTGCATTTAGAGTGTTTTGAAGTAACGTCTATAGTTCAAATCGGCACTCTAGCTGCGCTGGCGATTGCACCACGGAGTGCCTCCAAAAGCTTGTATTCATTAAAAATCAATGTATTTTGTATTATTGTTGCCTAAATAACCAAGTGCCATCGAAACTACAGGTAGAATATGTGTCCAAATGCTACACACAAATCGTTCGTTTCAGACCGTGAAACGCTCAAATATGATGTAAATCTGTTTCTCGGAACATATCTCCAAATCACTTGAAAATGCGGTTTCTAGCGAATTACGTGTTTTTAGTGTGATTTGCAGTAGCCTCTATTGTTCAAATCGGCACTCTAGCTCCGCTGGCGAGTGCACCACGGAGTGCCTCCAAAAGCTTGCATTCACTAAAAATCATTGTATTTTGTCTTATTGTAGCCTAAATAACCATGTGCCATCGAACCTACAGGTAGAATATGTTTCCCAAGTATACATACAAAATCGTCGTTATAGACCGTGAAACGTTCAAATCTGATGTAAAAACTGTTACTCGAAACATGTCTCCAAATCACTTGAAATCGCGTTTTCTAAGCGAATTACGTGTTTATAGAGTGTTTTGCAGTAACTTCTATAGTTCAAATCGGCACTCTAGCTGCGCTGGCGAGTGCACCACGGAGTGCCTCCAAAAGCTTGTATTCACTAAAAATCAATGTATAAATCAAACGATAATTCACACACAAAAATTGGACAAACAGACGATGAAACTTTTAACGAAATAAAAAGAAGACGAAGACGCAATGCACCAATAATCGGTAATAAAAATAAAGAATCTAATATTACTCTGCGAGCCATACCAAAACTCGCCTTTTTACATGTTTATAACCTTCATCCCGATACAACAGAGGAGAATTTATCGAATTATCTTAAAAATAATTTTTCCGAAGTTGTGGTCTCTAAACTAAATGCAAAACACTCGCACTATTCGTCATTCAAAGTAACAATTAACGAACAAAATCGTCAAGATGCGATGGACCCGGATCTCTGGCCGACCAACGCCCGTATAAATCGATTTTATCACCGACGTCAGAATCGTCAGCCTCCAGCCTAACAGACACTTGTCCCAGCTACATCTCAAACAATGATAGTGCTTCCCAAACATCACAAAATTATGATCTCCTAGTCCTGAACTGCCAGGCATTGACAGTAAAAAAAGTCAATTTTATATACCCTGAATATTTACTAAATAATAACATTAAATTTATCTGTCTAACGGAAACACACAGTTCTACTTTATCAGTAGAGAGTTTTTATTTTGATAATTTTAAACTTGCAACTAGTTATTGCAGAAATAAATTTAAATGTGGAGGCGTCGGCATTTGGTGTTAATACTAGCCTAACCTCGGCTTCGCCGAGTTTACCCTAGGGCTCCGCCGATAGTGTTTTATGATAGACTATACGTACATCCAATCTGTCTACGCACAATTTAAAACCAAAATTCTAACGCCAGCAGTCTTGTCAGATACCCAAATTCTGTCAAACGATTTAACTTTATGCATAAAACAAAAGCCAATGAACGTGTCAGAAATTTTGACACATGTATCTAACAGTCCTTAATTAGACCTCTTATTTGATACCAAACACGACATATTTCTAACATATTCATGCACAAAACAAAAGCCGACTGAAATGTCTAATTGTTAACACTTCCATATCAGCAGATAAAATTTCAGTTGATCCCAATCACGACAAGGTTCAGACAACTCTATGCGAAAAACAAAAGCCAATCGAGTTGATGTCAAAATTTTGGAAGTACTATAATTTAGCCAGGCAGAAAACTTTTCATTTAAACCGAACAAAATATATTTCTGACAAACAACAAGAAATGTTTTGTCAAGGGCTATCATGGAGAAATGTCAAAAGTACGACAGCTCAGTCGGCTACCGTTTTCTTGAAAAAAGTTGTCAATAATATTTCAGAAGTATAATCAAAAAATGCAGTTAAATATAATTTTTCGACATACCTACATACCAGGTGGCACTCCAAATCCGTCACATAGGCATTTAACATGGGAAAACAGTTTTACCTTGCGCGTTGCTTTCCAAATTATTTTTGAAAAAATACTTCAAATAAAAGTTGTAGATCATGAAATTCTGCATTTGAATCAAGAAAAAAATTAATTGTGCATGCTTTGTAACGGTAGAAATTGCAAATGAAAATATCGAAAATCACGTCAAAAATAGTGATAGCCATAAAATTAAAACAAACAGCATAACAAATGTAATTTTTTAGGTGATTGAAAAAGTCTCAATATTTGACAGTTAAAACATCAATCATTTGTTTGACTGTTTGTTTTAATTCCATGGCTAGTGCTATTAAACTAAAATTTTCATATTTAATTTCTAGAGTTACTAAACATACGAAATGGATTTTGTTTATTAATATTAAAGTAGAATTTTATGCTCTACAACTTTTATTTGAATAATTTTTTTCTTTAATAATTTGGGGGGCAACGCGTTACGGAAAACTATTTTACCATGTGAAATGCTTATGTATACAAAGTGATTGGTAGGAACTGATAAAAACATATATTAAAATAAACAAATGCTGCGCATTTTATGCGAGCAAACAGGACAAAATGTCTTAATTACAGGATAAATACAGTGTGTTCAAAAAAATTCGGAATAGGCTATGTACAAAGAGACGTATATCAATTAATTTAATGTCAATTTGACTTAAAATATTGTCAAAAATGTTTTGAAAAGAAATCAAAGCTTTTCAAATTAGAAAACGGCGAATGTCGATAAACTGTATCCTTTGACAACTTGACTTTTGAATTGAATATTGATCAAACACACGTTTCTCTGTTCTCCGAGTTAGGATTTTTTTAACACACTGTACGAACGTAATATTAATAACACGTCTATGTGTACACAATACTAAATTTAAAAGTAAAAATAAATCAAACAAAACTCAAAAATGTGATATTTTAATTCCAAAGTAAACAATTAGTTACAAACTGAAGAAAAGTAAGTAGTTACATTACATTAATAAAGTTTGGATTGTTATTAAAGAGGAAAAATGTAAGACTCATAGGTATACAAGATTACTTTTGTGGTTTATGCTGTATGATTACGGCCCAGTTGCATAAAACATTGTTAACTTTTATCACATTGTTAACTTTGACAAGACTTCTTTTCCATTGTATTTTTGATACGTATCTACGGTTACATTGTGCATATGATCAGCTAACAACGTTTTATGGCCTTATGTAATTTTAAAGATTTTTTATTAATTGGCAATAAAAGAATTTTAAAATAGATAATTCTAAACATAATATAAGAAAATGAAATGCAGATTAAAATCTGTACCGTTTTAAGATAGATATTGAATTATGGTGCACTTTCCACGCTAGCAATGAGTGCCCATGAGGTGACGCCTGGTAAACGCACGCACGGTACAAATATGTCATCATCATTACCGGTATCTGCGTACAAAGTAGACTGGCACACCCAGCAATGGGTAATATGCCGTGATGATATAATTATTTATTTATTTATTGAATTATGTTTAATCTGAAATAATTTTAAACGTAATGTAAGAAAATGAATTGCAGAAAAGAACAGATAAAAACATACCATCTAAAGTTATTGAATTGTCTTGTTCCAAACATTAAGGCATGATTTTCCTGTAGAATTTTTGGTTTATCCAATGAATAACATATCTCTGGCTAGATTCGATGAAGAACAACTAACTAACGCGTATGTCTTTCTCAGCCTAACATTTTGTTAAATCTATTTACAAAATAAAATATATAAATTAACAATATACATGACTTAAAATCATTACATATACTTCGTTCTACGATGTCTTCCGATGCCATTTCTCCACTGCTCTCTATCTTGCCATATATCTTCATTTAATTCCCTCTCTCTCTTATTCCTTCTTGGACTCCTGCTACCCAACTTCTTCTAGGTCTCTTTTATTTTTGCCGGTAAGTGTCCACTGTAGTATTTGTTTAGGAAGCCTCTCATTACGCATTCGCTGTATGTATGTTTATTTCTAGACCTCAGCTACGGATATCTTCTATAAATTTTCGTATCATGTATTCACTATCGTTGTAGCCTTGTGCAATAAGTATTTCATCATCTGCAAAGCATAAAGTGTAAATTGTTTGAACTTCCACGGGTATACCCATATTTTTGCAATTCTTCTTTCACGTTTACAGTGCTTTTTATATATACCTACCTACATTGTTTTCTTCAATTTTACATAGTTAAATATTTTTAGTATTGAAAAGAATAACCGGTACGACATTCATAATTTTTTGTCATTAACTTATCAAATATGACAAATGATAATGCATATTTTTAATTTTGTATGTGTACTCTTCGACCGATTCCTGCCCTTGTTATCCTTTTCGTCGTGTTACCTTATTCATTTTCCAAAATTCTATATACAAAATAAAATATATAGTACATTAATATAAAACATGGCTTTAAATCATTTTATATACCTACCTCGTTTAATGCATAATCTTTTATTCAATTTTACATATTATTTAAGCATTTTTTTTGCATTTAAAAGGATGAAAACCGATAATATGTAATCGTTGACATTGACATACCATATGACATGAGCCCCACACACTCCGTTATTTGTGTACGGTTTAGGTTTAGAACGTACGGGTAAAGCTGTGCGAATAAAGTACGCTGGACCGCCAGCCCAAATACTACCAGTTTCTTTTTGTCAGATTTGTAAAATCTATTTACAAAATAAAATATAAACAAACATATCTTAAATTAATACACTGACCGGCACAGAAAACAATCCTTGACATTCTCTCTGTACACTGTACACTTTGTCCTCCACGGTCTTTCTTGTCGTTTATGCTTTTCCTACATTTCTCGTCCATTTCGTCGTTTAATAACCTCGAACATTTACAACAATCTATTTACAAAATAAATTATAAAATAAGAATAAACATATCTTACATTCAAAGCGTACCTACCTTACGTCGTTTAATTCTCACATTCTTTTCTTCAATTTTAAACTGACTATTTTCTGTAGTTTAAATTTGTCATTAACATTTCAAATGTGACAGAAGACCGTATTTATCTTTTTAATTTTATACATGTATTCTTCGTTCGATTGTGAAACTCTTCTAGTCTTTATCAACGTTTTCGTAGATTTTAGTAACTTCTGACATTTCGTAAAATCTATTTACAAAATAAAATCTAAAATAATAATAAATATTGCTTAAATTCATTACGTATACCTACCTCGTTTAATTCATATTCTTTTCTTCAATTTTACACAATATATTTATTTATATTTAGCGTTGAAATGGTCGACAACCCATACGACATTTATAATTTGTCATTATTGACATTGACATCATGCCAAATTTTACACATGACAGCATTTTTATCTTCTAAATTTTTACATGTATCCTACGATCCATTGTTTAATTTTACGTTTAATAATTTTTTACTCGAAAACTATGCATCCTACAGAAATTCATCCCATTAGAAGGGCCCTGAAGCCAATCATTTCCTACAACTTGGTACAGATTTCACGAAAATCGGTCGCACCGTTTAAGCTGTAGCCTTGTCTAAAGTTGGGCGATCGTCGTGATTAAAGAAACTATATAACTATAGTGAATCTGATCATTTAGTATTAGGACTAGCCTAACCTCGGCTTCGCCGAGTTTACCCTAGGACTCCGCCGATAGTGTTTTATAATAGTTTATACGTACATCCAATCTGTCTACGCACAATTTAAAACCAAAGTGGTAACGCCAACAGTCTTGTCAGATACCCAAGGTCCCCGTTCTATCAAACGAATTAGCGTTATGCATAAAACAGAAGCCAATCAACCTGTTATAAATTTCCACACTTGTGTCTAAAAGTTCGTAACCAGACCTCTCATTTGATACCAAACATGACATATTTCTAGCACCTTTATACAGAAACAAAAGCCGACCGATATTTGTTGACACTTCTATGTTATAGCCCTGCAGAAAAAAAATTCACTTGATCCTAATCACGACATGGTTCTGACAACTTTATGTGAAAAAGAAAAGCCGGTCAAGTTGATGTCAAAATTTTGAAAGTTCTATTGTTTAGCCATGCAGAAAACTTTTCATTTAATACTAAACAGGATATACAGGTGTTTCATGTAAGAGTGCAAGGCGTAGGAGTATAAATTCTGATACCAAAAGGGGGAAAAATCCCAATAAACATTGGTGCTATAACGCTGACTAAACTATTATTCACGAAAGATGACTATTCAAGGTCATTTGTGAGCCGTCTGATATAATATTACTCGCAGATAACTTCACTGCATTTTGTAAGCATAGGCGTGTAACATGAAATATTTATGGACACATTTCAAATGAAAAAATAAGAGTATGTTATTTAAAAATTATGTTTCGTTCTAAATAATGGCTTTCTGAAAGACTTACGTTCTTCACTTATGTTTTTGCAAAATTCAAAAACGTAGTCTTAACTATAAACCAAGTAATAATAATTTGATTTAAACGGCAACGCCACTGGCACAGAGGGCATAGTAGTAGATAATTAGGTATCTGTAATTCTACGACATACGTCCTCATTATTTATAATGTGTTAGAAAGTAATGCCACTATTTACGTATATCTGTCCCACCACATAAATTAAATAGACATAGGTCAAATAATATTTCTCTTTCTAATACAAAATGTTGCTAAACTACTGCTGTAAAGTGATGTGTATTCTTTCTTCAAACCAATGACCTTGAATAGTCATCTTTCGTGAATAATAGTATAACAGAGATACCCAGGATTTTATTTTTTAAAAAAAACAGGAAATAGGTTAGTTTTATTTATTTTGTATTGGGTCATAAATAATTATTTATAAAAGGAATCCCAGAGCAAGTGTTCAAAATGAAAGCCATTACATTCAATAAATAAATCAGTATTATTTAAAAATACTACGGTAAATTATTAAAATATTACATTTTTATTAAATACAGAGAGCTTGGCAATACTTTTTTGTATTAGAAATATTATCAAAATATTAAATAACAGGTGTAATAATTAAATAATTATCGGATTGAAATGAGTAGAATTTTTAATTAATTAAATCTCATTTAAATTTTAAATGAATTAAACAAATGCCATCAGCCAACTATTTTCTATTTCAGTATTACGCTTCATTTTAGATAAATCCTCGGTATCTCTGTTATGAAGCGTTCTAGCACCAATGTTTATTGGATTTTTTTTCATGTTGGTTTCTAGAATTTATACTCCGAAACCTTACATAGTTAATTGAAACACCCTGTATTTCTGACAAATTTATACGAAAAACAATAAATGTTTTCTCAGGGACTGTCATAGAGAATTGTCAAAAATACGACAGCTCGATCGGCTATTGTTTTTTTTTATAAAATTGTCATTAATATTTCGGAAATGTAGTATCTATAGCTGAGTGCACGATGTATAATGTATTACAAAGAATGGCTAAATAACCGGGTTAGTTCATATAGTATGCTGCTAGATGTCAGGTTTTTTGCGACCCGGTTTTTACAAAAATATTTAAAATAGTAAATTATTCCTATATAACGCACAATATTTTATATTTTCAATACATTACCTTTTATCTTTTGTCAGTTCTATGTATGTATTTTGGACAAATTCCATACAGAAGGCTTCTATATTTTCAGTAAAATTATAAAATAA
This sequence comes from Harpalus rubripes, assembly GCA_963082715.1. Lineage (NCBI taxonomy): Eukaryota > Metazoa > Arthropoda > Insecta > Coleoptera > Carabidae > Harpalus > Harpalus rubripes. Next base: position 32,537,162 of record OY720457.1, read on the forward strand.
ACATTATCTCATGTACTTGACACTGACATCTTTCAATCAGAATTTTCTTAATCGTAGTACCTGTTTCTATGGTTATACCATGGCTGGCTGCTACAAAATCGCACATTTTGGCACCTTAAAAAGACTATGACCCGTATTTTTACATCTTAAAGTAGCGCTACCTTCGAAAAATCGCTACTTCAACTGTTAAATGTCAACTTTAACATTAAAATTAGAGATATAAAAATAAATTAAATTGTAAAAAGCATTTATTTCAAATGTCATAGGTTTCATTTACAAAAATATGAAACCTATTCTTATCTATTCATAAAATAAAATAAATAAAAAATCGAAATAGCGCTACTTCTGAAGTAACGTTACTTCAAGAGGTAAAAATTCGGGTCTATATCTTTTTATTTGATCCATACCCTGTTGTGCATCCTATAGCACAACATTTTCTATTTAAACGCGAACTTATTTTAACCGCAACCGGCACACTGCGGCACACCAACTGCCAAACGCCTGTCAAATGGTAACGGGTCGCGTTAGCGTCTTTTGTACCAGCTAGTTATGTCAACGCATCTCATGCTCTCACCTGTAGATACTACACCGTGGTAGGAACTGATTAAAACATATAATAAAATGTGCATTTTATGCGAGCAAACAGGACAAAATGTCCCAATTACAGGATAAATATAAACATAATACAGGGTGCCCATTTTATATATTCCCGCCTAAAATTTTAAGAAGAAGCAAAACCAAATACATTTCATAAGCCACTTGATTAATATTAGTACTTTAAATCGCATAATCACAGTAGGTATAAGAGCAAAACAAAATTTTAAAAACCAACTCACTTATGAAATGTATCATGGATTGCCTAAACATGAATTTTCAGGCGGGAACTTTTAAAATGCGCAGCCTGTATTAGTAACATGTATATGAGTACACAATACTAAATTTAAAGATAAAAATAAATCAAACAATACTAAAAGATGTGTTATTTTAATTCTAGAGTAAACAGTTTACAAACTGCAGAAAAGTAAGTACTTACATTACATTACATCTGAACTTTTACAACGAATTTGAAAATATATCAATAAAGTTTGGATTGTTAATAAGGGGATAGAATGCAAAAATCATGAGATGACTTTTCTGGCACATGCTGTATGATTATGTAATTTAAAAGATTTTTTATTAGTACGATACAATAATTGGGAATAAATTTTTTTAATATAGATAATTTTAACGTAATATAAGAAAATAAAATACAGATTAAATTCTGTACCGTTTTAAGATAGATATCGAATTATGTATAATCTGAAATAATTTTAAACGTAATGTAAGATAATGAATTACAAAAAAAGAACAGATTAAAACATACTATCTGAAATTATTGAATTGTCTTGTTCCAGATTTTATGATTTTCATGTAGTATTTAATTTTTATTCTTGCCTCTAAATACGTATTAGATATTGTACATGTGTTCTTTGTCGATTGTGATGTTTATTATGTCTTTCTCAGCCTGACATTGTTAAATCTACTTACAAAATAAAAAATATAAATTAACAATAAACATACGTCTTAAAATAGGTAAAATAGGTATAGCCTTTCTTCATTGTGTACAGAGTTCCTTTATGGTGCCCTCATTCCTTATTTTTATTTTTTATTCTGTAGTGTTTAATCCTTTGTCCTGTGTTTAGCACCAAATCTTTTTGGGTTCCATTTAAACACGTATATTCTGTTTTGCATGTTTACTTCCAGACTATGTTTTTAGTATTGATACGACATGCATAATTTGTTATTAATATATCAAATATGACATGACAATGTTTATCTTTTTAATTTTGTACATCGATTGTGATATTATTCCTACCTTTCTGATCCTTTTCGACGTGTGTCCTTATACATTTTCCAAAATTCTATTTACAAAATAAAATATGTAACATAATAATAAACATGGCTTAAAATCATTACATATACCTACCTTGTTAAATTCATCATCTTTTCTTTAATTATTACATATTATTTAAACATTTTATTGCATTTAAAAGGAAGAAAACTGATAATTTGTCATCATTGACATTGACATAACAGCGTTTATCGTCTTAAATTTTCAAGGAAAACTGTGATCGTTACTGTGAAAAATATTGTTTAGTTAGAAATATTTGTTTTTTACCTAGTTACTTATGACACATTTGGTAACACTGTCCAAGTACATATGAACCGTCAAATTTTATAATTTTTAATTAAAATGGTTTAGGCCTTCTTTACCTGTGCGGATATAATTGCCCATTCTCAAAATTTATAATTATGAATTAAACTTCTATCAAATTGTCTCCATTTCATAAATATTTCCATTTAAAGGTTCAAAATGACATGACAAACATGGCGTTCTTCGTCTTAAATTTTCAAGGAAAACTGTGATCGTTACTGTGAAAAATATTGTTTCTGTCCCAATTTTCAATCTTTAATAATTTTTTACTCGAAAACTATGCATCCTACAGAAATTCGTCCCATTAGAAGGGCCCTGAAGCCAATCATTTCCTACGACTTGGTACAAATTTCATGAAAATCGGTCGAACCGTTTAAGCTTTAGCCTTGTCTAAAGTTGGGCGATCGTCGTGATGAATTCAAATTACATATATAGACTTAGGGGAACTTCTATATTAAGGTTTTCAAAAGAGGGGTAACAAAATATTATTTTAAAAATTAATATACAATTGTACATACTTAAAATACAAAGTCACTTCCATCACAGTAATTGTGTACAAGATATTGAAACGTATGACTGACTTCCGCAACGTAGCCAAATTTCATTTCAGCCAAATCAGATATCAGCAAAACATCAAATAAAGTACATGATAAATAAGGTCTCACTCTGTGTTAACGAAGCGCCCTAATTAGCGATTTTTTAACTATTATCTTTGTTTAAAAAATCATAATTTTGTTGGATTAGCTGTAAGTCTGCGGAATCGCTCCAAACCATGCAAGTTCATTTCTGAGTTAGAAAAAAATTGTACTCGTATGCTAGTTAAATGCCCTACTATTAAATTTGATCTATTATATATATTTTTTAATATTACTTATTTACATAATCCGTTATGAAAAGAGTGATATTGTTTGATGAACACAATATTTGCCAAAACGAGCAAAGCGTGTTTTGCAAATTATGTGAATCAACAATATCACGTTTTCGTAATGCGTTATGTACAAAACTTTATCTAATTCCGCTAAAATTACTTAAAAAATGCACAAAATTCTAGTTTTTTCTATGACAGCCAATATACATATTTGAAAATCAATTTACCAAAGAGCTGCCGTGAAAATAAATTAATTTAATTATTTTAATTTTTTTTACATAACTCAGTTACGTAAATCGATAATTATGTCTTGAGTTCTTTATACTATTTTTTGTATTTTACGCTTTTATGCCTTTTTATCTCCCGCTACACTTGGTAAGGGAGGTATAGGGATCGTGCTAAAAATCGCATTTTCACGATGATGTCTGTGTGTATGTGTGTGTGGATGCTCCATTTTAACTCAAATACTATCATTCAGAAAATTTTGAAACCTTGCATTCCGAACTTTTTCTGTAATGGAAAAAGCCCATTAGATTTAGGTGAAAAACGGATAACCGGAAATGGCACTTTACTAGAAGCTCAAAATAGTTTTTCTTCGAAAAATACCTTTAAGTGTTATTTTTTAGAGATTAATGTTATTATAAAAATTAAAGATTATTAAATTTTCTATGGATTTGCATTAATACTTTTTCTATACATTTTATGGATAAATTTATAAAATTATCTATAATTTAAATCCCAGAGTCTACGCTTTAAACAAGCAAAATGCAGTTATTCAAATGTAGTAACTGACAGATAAATGTCACTATCAAAGAACTAATCTTTTCAAAATAATAGTAACGTTTTAAAAAGAAAAAAATTAATAGAACAATAGAAATGGAATTCAATACAGTTTCCAGCATAAGTAAATATGTAGGTATGTATTTAGATTAATAAAAATTAATGATTCACAAAAATGTTTAAGCTAATATTCATTTATGGATTAGTGAATTCAATTCTATCCCGGGATTTAAAATTTAATTTTCATTTTATTATAGTTCCGGTGACATAATGGTTAGAGCAACGCCTCATGTCATGAGTGCCCTCGGGGCTCTGGGTTCGAATTCAACTAAGGCATGGATATGTGTGAATGTGAACCCACTCTGTAATTGGGATTTAATTTTGTTGAGGGGTTTTAAAAAAAGGTAGTTACTTGGATTAGATTAGACTGTATTTTAAGAAATAATCTGTCAAAATTAGAGTAAAATTCGCTTATCCAAAAATGGGGATTAACTTAATCTTTTTTGTGACTCGGGCTGTAAATGGCGAGAGGTATTATGTTGGCCAAACCAGATTTTTTAATAAAAAATAGTAATGTCAAAATTTAGGAAATTTTATCATATCGTGGTATTGATGTAACTCATTTTTGTAAAACCATCCAATATTTTCTATTCCTTTTTAACTTTACTACTCTATTTCTTGTCTTCTTCTTATTGTTAGTTTTATATTCAAAATTACGTAATATAAAATTCTTAGCAAACGTTTGTCTTCGTTCATTTATTGAGATTTGACGTTTGGTATTATTTGACATTCTTATCTACCACCCTTATAAAAATAAATTGTATTAGTCTATTACAGCACTCAAATAAGCTATTAACGAACTATTTTGGGTGGTGTAATAGCTTTGCTACAGATGCATAACCTCAAAAGGTTAGGTAAAACTCAATGTTTTAAAACGGAATTAGATGAAAAAAAATTACTAGTTTTCTCTAAGTAGCCTGGAATAATGTACGACTTACGGGCTTATTAAGTGCTGTTATATAGTATTTTGGGCTATTACATTTATTACGTAAAACTTTATGGCCAGGTATGAAATTAACCGTAAAAGTAACATCAAAAATCGGAGAACCAGAATTTTAAATTCTCTGACCTTATTTTTTTTAAATCTTTTTACTCAATATCAAGGTTGGCACTACGTTACCAAAACTTTAATTAAAAACGTAAATGTAATAGTCCCAAATTTGATATTAGAGCATTTAATTAGTCCATAATACATAAATTTTCGCTGACTACTCAGAATTGAACTTGAGTGGTTTGGAGCGGTTTTTTCGTGTATTCAAAAATCTTTGATTCATCTTTAGAATATACACAATTTTCCGCGAAAAAATCAGTGTCACATGTTTCAAAATTACTATTATTTACCCAATCCTGCAAACATAAGTTACCAATTTACCTTAGAAAATAAGTAAGAAAACTGTGAAATAAAATACAAGAAATCTAAACTTGCTAAAACTCTACTGGAATAACCATGGTTTATTTCCTTTTTTATATTTTGGGATCACTCTTAGACATTTTGTTTTCTGAAAACAACAATACAATAAATTTGTATTATAAAAATAATCCTGATGTGGCCAGCACATTATCGCCCGTCAATTCCATATTTTAGTTTTCAATAAAGTATTACTTCCGGCTGATAAATTCTAATTTATTATTCCAATAAATAGAAAAGTATGTAATACGAAATTGTGGGATGTATTTTGATATATTTTTCCACGAAAATTTGTCGAGTATCAAGGGAAATATCACTTCCGGTTTAATCAACATCTAATACGATATTTCCAATTTTTAGACGAGTTTTAAATACCAAACATGAAAAGTTTTGAATTAATTTTTATATATTTATTTCACGAAAATTTGTTCAAAGCAAAAGTACCACTTTGGGATTATCGTAGGAGAACTAAATGTTACATACAGAAAACATCGAAGAAATAGTAAAAACTTGTTGTGCGGACACTTATTCGTGCTTATTCATTGAATACTCAGTATCGAATTTTTAGACCGAAAACGTTACCTTACTTTCTTATGCAGGTGGATTGGCGGGATTTCTCATATACTTATTAGTGACGAAGAAGGTGGAAAAATTAACCAGTCAATTAGAGAACCACCTGGCTAAGAATTGATATTTATCTATACATATATTTCACGATATTGGTTTTACTTATCAAGATATTATTGTGCATTAGTTAATATCCGCACTTTTGCAACTTATGTCCAGTTTCATAACCGTTTGTTCAAAAATTAATAACAATAAAGTTTTCATTGAATCAAATTAAGTTGTACTTTATAAAATATTAAAATGTCACGTGTGCCATTTATTTCTATTTATTTAAATTTATAACAAGTTGATATTTTTCTAACATACCTTTTTGAAAGCGGGCATTAGTTGTCAAACCTAAGTAACATAAAACTTTTCACCAATAGCAAATGATAACATGTGACAAAAAAATTAAATTGTCACTGACATATTATTGCTTAATACTCGAGAATTTCAAAAAGTTGTTAAAAACTAATTAATCATCTTAACAGTATTACCTCGATTGAAATTTAGAAACTTATTAAATTATCACAAATGAAAAACTTTGATATATATAAGAAGAAATTTAATTGTTATTAATATTTATTGGCTAAAATTTTTAAATGTATTAAAAATAATCATTAATTCACAGAACTACCCCGTATGTGCTACAGATAACAGTGGAATTTTTTTGTGAATTTTTCATCTATTATTAATATGATATTTTTTATTCGTATATTGTTAATAAAAATTTATTATATAAATAATGTTTCCAGTCCCATTCATCTTTGGACAAAACATAACTACAATTACATACTACAATACACTGTTGCCAAGTTTCGGAAGTGACTAAGTACTTCCAAATGCTATATACACGTCGGAAGTAACATCGCATTGTGTATACCTAACACTAATAGCGATTACAACGCCAGCGGTAAACGCATGAACTAAAGTGACAAATGTAAGGGTACTGGGGGTATATTTGACTTCCAACTAAATTTTCGTATTTACACTTGTCTAGCCTTATAGTGGTAGAAAAGAATAAAATTACATAGGAAACGTTGTCACTTCCACTTTCGGAAGTCACAACGTTATATATGAAGTCACAACGGTCAGCAAGTTCCCGTATATGAAGTGACAACGTACCGTGTGCGCATATATATATATATATATATATATATATATATATATATATATATATATATATATATATATAACTATAGATAGTGATTCTAACCTTTTAGTATTAGGACTAGCCTAAACTCGGCTTCGCCGAGTTCAGCCTAGGGCTCCGCCGATGGTGTTTTATGATAGACTATACGTACATCCAATATGACGGATGACAATGTTTATATTTGTAATATTGCACATGTACCCTTCGTTCGGCTGTGATATTATTTCTGCCTTTCTGATCCTTTTCGACGTGTTTCCTTATACATTTTCCAAAATTCTATTTACAAAATAAAATATATAATACATTAACATAAAACATGGCTTAAAATCATTGTATATACCTACCTCGTTAAATTCATCATCTTTTCTTTAATGTTACATATTATTGAAACATTTCTTTGCATTTAAAAGTATGAAAACCAATCATTTGTAATCACTGACATTGACATGCCAAATGACATAACAGCGTTTATCTTTTTAAAATTTTCAAGGAAAACTGTGATCACACACTTGTGTACGAACTTCACATTAATCTAGTTAGGAATATTTGTTTTTTACCTAGTTACTTATGACATATTTGGCAACATTTTCCAAGTGCATATGAACCGTCAAAATTTATAATTTTTAATTATAATGTTTTAGGCCTTTTTTACCTGTGCAGATATAATTGCCCATTCTCATAAATTATGATTATGTAATAAACTTCTTTCAAATTGCCCTCATTTCATAAATATTTCTATTTAAAGGTTCAAAATGACATGTCAAACATGGCGTTCTTCGTCTTAAATTTTTCCATGTTTTCTTTGATCCATTGTTTCAATAATCCAATTTTCAACATTTAAGAATTTTTTACACGAAAACTATGCTACCTACAGAAATTTAACCTATTACGAGGGCACTCGAGACAATCATTTCCTACAACTTGGTGCAAATTTCACGAAAATCGCTCGCACCATTCAGGCTGTAGAGGTGTTCAAAGCTTTGGCGATCGTCGTGATTAAAGAAAATATATATAGATAGTGAATCTGATCGTTTAGTATTAGGATGTAAAACGGCTTGTTACGTCGTAAATGCGTGATTTAAAAAATATGATAATCGTTTCAAGTCATAGATAGGTAAAAATCAGTCCGTTTTGATGTATAATAAGTCATATTGGCGATATATTCCAAAATGTGTGGAACAGTTTAAATTTTATTCATACAAAATTGTATAATATTGTTTAAAACTATGTATTATGATAAATAGAGATAAAAAATAATAATAAATTAATTTTATTGTAAAAAAAATGTAATTTTGTTATAAAATACGTAATTAATATGAAACGAATGAAGTCAGATATAGATAAATATTTATTAAAATAATAATAATAATAATAATAAAAAACATAAAAATTATATCTGATAATAATAATAATAATAATAATAATAATAATAAATAAATAATAAATAATAATAATAAGCAAAGAGGTACAAAAATAAATAATTTTTATTTAAAATAATCAAATACAATAAATGTATTTAAAATGGTTTCAAAATGACATAAAACTTTTTCAGACTGTCTTCTTAAAAATTTTCACGCATACTCAATTCAAATAATTAGCCTGTATTCTCTGATTTTGTACATTTGACATCAGTACAGAGAACTATGATCTATTGTTTTAATGTAAGAATTTTGACCAGTTAATAACTTTTTCCACAAAAACTATGTACAGTAAAAATAAGAGACATATCAAAGGCACTAAGTTGATTTATTCTCTACTATTTAAAGCAAATTCCATCCAAATCGCTGAAACCGTTTCAGTTGTAGCTTTGTCTAAAAATTTCCCGATCGTCGTGATGAATTTTGGGGGGCTTGACCTTTTAGTATTAGGATGTAAAACGGCTTGTTACGTCGCAAATGCGTGATTTAAAAAATACGATAATCGTTTCAAGTCATAGATAGGTAAAAATCAGTCCGTTTTGATGTATAATAAGTCATATTGGCGATATATTCCAAAATGTGTGGAACAGTTTAAATTTTATTCATACACAATTGTATAATATTGTTTAAAACTATGTAATATGATAAATAGAGATAAAAAATAATAATAAATTAATTTTATTGTAAAAAAATGTAATTTTGTTATAAAATACGTAATTAATATGAAATGAATGAAGTCAGGTATAGGTATATATTTATTAAAATAATAATAATAAAAGAACATAAAAAATTATATCTGATAATAATAATAATAATAATAATAATAATAATAATAATAATAATAATAATAATAATAATAATAATAATAATAATATTAATCATAATAATAATAAATAATAAATAAATAAATAATAAATAATAAATAATAAATAATAAATAATAAATAATAAATAATAAATAATAAATAATAAATAATAAATAATAAATAATAAATAATAAATAATAAATAATAAATAATAAATAATAAATAATAAATAATAAATAATAATAATAAATAATAAATAATAAATAATAAATAATAAATAATAAATAATAATAATAAATAATAAATAATAAATAATAAATAATAAATAATAAATAATAAATAATAAATAATAAATAATAAATAAATAATAAATAATAAATAATAAATAAAAAATAATAAATAATAAATAATAAATAATAATAATAAATAATAAATAATAAATAATAAATAATAAATAATAAATAATAAATAATAAATAATAAATAATAAATAATAAATAATAAATAATAAATAATAAATAATAAATAATAAATAATAAATAATAAATAATAAATAATAAATAATAAATAATAAATAATAAATAATTAATAATAAATAATTAATAATAAATAATAAATAATTAATAATAAATAATTAATAATAAATAATAAATAATAATAATAAATAATAATAATAAATAATAAATAATAAATAATAAATAATATAAATAATAAATAATAAATAATAAATAATAAATAATAAATAATAAATAATAAATAATAAATAATAAATAATAAATAATAAATAATAAATAATAAATAATAAATAATAAATAATAAATAATAAATAATAAATAATAAATAATAAATAATAAATAATAAATAATAAATAATAAATAATAAATAATAAATAATAAATAATAAATAATAAATAATAAATAATAAATAATAAATAATAAATAATAAATAATAAATAATAAATAATAAATAATAAATAATAAATAATAAATAATAAATAATAAATAATAAATAATAAATAATAAATAATAAATAATAAATAATAAATAATAAATAATAAATAATAAATAATAAATAATAAATAATAAATAATAAATAATAAATAATAAATAATAAATAATAAATAATAAATAATAAATAATAAATAATAAATAATAAATAATAAATAATAAATAATAAATAATAAATAATAAATAATAAATAATAAATAATAAATAATAAATAATAAATAATAAATAATAAATAATAAATAATAAATAATAAATAATAAATAATAAATAATAAATAATAAATAATAAATAATAAATAATAAATAATAAATAATAAATAATAAATAATAAATAATAAATAATAAATAATAAATAATAAATAATAAATAATAAATAATAAATAATAAATAATAAATAATAAATAATAAATAATAAATAATAAATAATAAATAATAAATAATAAATAATAAATAATAAATAATAAATAATAAATAATAAATAATAAATAATAAATAATAAATAATAAATAATAAATAATAAATAATAAATAATAATAAATAATAAATAATAAATAATAAATAATAAATAATAAATAATAAATAATAAATAATAAATAATAAATAATAAATAATAAATAATAAATAATAAATAATAAATAATAAATAATAAATAATAAATAATAAATAATAAATAATAAATAATAAATAATAAATAATAAATAATAAATAATAAATAATAAATAATAAATAATAAATAATAAATAATAAATAATAAATAATAAATAATAAATAATAAATAATAAATAATAAATAATAAATAATAAATAATAAATAATAAATAATAAATAATAAATAATAAATAATAAATAATAAATAATAAATAATAAATAATAAATAATAAATAATAAATAATAAATAATAAATAATAAATAATAAATAATAAATAATAAATAATAAATAATAAATAATAAATAATAAATAATAAATAATAAATAATAAATAATAAATAATAAATAATAAATAATAAATAATAAATAATAAATAATAAATAATAAATAATAAATAATAAATAATAAATAATAAATAATAAATAATAAATAATAAATAATAAATAATAAATAATAAATAATAAATAATAAATAATAAATAATAAATAATAAATAATAAATAATAAATAATAAATAATAAATAATAAATAATAAATAATAAATAATAAATAATAAATAATAAATAATAAATAATAAATAATAAATAATAAATAATAAATAATAAATAATAAATAATAAATAATAAATAATAAATAATAAATAATAAATAATAAATAATAAATAATAAATAATAAATAATAAATAATAAATAATAAATAATAAATAATAAATAATAAATAATAAATAATAAATAATAAATAATAAATAATAAATAATAAATAATAAATAATAAATAATAAATAATAAATAATAAATAATAAATAATAAATAATAAATAATAAATAATAAATAATAAATAATAAATAATAAATAATAAATAATAAATAATAAATAATAAATAATAAATAATAAATAATAAATAATAAATAATAAATAATAAATAATAAATAATAAATAATAAATAATAAATAATAAATAATAAATAATAAATAATAAATAATAAATAATAAATAATAAATAATAAATAATAAATAATAAATAATAAATAATAAATAATAAATAATAAATAATAAATAATAAATAATAAATAATAAATAATAAATAATAAATAATAAATAATAAATAATAAATAATAAATAATAAATAATAAATAATAAATAATAAATAATAAATAATAAATAATAAATAATAAATAATAAATAATAAATAATAAATAATAAATAATAAATAATAAATAATTAATAAATAATAAATAATAAATAATAAATAATAAATAATAAATAATAAATAATAAATAATAAATAATAAATAATAAATAATAAATAATAAATAATAAATAATAAATAATAAATAATAAATAATAAATAACAAATAATAAATAATAAATAATAAATAACAAATAATAAATAATAAATAATAAATAATAAATAATAAATAATAAATAATAAATAATAAATAATAAATAATAAATAATAAATAATAAATAATAAATAATAAATAATAAATAATAAATAATAAATAACAAATAACAAATAACAAATAACAAATAACAAATAACAAATAATAAATAATAAATAATAAATAATAAATAATAAATAATAAATAACAAATAATAAATAACAAATAATAAATAATAAATAATAAATAATAAATAATAAATAATAAATAATAAATAATAAATAATAAATAATAAATAATAAATAATAAATAATAAATAATAAATAATAAATAATAAATAATAAATAATAAATAATAAATAATAAATAATAAATAATAAATAATAAATAATAAATAATAAATAATAAATAATAAATAATAAATAATAAATAATAAATAATAATTAATAATTAATAAATAAATAATAAATAATAAATAATAAATAATAAATAATAAATAATAATTAATAAATAAATAATAAATAATAAATAATAAATAATAAATAATAAATAATAAATAATAAATAATAAATAATAAATAATAAATAATAAATAATAAATAATAAATAATAAATAATAAATAATAAATAATAAATAATAAATAATAAATAATAAATAATAAATAATAAATAATAAATAATAAATAATAAATAATAAATAATAAATAATAAATAATAAATAATAAATAATAAATAATAAATAATAAATAATAAATAATAAATAATAAATAATAAATAACAAATAACAAATAACAAATAACAAATAACAAATAACAAATAACAAATAACAAATAACAAATAACAAATAACAAATAACAAATAACAAATAACAAATAACAAATAATAAATAACAAATAACAAATAACAAATAACAAATAACAAATAACAAATAACAAATAACAAATAACAAATAATAAATAATAAATAACAAATAACAAATAACAAATAACAAATAATAAATAATAAATAACAAATAACAAATAACAAATAACAAATAACAAATAACAAATAACAAATAATAAATAATAAATAATAAATAATAAATAATAAATAATAAATAATAAATAATAAATAACAAATAATAAATAATAAATAATAAATAATAAATAATAAATAATAAATAATAAATAATAAATAATAAATAATAAATAATAAATAATAAATAATAAATAATAAATAATAAATAATAAATAATAAATAATAAATAATAAATAATAAATAATAAATAATAAATAATAAATAATAAATAATAAATAATAAATAATAAATAATAAATAATAAATAATAAATAATAAATAATAAATAATAAATAATAAATAATAAATAATAAATAATAAATAATAAATAATAAATAATAAATAATAAATAATAAATAATAAATAATAAATAATAAATAATAAATAATAAATAATAAATAATAAATAATAAATAATAAATAATAAATAATAAATAATAAATAATAAATAATAAATAATAAATAATAAATAATAAATAATAAATAATAAATAATAAATAATAAATAATAAATAATAAATAATAAATAATAAATAATAAATAATAAATAATAAATAATAAATAATAAATAATAAATAATAAATAATAAATAATAAATAATAAATAATAAATAATAAATAATAAATAATAAATAATAAATAATAAATAATAAATAATAAATAATAAATAATAAATAATAAATAATAAATAATAAATAATAAATAATAAATAATAAATAATAAATAATAAATAATAAATAATAAATAATAAATAATAAATAATAAATAATAAATAATAAACAATAAATAATAAATAATAAATAATAAATAATAAATAATAAATAATAAACAATAAATAATAAATAATAAATAATAAATAATAAATAATAAATAATAAATAATAAATAATAAACAATAAATAATAAATAATAAATAATAAATAATAAATAATAAACAATAAACAATAAACAATAAACAATAAACAATAAACAATAAACAATAAACAATAAACAATAAACAATAAACAATAAACAATAAACAATAAACAATAAACAATAAACAATAAACAATAAACAATAAACAATAAACAATAAACAATAAACAATAAATAATAAATAATAAATAATAAATAATAAATAATAAATAATAAATAATAAATAATAAATAATAAATAATAAATAATAAATAATAAATAATAAATAATAAATAATAAATAATAAATAATAAATAATAAATAATAAATAATAAATAATAAATAATAAATAATAAATAATAAATAATAAATAATAAATAATAAATAATAAATAATAAATAATAAATAATAAATAATAAATAATAAATAATAAATAATAAATAATAAATAATAAATAATAAATAATAAATAATAAATAATAAATAATAAATAATAAATAATAAATAATAAATAATAAATAATAAATAATAAATAATAAATAATAAATAATAAATAATAAATAATAAATAATAAATAATAAATAATAAATAATAAATAATAAATAATAAATAATAAATAATAAATAATAAATAATAAATAATAAATAATAAATAATAAATAATAAATAATAAATAATAAATAATAAATAATAAATAATAAATAATAAATAATAAATAATAAATAATAAATAATAAATAATAAATAATAAATAATAAATAATAAATAATAAATAATAAATAATAAATAATAAATAATAAATAATAAATAATAAATAATAAATAATAAATAATAAATAATAAATAATAAATAATAAATAATAAATAATAAATAATAAATAATAAATAATAAATAATAAATAATAAATAATAAATAATAAATAATAAATAATAAATAATAAATAATAAATAATAAATAATAAATAATAAATAATAAATAATAAATAATAAATAATAAATAATAAATAATAAATAATAAATAATAAATAATAAATAATAAATAATAAATAATAAATAATAAATAATAAATAATAAATAATAAATAATAAATAATAAATAATAAATAATAAATAATAAATAATAAATAATAAATAATAAATAATAAATAATAAATAATAAATAATAAATAATAAATAATAAATAATAAATAATAAATAATAAATAATAAATAATAAATAATAAATAATAAATAATAAATAATAAATAATAAATAATAAATAATAAATAATAAATAATAAATAATAAATAATAAATAATAAATAATAAATAATAAATAATAAATAATAAATAATAAATAATAAATAATAAATAATAAATAATAAATAATAAATAATAAATAATAAATAATAAATAATAAATAATAAATAATAAATAATAAATAATAAATAATAAATAATAAATAATAAATAATAAATAATAAATAATAAATAATAAATAATAAATAATAAATAATAAATAATAAATAATAAATAATAAATAATAAATAATAAATAATAAATAATAAATAATAAATAATAAATAATAAATAATAAATAATAAATAATAAATAATAAATAATAAATAATAAATAATAAATAATAAATAATAAATAATAAATAATAAATAATAAATAATAAATAATAAATAATAAATAATAAATAATAAATAATAAATAATAAATAATAAATAATAAATAATAAATAATAAATAATAAATAATAAATAATAAATAATAAATAATAAATAATAAATAATAAATAATAAATAATAAATAATAAATAATAAATAATAAATAATAAATAATAAATAATAAATAATAAATAATAAATAATAAATAATAAATAATAAATAATAAATAATAAATAATAAATAATAAATAATAAATAATAAATAATAAATAATAAATAATAAATAATAAATAATAAATAATAAATAATAAATAATAAATAATAAATAATAAATAATAAATAATAAATAATAAATAATAAATAATAAATAATAAATAATAAATAATAAATAATAAATAATAAATAATAAATAATAAATAATAAATAATAAATAATAAATAATAAATAATAAATAATAAATAATAAATAATAAATAATAAATAATAAATAATAAATAATAAATAATAAATAATAAATAATAAATAATAAATAATAAATAATAAATAATAAATAATAAATAATAAATAATAAATAATAAATAATAAATAATAAATAATAAATAATAAATAATAAATAATAAATAATAAATAATAAATAATAAATAATAAATAATAAATAATAAATAATAAATAATAAATAATAAATAATAAATAATAAATAATAAATAATAAATAATAAATAATAAATAATAAATAATAAATAATAAATAATAAATAATAAATAATAAATAATAAATAATAAATAATAAATAATAAATAATAAATAATAAATAATAAATAATAAATAATAAATAATAAATAATAAATAATAAATAATAAATAATAAATAATAAATAATAAATAATAAATAATAAATAATAAATAATAAATAATAAATAATAAATAATAAATAATAAATAATAAATAATAAATAATAAATAATAAATAATAAATAATAAATAATAAATAATAAATAATAAATAATAAATAATAAATAATAAATAATAAATAATAAATAATAAATAATAAATAATAAATAATAAATAATAAATAATAAATAATAAATAATAAATAATAAATAATAAATAATAAATAATAAATAATAAATAATAAATAATAAATAATAAATAATAAATAATAAATAATAAATAATAAATAATAAATAATAAATAATAAATAATAAATAATAAATAATAAATAATAAATAATAAATAATAAATAATAAATAATAAATAATAAATAATAAATAATAAATAATAAATAATAAATAATAAATAATAAATAATAAATAATAATAAATAATAAATAATAAATAATAAATAAAAAATAAAAAATAATAAATAATAAATAATAAATAATAAATAAAAAATAATAAATAAAAAATAATAAATAATAAATAATAAATAATAAATAATAAATAAAAAATAAAAAATAATAAATAATAAATAATAAATAAAAAATAATAAATAATAAATAATAAATAATAAATAATAAATAATAAATAATAAATAATAAATAATAAATAATAAATAATAAATAATAAATAATAAATAATAAATAATAAATAATAAATAATAAATAATAAATAATAAATAATAAATAATAAATAATAAATAATAAATAATAAATAATAAATAATAAATAATAAATAATAAATAATAAATAATAAATAATAAATAATAAATAATAAATAATAAATAATAAATAATAAATAATAAATAATAAATAATAAATAATAAATAATAAATAATAAATAATAAATAATAAATAATAAATAATAAATAATAAATAATAAATAATAAATAATAAATAATAAATAATAAATAATAAATAATAAATAATAAATAATAAATAATAAATAATAAATAATAAATAATAAATAATAAATAATAAATAATAAATAATAAATAATAAATAATAAATAATAAATAATAAATAATAAATAATAAATAATAAATAATAAATAATAAATAATAAATAATAAATAATAAATAATAAATAATAAATAATAAATAATAAATAATAAATAATAAATAATAAATAATAAATAATAAATAATAAATAATAAATAATAAATAATAAATAATAAATAATAAATAATAAATAATAAATAATAAATAATAAATAATAAATAATAAATAATAAATAATAAATAATAAATAATAAATAATAAATAATAAATAATAAATAATAAATAATAAATAATAAATAATAAATAATAAATAATAAATAATAAATAATAAATAATAAATAATAAATAATAAATAATAAATAATAAATAATAAATAATAAATAATAAATAATAAATAATAAATAATAAATAATAAATAATAAATAATAAATAATAAATAATAAATAATAAATAATAAATAATAAATAATAAATAATAAATAATAAATAATAAATAATAAATAATAAATAATAAATAATAAATAATAAATAATAAATAATAAATAATAAATAATAAATAATAAATAATAAATAATAAATAATAAATAATAAATAATAAATAATAAATAATAAATAATAAATAATAAATAATAAATAATAAATAATAAATAATAAATAATAAATAATAAATAATAAATAATAAATAATAAATAATAAATAATAAATAATAAATAATAAATAATAAATAATAAATAATAAATAATAAATAATAAATAATAAATAATAAATAATAAATAATAAATAATAAATAATAAATAATAAATAATAAATAATAAATAATAAACAATAAATAATAAACAATAAACAATAAACAATAAACAATAAACAATAAACAATAAACAATAAACAATAAACAATAAACAATAAACAATAAACAATAAACAATAAACAATAAACAATAAATAATAAACAATAAACAATAAACAATAAATAATAAATAATAAATAATAAACAATAAATAATAAATAATAAATAATAAATAATAAATAATAAATAATAAATAATAAATAATAAATAATAAATAATAAATAATAAATAATAAATAATAAATAATAAATAATAAATAATAAATAATAAATAATAAATAATAAATAATAAATAATAAATAATAAATAATAAATAATAAATAATAAATAATAAATAATAAATAATAAATAATAAATAATAAATAATAAATAATAAATAATAAATAATAAATAATAAATAATAAATAATAAATAATAAATAATAAATAATAAATAATAAATAATAAATAATAAATAATAAATAATAAATAATAAATAATAAATAATAAATAATAAATAATAAATAATAAATAATAAATAATAAATAATAAATAATAAATAATAAATAATAAATAATAAATAATAAATAATAAATAATAAATAATAAATAATAAATAATAAATAATAAATAATAAATAATAAATAATAAATAATAAATAATAAATAATAAATAATAAATAATAAATAATAAATAATAAATAATAAATAATAAATAATAAATAATAAATAATAAATAATAAATAATAAATAATAAATAATAAATAATAAATAATAAATAATAAATAATAAATAATAAATAATAAATAATAAATAATAAATAATAAATAATAAATAATAAATAATAAATAATAAATAATAAATAATAAATAATAAATAATAAATAATAAATAATAAATAATAAATAATAAATAATAAATAATAAATAATAAATAATAAATAATAAATAATAAATAATAAATAATAAATAATAAATAATAAATAATAAATAATAAATAATAAATAATAAATAATAAATAATAAATAATAAATAATAAATAATAAATAATAAATAATAAATAATAAATAATAAATAATAAATAATAAATAATAAATAATAAATAATAAATAATAAATAATAAATAATAAATAATAAATAATAAATAATAAATAATAAATAATAAATAATAAATAATAAATAATAAATAATAAATAATAAATAATAAATAATAAATAATAAATAATAAATAATAAATAATAAATAATAAATAATAAATAATAAATAATAAATAATAAATAATAAATAATAAATAATAAATAATAAATAATAAATAATAAATAATAAATAATAAATAATAAATAATAAATAATAAATAATAAATAATAAATAATAAATAATAAATAATAAATAATAAATAATAAATAATAAATAATAAATAATAAATAATAAATAATAAATAATAAATAATAAATAATAAATAATAAATAATAAATAATAAATAATAAATAATAAATAATAAATAATAAATAATAAATAATAAATAATAAATAATAAATAATAAAT